>MUZC01000037.1:1383886-1429229 GCA_002072015.1 Radix auricularia | reverse complement strand
TACAAGCTGTAGTTTCTATTTGAAAATGAGCATGTTTAAAATAATTTTTTGTCATTTTAATATGTTTTTAGTTTAAGGCTGCAACACGCGTGAAACCACGTAAAACGTCATTGCATACAGTGTCGATAATCGTATATTTAAGTTGAACTTTTATTTAAATTTTCGCGTTTGGAATAACGTCAAATGTGTGACCCCCCCCCCCATACCGCCCGTGCGTGACGTCATTTATGGGCTGCCTTTAAAAGGGCGGCATATTGAAGACCGCTCCGGGCGGCAAGAGCTCTAGCTACGCCACTGCTTGTAAGCGCATCATTCTGCGAATGTCAAAATTCCACGCTAAAACTGTCGTGGTGATATTAATAGTACATATTTTTGGACCGCTTAATTTTCCAAACAAATCGTTACCTTTTTTTTTTTGAGTGATTTTAAATTTTTTAACGGTTTTGCGTTAGCTATAACAACCATTATGTAATAAAACAAATGTTGCACGAATACGTTAATTAAAATTCAAAATTAAGATTCTTTTTGTTTCACCATTGTTTTTCGCCTTTAAAAGAAAAGGGTCAGTTTTCGGAAATGGCTTTAATTTTTAAATGCCCACAAACGCCGCCCTTTGAATGAGTGCCGCCCGGGGCGGCCGCCCCCCCCCCCCTAGCTACGCCACTGAGCTCATGGGCGGTAGCTCATGTCACCCCCTCACGATTTAACCCATAGAACTCCTCCGAGTTTTCCAATGCCAAATAACGGGAATATATAGAATTTTACAGTCTGGTGTCACCCCCCTGATGGTGTCAACCGGGGTGGCCTGCCCCCACCGCACCGCCCTAGCGACGCCACTGGCCCCCCGGATCCAAGAAGTGACCGGACTACAATTATCTTCACCGCGGGAGAGTGCAGCAGGCTGGGCATGGTCAAACTCTGATATTGACTATGAAACGGACATCATTTACACATCAAGTAGAGAAGTGAGGTTGAGCTAAAGAAAACGAATCTAGTAACCTTCTCATAATCGTCAGTTCCAAATATACTTTGGACCTTGCATGTTAAGAAAGTGAAGGAATCATCCCTGCCTTGAGAAACTGAAGGGTTTACGGCAATGTAAGCAGGACAGTGCGCGGATCCCGATGCTCAATCGGCGAGTCACCAAACGATGAACTTTAAGGATCCTGTGAGGAAAGTGGCTCCGAACTTCGAGGCGGAGCTTAGAGTAGTGAGGAAATGAAAAACATAGACAGGGAAAGAAGTTAGTGCAGCCTAAATGCACATCTTTCAAATCCAGAAAAGTTTAAACCGTTAAGACTAACAAAGAAAAAGAAACAAAATAATTCAAACTATTTCATTCACATCAAGACAACTAATCCAAACTAAAGATGAAAAATACCGATAATATCGTATTAAGAAATAATGGAATACCCGTGCCAATGAAGTAATTTAAAAATTGCAACAAAACCTTAGGCTTTAAAAAGAGAAAAATTTACAAACGCATTAATAATAATAATAATAATATAAAACATAAGTTCTACCTCAGTTGATTGAGACCTGTGCTAAAATATGCATCTTCTGTATAGGACTCATAGGACCCATCCACCAGAGGATAATAGATACATTAGAACAAATTCAAAAATGACTTGTCATATTCATTACTATATAGAGAATATTGAAAACTGACAAGTGTAACACCATCAGTTAAATCAACAAGCCTCGAAATAGAAACAATTGCGGAACAAAGAATAAAGTAGTAATTATACATAATAGGCTACAAGTCGAGGACTTAAAAGGGTAACTTAAAGCTCAAAACAATATCTACGTTACATTGATTTTGAGTCAAACTTCAATACAAATTCATGGAAACACCACTTCACGATTTGTTCCGGGGCGATGATCATTTGGGGAGACTAGAACAAAAACTAACGCCGTCTGATTATTGTGGCGAGATTCAAGCTAATGATAATTATTGATGTAAACAAAAAGTAATATCAGCTAATTTGGTTAGAAGTCACTCTAGGATTTGACTTCTCAGCCACACGAGGAAATGCAACCCAACCCAACCCAACGGTCATTCATCATCGTCTTGAGAGGAGGGGGGATGCCGATTAAGAGAGAAAAATGCGACAGATGACTTTTTAATTAAAATTACATCTTTGTAATTTTACAAATATTTAAAGTTTGGCTAATAATATAGACACCTGAATATCCTCATGGGTGTGGGAAGGGCGGCAGCTTTAAACTGGTCTTAAATGGTATGTTACACATTACACACAAAACGATTTGTAAAATCTTTAAAGTTCTTTCTCTAATCAAAATTTCGATAGCTGTATAAGGTAGATAGCTAACTTCAAGAGATTTATTTCAGAGAGATTTTTGGTCTAGTCTTGTCGTTAATCACACTCTCACCCTAAAGCTTTCATCACAAAAGTCCCATTGGTATATCAGTTCAAATGTGTACAACTACTAATCAAAATTATTTAATGTACTGTATTATCAATACTAGTATGATTTGGCATTTTTTATGAGTGCTCTTTTCTATTGCAGTTTCACTTGACTTGGCAGCGATTTTCCTGTTTTAAATTTAATTTAAAATAATATTGATATTATCATGCTATGTCTGTTAAATTCTGGAGAAATTACTGCTTTATGCATAATCTATAGGTTTGTTTCTGTTATAAGTTATAGTTCCTTTCACAGACTGGATACATTAAAACATTACATAAACAAAATGATCATTCTAAAACCATTAATTTTTTGTGTTTTTATTTTCTTTCTCTTTGGATGGGAAAAGGGGAAATGAGTGTTGCGGATCAAATATTAATTTCAGCAAGCCAAGAAGAAACATCAAAGTTGCATCTTTCACAACCATGACAACAATTAAGAAAAAAAAAGCAAAGGACTCAATACAATTAGAAGATTGAAGAATAATTTAAGATATTAAATTGAACAATTAAAAGAACCGTCCTGCTGTGTTCCATTATTTATGTTGAAGTGCATTAAAAGTTGGACTGTTAAAACAGATTTATTGCAGACATTTCAGCCCTCACGTAACCTGTGAGCTGTCTACTATCACCTGTGACCATATCACTGTCGCTGACAGAGTGTTGTAAACAAATAAATTAGAAGAAGTCACTAAGTGTTGTACTTGTACTCATATTCATAAATCAGAAAGTACAGAATTTCCAAGGACAAGGGCGATAACCATACATATATTTCATGCACACACAAAATTAAAGAGATTTGAAATTCAGACTAAATATTTCTTTCCCCAAAAGCCAAGTACTTGTGGTAGAGACATAAATTATGCTTAAATAATGAAGTGAAAAGAAACTAGAAGATTGATTTTTTTAAATGAAGCAACAAATAAAAATAAGAAGTTGGATGATCTAAATCTTAGGGCACACCTGTACTAAGTCATAGAAACTTACGGTTACACCAACAACATCTCACTATCTGAAGAAGGAAATCTTCTTAGACATCTCTCTTTTTTTATTACATTAAAATATTAATGTTATTTTTAAAATAGCTTTTTTAATTTTAAAAAGTTTTTTTAAAGAAGACATTTTACTTTAACTGTTTTAAAAAAATGACTATGACTATGGTAGTAAGAAAAAATACAAATACAAATACAAGTCAAATTAAAATTAATTTTGATGTCATTAAAATAAGTTAAAACTACAGCGGGCCACATCAACCATTGAATCACTGAGTTAAAAACCCAATTAAATAAAACATAGAATCAATCATCAAAATTATTTGACATTCATTTTCAGAAGGGTCAGTGAAAAAATGATAACAACTCAAGCTTATCAGCATATTTGTACATTAGACTGATATATATACTGAGAGAGAGAGAGAGATAGCTATCATTTTTAAAAAAAAACTTTTACAGATCATGAAAAGAAACAACCTAAAAAAAAGCAACTAACTCATGTTTTCTTATCTGTAGAACACAAATACCCAAACTAGTCAGAGCAGCAAAGTATCTTAATAATCTTAAGTGATGAGAACAACCAGAGGGAAAACATGGAAGACAAGCATAAAGGAGATTGGGTTAAGTTTAAGACAGAATTTTTTCTAAGCAATCTAAGATGGCTAAATTCATTGACACAGCAATACTTAATAATATCATTTGTTAAATTTAAATATAATAATACCAATATGCTAGGATTTATACATAACTTAACATTTAACTTTATCAATGAACACACTCTTTCAATATAATGATCTCAACCAAAATTTAATACTATGATGCTACGATCTATAACGTTTAAGAAAAATTAAAGTCTTGTGTTAATACAAATCTCATCATTAATGGACTTGTTAATGGCACATTGCATGGAAACAACTTTAGATCAATTATGTCAAGGTCAATAAAATACAGAAAAAGGCACAACAAATCAAATTATTAAATGGCATTACTTGGAGAAAGAGGAGTAATACATATTCATTTATAATAACTGAAGAAAAAATGTAGGAAGCTAATGGAATTCCATGTATGTTAATAACTAGAAAACTGTATAATTGTCTAAATATAGAATAAGTAAAAGACACATACAGATTATTCAAGTGTCAGAGTTGTTATAAATTAGTAAATAAAAGCTTAAACAAAAGCAGGATATGAAAAAAAAACTCAATATTTTTCCCTATCAATAACAATATAAAATTATAAATGGTTTATATTTAATATCTAATTTAACAAAACATTTATAATATAAATTATGAAAGATATCCTTCAGCACAATATAAACATTTTAGCTGTGTGAATTTAGGTCTAAGACTAAAGCAGGGGTGTGCTACCTGCAGCCGTGGGCTTGAAATGTGCAGCTGTGGAAATCTGTTTAAATTAGAATAACCTACGGCCTTCAAATATTTGCAATTTTGAATATGTTAATGTGAAAGATATGACTACTCCGGCAGCTGTATCGTTAGCTGCAGTGTTTAGTGCTTATAGACATTGAAATTGCTCTTGCTGTTGTTAGGCTGCAGCTGTAGCTAATGAGGGCAGGCCATGAAGTTTAGCAGCCTAATATTGAAGTGTGCCAAAATGGTGTGATGGCAACTTCAGTAGCTGCTACAGTACACGCTAATACCCAGAGGCCTGTGTTCAAGTATCACTCTTAGCTTGCAGCTGCACCAGAAATCAAGACAGATTCTCGACATAGCAGTGAATAAAAATAACAGTGAAAAAGCTTTTAATGAAAAAAATTAATTGCATCATAGTTATACAGCTAGTACGTTTATTTACTGTATAATATAATCCTTGCCGTTGCAAATGTAATAATTTTTATGCGGCCGGCAATAGCCCAAAGGTTGCCCACCCCTGGACTAAAGCAATCTATGTACTGAGGGGCTATAAACATTTTGCTCTAGCTCAACAATTAAAATGACACTAAACTTAAAAAATCTCAATATAATTTTTAAAACATAAAAATCAGTCTTGATAATAAATACAGAAAATATAAATAGGAGCAGAAGACAAATTTGGACAATTCAAAAATACAATTCTGTTTTTACAGAAACAAAAGTATAATAATCATAATTTTAAAACAGTCAAATGATTTTCTGGGGATTTACTCTAGTAAAAAGTAAGATGATTTTTTAATACAATTTTAGAAAAAATCCTAACATCAGGTTTAAAAGATGACCACATTAAGTCTAGCTTTCACCAGTTTTCCCAGTTATTTTAAATATAACATTCATATTTGATTAAGGAACATTTTGTGCATTAACAGTCATTTAAAATAAATCCTTATTTTAATTGCATATAAAAACTCACTACTCACTGCATGGGATAATATGTAACAGAATCCACACTTACAGACGAAGTTTAAAGTTAAAGTGTTTTATTGAACGGAAGCGAGGGACAAGTAGTTTTTCACAATTATTTAATTAAAAACTTTTTTAAAGGAAAAATAGTTATAAATTGTAAGACAATTAAATAGCATTTAGGTGAAATTAAAAATAGTATAACATTTTTTCCCAATATGTCATTTCTCTTGCTGAATAAATTAAATGTTTTAGGTGGTCTTAAAAATGAAAAATTTAAAAGACGGTATTCATGATATGTTCTATATTGCTTTAACATATCTTTTTCTTTAAATGCACTATGGTATGAATTGGGCCATGTCCAAATGCAGTAATATATTACATCTTATTTTGTATTGGCCAATATTTGTATTATAAAATATGGCATCATTAAGTCTGATAAGAATTACTCAGTAACTAAATTTGTAGCATTTTTTGTTGTTGTAAGTCTTAATTAAGAATTCCACAATTTAAAATTTCAAGAACTCAAAAATTAAATTTTGATGGTGTTTTAGTTTCAAAACTGCATTAAAAACAAACTGATAAGGCAAAAGCCTTAACTTATAATTAGTTATTGTAAATGTTGATTCACAATATTTTTCAATAGCCTAACCTAAAAACAATTGGCCTACTGAGATTTTAAATCTAATTGATTAAATTGTTAGTTTGATAATTTCTTAAAGTTAGGACTTGATTATCTGGCTTTCAACTTTTCTATTACACGAGGCTTCCAAGAGCCTAGAAGGACATAACTAAAATAAAGTGAAAATATGTGCAGCTGAAGTGCTATAAGCATGAATGCTATCCATAGCAACACAGCAGGGAAGCCAAGCATCTCATATGTGTATTTTCTCTCTTGTAAGTACAAAATTATGTCATTCTTCAAATCGAAAAATCCAAAGAAAATTGGAGAAAGCCCAAACACAATCAATCCAAGTACAAACTGCTTCAGCAAAAATAAGTTATTTTGGGGTGTTGAGCGCCATCCAATTACTGCTGCTACTAAACTAACCAACCAGGCATATTCCCATGGTCTAGGATGTGGCAGGTCAAGACGTCGAAGGCTAACTACTGTTAGTCCAAAGGCTCCGGTGATTCCAGGTAGGAGACGAAAAAACATTAATAGACCTATCAAAATGTGGAGAAACAGTGCCAATCTCAATCGCCCTTTATTAATTGAGCTGAAATGAAAATAGTAATGATAAATTTTCATATTTTTGCCAAAATTAATTTTGACTAATATAAGATATCTATTTACTTTAAAAATATCATAACCAAACCAAATTAGATAGTAAATAAATTTAAAGATTTTTTCGGACCGCAAATCTGAAAATTTAAAGATATTCATAGTTTTAAGTTAGGCAGTTTGTAATACCCAAACAGTACTATTGCTTTATGATTTATGGCATAGATATATATAGCGGTACCTTGGTGTACGTCTGCTTTGGAATAAGTCCAACTTGATATATGTCCTGTTTAGACATTGAACATTTTGCTCGCTCCTAAAAAAGTTAGCCCCCCCCCCCCCACCACCTAATCAAAACTGAAATCACAAAGCTTTGTCCACTCCCAATATAAACTGTATTTTCTATTTGAAAATGAGCATTTTTCAAAACACTTTATTGTCATTTAATTGTATTTAATGTAAGGGTGCACTCAAGCACTCGTGATCCCATTTAATTAAAACATCATTAAAAAACTGTATGCAATAAAAATTGACACGTTGTGCATGTGTAACTTGCTGAATAACAACACACCCCAACTTACTCAAGTGTATTAGTATGGCAGTTGCTCCCGTACAATAAACGACTCCCGAAAATAACTTTCTAAATTGTCTCATGGTTTTCTTTTTTTCTTGAAATTTTTTTTAATAAAAGCACTTACGAGTTCTAAGAAAGTTAAAGAGAGGAGCCAAAAAAACAAAAAAATTGTTGGGATCACCTTGGAGTTAAAAAGTACATTTTTATATTTTATAGGATGAAATTTGGAGTGCATGTTCTGGACTTAATTGAGCATACCGAATGCTGAGCCTGAGAACTGCAATTTCTACGATTATGGGAATGGATTAAGCATTTTCACTCTATTTCTTTTTTGGTAAAAATATTTTTGGCATAGGTCCAAGGATCTGGAATTGAATTAAGGACCTATACTTGGGTACCAGTGTATATGATTAATTAATGGATTTTAATGCCCTTTCCCTTGGACATCCTGTTTAATTACCAGCTGTGTAATAAGATATATTAACAACATTTTAAAAAAGACTATAATATTAGTGCCCGCTCACAATGACAATGATTGACAACCTATTTTATTAGCCTAATACCTAATGACTAATAACATTGATAAGAAAATGGATATCATGCAAAGAGTGAGTATTTATTATAATTAAGGTTGTTAAGACCGTTAGTTTTTGAGGACCGGCTAACCATTCAAAAAAAAGACCGGTTAACCCCTCATCCTTATATCCCTAATGTTTTGAGAACTAACAAGAGAATGTTGTCGCCTGGCGTCGTCTGATGGCATCAAAGCCCGCTTCCCCCGCTTGCGTTCAACTCTTTCCGCATTGAGCATTGCCCTCAATTCAACGCATTTAAAAAAAAAAATTCCAAAGCATTTATTAAACAGTGATGGTTAATTGTCTTTTTTATATTTTATTTTGAGGACTCGTAGTTCACCGGTCTAAATAAGAGGACCGGTTCAATCGTTCGTTAAAGTTAGCGAGGTGTTTTTCATTAGTTTAAAAAACCAACGCCTCCCACCGTCCGTTGTGACGTCATGTTTACCTCTCGTGTGTGATGCCGGTCAACTCGCATATTAAAATTAATAATAAAATTAAAAAGCTACGGAGTAAACAATGATGATAAAATGGAATTTATTTAAAAAACATATTATTTTTCAATCGTCAACTCGCCGGAATAATTGAATTTTGCGTGCCACACGTTCCCCCGTCCCCGTTTTTTCTGTTGTTTGAGCTACACTCGCCGTACTATTAATGTGGAAATCAAATGCCTTTGACTAGCAGGAAAACTGTCACTAAAAGACCGAACTCAAATTTGTGGGCCGATTAATCGCCCGGTATCTTTGCTACGTCTTTCAAATACCTCTCGTAATATAGGTACATGTACTTCACTAAGCAGCGTGCGCCAATTAGTTTTTTGAATGCCTGAAACAGACTATAAACCGGTGATCAGAAAATCCTGATAGGTCACAGGGTCATATGCTTTTATAGCTTTCTTTGTCTTTATAAGAAACAGACCATAATTAACAGCCTCGGCCTTGACCGTTATTGACATCAAACGCGCACTGTGTTAGCTCTCGTACAGTCACAGTGCCTCGACAACTAAGCAAATTAAATTTTAAAAAAAAATCATTCCTTAGCAGTAGCTAGTACTATTATTTGTGAACTTCAGTGAAGCAAGGCTATACTATAATGCATCATGTATGCACGCTTACAGCTAGGAGACTGAAGGCTTGAATGCCAACCTACTTGTCGGCTGGATCGTGGTATCGCTTTTACTCACTGTGACAAAGCGAGAGGCGCGTTATGGCTTGTGTTGTTTTTTTTTACTACGTTACCGCTAGGTTTTTTTTTTGGGGTTTTTTTTTCTTTTCAGTTACGCGGTCCTGAATAAGGATGACCGGTCCTGATCTGAGGACCGGCTAACCAACTAACCGTTAACAAGCTTAATTATAATTATAGGCTACAGGCATACTGAGGCGGCATAGGGTATGTAATGTAGACATAGTCATAGACAACATAGTCATCATAGTAAAAGTATTAATTATAATAGTAATAGTATAACTATAAGCCTGATTGCAATCTCTTACCCCCACATTTCGTTCGCTAATGACTGATAATAAATAATAATAATTGTTTAATTGTAATTTTTATTATTTATAATTGAAAATTATATACAGTATAAACTATAATTCAGTATAAGTATACAATCATTAATTTTTGTCAATATCAAAATATTCAAAATCAATGTCCAATGTTTTGTGTGACTTTCACTTCTGCTTTTGTATGCTGCTTTTTATAGCGATCACTTGTACTACTATTAGTATTACTACTATTAGTTAAATACTCAACATTGTCACTGACTGACAGACTACAGATCTATCATCGTGAAAATGAACGACTTTCACTTTCTCGAAAATGAACGACTTTCTGATTCTCGTGATACTTTCGCCCGCAGTGACAGTTCAGTATAAATCACCTTATTTTATATTGCCAAGCTATGCTTTCTCTGTGCCAGTGATCACTTCCATCAGAGCCTTCAGGTCTTATGCCACCTCTTGATGTCATTTTCAAATTCTTTTATTTCTATGAACAATAAGGTGACTATCTTTTGATATTATGAATAATTGAGACCACTGACATCGAGAAGATGCAGTCCCGAAACATAACACAGCTTCCGCTCTGTGGAATACCAGTAAATCGCTTAGTAAGCATTTTTTGTTAATGCTTATATTTAAAAATTGAAAAAAATGTGATCAAATAATAAATTTATCTGAAATAAAATTATTAAATTTTCTTTAACCCGAGGAAAATCTTTTGATTATTTACATTATTAATAGAACTGTAAGCGGCTTAACGTGATTGAACAAGACAGCCAGCAACAGTTTGTTTACAAATGGCAAGCATTTGCCAAATTTGCTAAGACGCACAATGTATTTACTAAGTAAAATATTATTGTTAATGAATACTAGGATTTAGTTTCATATGGTGCGTTATTAAAATGTATGCCAGACCTATTCAGGTTTTTACAGAACTAAAATCGAATATCAAAGACCAGCACAATATTCGAACGGCAAAAAATGAAATGGCCAAACCAGCCGGTTTTGAGATTCAAGAAAACTTTCAAACAAGTAACTCCGAAAGGCAGATACATGTGACAGGAATAGGTGAACTGATCCAACCCCCCGATCGCTTTTCCATTACAATTAAATGTAAATCAACTAAAGACAATGTTCAAGATGCCAAAAATAGCATTACAAGAAGAGTAGACTACATCATACAAGCTTTGAAAAATTACTCGTTAAAGGTTTGTGTTGTCAGCTTAATTTTAATAGTAATAGCCTTAATTAATAATTTTATTGGCATTAATCATTATTGATTAATGCATTATGATTTAATCTGAGCATTGTAATTGTGGTGATTTTATTTTATTATTTACGTTTTATATTTATTTTTAATTTTCTGAATCAATCTCAACAGTTTAAATTTTAGTGTGACTTGTGAAGACATGAAATTTATTCTGGTAGATCTTAGATAGTAATTTAGTAATATTAATAGAGTCTATAGACAGACTGATTTTTAATCATGACAGATTCAGATCTTGTTCGAGATTAGATGCTGTTGTCCAACTTTAGCCATTAAGGTTTTTAACTCCAAGATCATCTCCTAAAAAGTAAAGGTTATGTACTGGGCTGTTAAAATCACCCTTCAAATTTCAAAGTTTTCTCTGCATTTGTTATTAATAATAATTAATTGTGTCAAAAAGAACAATAAGACAATATTATAAACTATGATTTTAATTATCATTTGAAGAGCACTGCAGCTTTTGTTTTTATAATTACTCTCATTTATTCTTTTAGTTTAATAAGGTAACTAACTTTCATTCTTGATTTCTTCCAGCCAGAGGATTATAAAATATTTCAACATACAAGTCATGTAGATGACATGGTAGCGGTGGACTGTGAGATTGAAGCCCACTTTTTGGATCTTAGCAAGTGTCAAAATGTGTCCAACCTGTTAGCTGAAAAACTTGGGCCTTCTGTCAGCATTTTACTACCCCATTGCTATCATTCTCGAGGAAGTTTAGATAAACTCAGGTTCAACACTATTCTTAGTTTCATTAATTATAATTAATTATTTAAATAATTTATATATACTTTGATTCAGTTGTTAATTTTTGTCATAGTTATACAAAACATCTCTTATATCTTCTCAAATTGTAAAGACAACTTCATATAATAGATTGTAACTGATTAATATGATTTAATTTTAAATAAACCATATTTGACTAAAATTTATTAATGTTTTACAATGTAAATGTTGAGCAACTGATTGTAATTTCTTCTGTAATCTTATTTTTGAGTTTAAAATGTAAAATGTACTAATATTATTTGTTCTGTATTTAGATATAATTAAAATTAACAGGTATAAAAAGATCACTGCTATTATGTCATTTTTGTTATTTATTTTTAAAATCATGTTCAGATTTATTAATGATTTTAATTTCTAGTTCCGAAAACTAACTTACTTTTTGCTACTGTTCTTTAGGAAACAAGTAGGAATGTTAGCCATTCACAATGCCCGACAAAAAGCTCTTGAAATGGCAAGAGTTCTACATCTATCTGTTGGGCCAGCCTTGCAGGTACCTAAGTATTGCATTCATAAACATAACTAGGCGATATTATTAAACATTGTAATATCTTATCTAAGTTAACTGTTTGACTTTAAGCTTCCTAATTAAATTCAAGCTGAGAATTCATAAGTTCATTTGGAAAGATTTCTACTTAAACTAAATTCTCTAGCTGATAGATAGGATAATAAGCTTAATGTTTGTTCATCATAGAATTACTAAATTAGTGACATTGAAATTTCATGTACAATTTATAGGAGTGGGGAGAGTAGGCAAAGGGGTTACTAGCTGTGAGTCACAATGTCAAGGGCACCAAAGTTGTATTTGGAAAGACTTCAGCAGTAATTGAAATGATAAAATGCTGTATGCCTATGCTTTACAACATGTCACCAAACTAATATTTTTACTAGCAACATTAAAAAATATATTCCGATATTATTTTTGCTTCAAATGACCTGTTTCAATTTTAAATATTTAAAACAGGTGCAGGAGCTTGAAACTAATGAAATCCAAGGAACATCACGATATGTTGAGGATGAACCAAGCTTAAATCCTAGCATCCAACAAAATGTTGCAGATGCGACGGTCACAATTAACAGTAAAGTGTCTGTTTGCTTTCAGCTCAGACATCCAAAACCAAAAAGAAGTTAATTGAAAGCTTTTTTAAATTTTGATATTGGTAATGTAATGAAAGTGGTACTTTGCATATTATTAATTACCATTTTTTTTTCTAAAATTAGAAAAAGGAAAAGATAAATGTATTTTATTATAACCTTTAATCATATGTCTCCTAAAATGCAAGCTCTGTTAAAAAATATCTAAAAAATTAATAAAAACATAAAGAAAACCAAAACAAATTATTATAGTAATGGGTGTAAAACATGTTTTTTAAATTTAAAAAAAAAACAGTATATAAATGTGAAATTCTGATTAGTTTTTCATTTAAGTTATAATATTATTTAATAATTTTCACAAATTTCTTTTTGTACAAGTTGTATATAAATACATATAAGGTCCCAATATTTGATCATTATCTTTAAATTGTATCAATTAGGTGAATATAAACATTTTAGCTAGTATCACTCCTATATGTACATTCATATCATTGAAAAAAAAACTTCCGAAAATGCTTTGAATATTTAAAACTGTAAATTACCAAAAAATAAATAAATCTTTATCCACATTGCTGAAGTTGTGTATGTATTTTTTCTTCTGTTTCATTTAAATTTATAACTAATAATTGTTGAAGATTAGTCTATTCTGATGTTAATCATAATCTCTTGTAAAAAGAAAATATATACCCAAAGAAAATTAATCTTTATACTTTATATGCATATCATCGTAAAAGCATCAGTGCATGATTAAGGCACTCAGCTTAAGTAAAATTAAAAAGAAAAGTCCCCATTTTAGAACATGATGGTCTATAGGGGGGCAAGTGAATTAGTGTCCACATGATTTTTATTGAGCCATGGCTTACGAGCAAGGGATTGTGTTACTAGCACAATGCCCAGCCGCCTTTACTTCCATAGGGAGCTGGGTGAACTCAGCAGCATGAGGCTCGAAACCGTGACTCTACACCCTTGGTACAACATACTAGAAAAAAAAACAACAACAACCTACGTAACTGTCAGAATTAGGCTGGTAATGATTAATTTAAATTACAAAAAACGTCTACCTGAACTCAATCCGAAATTATTTTATGTACCATGTGGATGCCTCAGCCTCAATCTAATTCTTGGAGACATGGCGAAATCTTCAGTGCTTGCAACGACACTCCTTGGAGTTTTGCATCAAATTTATCTATTTATTTATTTTTGTGGTGCTTCAACACAGCAATGGAAGATCTTGAAAACTCGTGTAAAAAAATCTGACAGTAAAGCCTATTTCTGATACACGCTGGGAATGCATGATCGTTACCGTTAAAGATGTTCGTTATCAAAATGCAGCTGTGTACGATGCATTGGTGGAAGTGTTTGAAGATGCCAACGATCCTAAATCAAGGACCCAAGCGACTGGATTGGCTAGACAACAAAAAAAAAAATCAATTTCTGTTAATAACTTTTGTCATCTGATACGATTTATTGTTTCAATGAATATCATGAGCAAATTGATGCAATCGAAAGACATGCAATTAGACATTGCACTGGAACGTGTAAATAGTGCAACCGAGTTTAAGAAAAAAACACAATAAAAATGGGTTTGTGTCCGCTCAATTTTCGTTCAGAGTATTGGCTCAGAATTAGAGATGGAACCAGTTATATCATTGAATGCACGTTTTGAGCCATTGGAACATCACATCATTCCTTTTGAAATTTCTGCACAACATCAAAAACATTTCAGAACTCTACCAAAACGATTGACGAAATGTTGCAGGGATTTGAATATGGGGCCGTCCATAAATGACGTCACGCGATTTTGGCCGATTTTTTACCCCCTCCCCCCCTACGTCACGCGTCGTCACAAAATCGTAGACCCCCCCCCAAAAGTACGTCACAAAACTTTGACCCCCACCCCCCTTTTTTAAAAAAATACACTTAATTTTCTATTTGAAAATAAGTGTGTTTCAAGTCACCTTTTTGTCATTTAAGTATTTATTTAGAGTAGGTCTACAATGTAATATTGTAACACGCGTGAAGCTATGTAAAAGACATTAAATAAATTGTAAGCCAGTGATTCTCAAACTTTTTCGTATCAGACGACCCGCAAGAATTTTTCCATTTCACCAGGTACCATTGCATTCTTTTCTCGTTTTGACATGATTTTCTCTGTACTGATTTTATAGCAAAATGAACCCCTACACAGCTTAAAGCCCTATAAGATTAAGTATGAAGTCGTCTAGTTTTATATATTACATTTTAAAAAAATATGTTTAGTTGCCAAGGTATAGCAAGACAGCTAACGAACAATGCAGCGGTAATGTCAAAAACCATTTGATGTGATTAACCTTCGCGATTAAGCTCGCGAATGTGACTATTGATATTAGAAGGATCATTGCATTCTTGATAGACCTAGAATATATAGATACAAGACAATTCCTCAAATTGATTTCGATCTTCTAATGACAGTTAAGTATATGCGCATCAATGGCATTTGATCTAAAATGATCATATTTATATCACATCTCATTTTTTCTAAAAATTATTAGGTATACGTTGAAAGAGGAAAATGGCCAATACTGTACGAACCCCACATTTGTGCAGGAAAGTAGGGTGACATTGTCATAACTTTTTACTCCGAAGCTCACAAGTTTGTTTGTTTGTTTTTTCAATTCTTTTTTCTTCAGGATTTCACATACGCACACAACAGTTGTAAACATAATGTCACCAATGGACGAGATGTGTTTAAATTGTTGCATTCTCTTACCGAATTTACAAACTAATGAAAAATACATGGCTACCGCTATCGGTCTGTTTAACCAAAGGATCGGTAAATAGCGATACATTATCTCATTTGGGGTAAAAATGTGTTCACATCCTTAGATTATATTTTATTTTAATGCATACAAATTATTGACTATAAATCATTACTGTTAACTTCTTTGTTTATAAAAAAAAAAGTTATTTAAAAATAATATTTTTTAAATGTATTTTTTTTAAATCCCTCAATTGACTGATGGGCATCCCGTATAAAAGAGGTCGGCGAACAGGGGTAAATTACCTCATCTGGGGTCAAAAGGGAATTCTTGGGGGTAATCCAGACTCATTTGGGACATATAACATCCACTCCACTCCACTAGATATATTAAAATACGTGTAGTGCACGTTAACGCTTGGAAAATATGCTCACTATTGAACGGTTCCTTAGAAAATGCATTAGTTAAATTTGTCATCTATGTAGATTTCTTTTTTACGTACGATACGAAGACACCTAAATCCACCATATTTTCATTTATATTGACACGAGTTACAATAATCCTAATCTGACTGTATCAAATATCCTTTCTGTCATATTTAAAATTGATGCCTTAAAAACTGAGTTCAGAAGAAAGTTGTTTTGTGCTCCTCTCGAATTGCGATGTCAAGAATTTGATGCATTCAATAAAGTTAATGAATACTTTTGACTAATGTTAAATGGACACATTTATCATTATATTTGAGGCGTTTGACCAAAAACCAATCGAAAAATTATATCAAACTTAAAACGTTTATAATTGTATCAAATAGATTCCCCCTCCACCCATCCACCAAATGGATATTCCGTGTCGTTTTGACTTAAAATGTCTACATATAATCCTATTGAGATCTTTTCTAGACACGTGTCCTGTTTGTTAAACTCAACAGTTGAAGTTTGGGGGGGGGGGNCCCCCCCCCCCCCAAATCTTCTGCATAGAAGTAGAAGGAGCGTCTGTATAGATTACAATTAGAATCTACAGCGCAGCAAATTTTGTAACATATTGCACCATAAAGCAATGAATATCTAGATCTAGATCTATCTTCTAAATAAACATAACTACGTTGTACATTAAAAAAAAATAAAAAATTAATATAGGCAAATACTATACTGTCTATATATAGCACACCGGAAATCGTCATACATTTTAAAAAAAAAAATGATCTATAAATAGACAGTAGCAGTAAATGTCACTTGTACATGAATCACCGAATTAAAGTTAAATTTATATGAAATTGGGGCTAACTGTTTACACTTGATGTGCTCGTGTTAAAAAAAGGAAATATTGACGACTATTGCCAATAAGTCTGAACTCTCGAGGTAAAAACTAAGACTAAAAGTCTAAAATCAAAAGTAAGAATTTTTAGTTAAAGTTAAGGCCAGGCTAAGGCTACTGACTACTTTGTTGTTATTGATTGTGACTTGTGACTCTTCTTGTGACTGTGCTGTGATAGTAATAGTACTAGTAATAATTAATAATAGGGCTAAAACCTATATCTCCGACCGGAGCGTCGCGTCTCTTCCGATATTTTAGGGTTTGGGTTAGGTTTAGCTTTAGAATTTCGAAAAATTGATGATTTTTAGGGTTTGGGTTAGGTATAGCTTTAGAATTTCTGATAATTGAAGATTTTAGGGTTTGGATGGCCGCCGTTAAGGTCGGCCCGGTCGGAGATATAGGTTTTAACCACTAATAGTACTGATTGATAAGTTAATGTTATGAGTATGAGTCTGATAAATGTGAGTTGGAAGTTGGATTAAGTTAAATTATTATTATTATTTGAGTTGTCATTGTGACAATTGTGATTGTCAAAATCATAATAAAAAATCATTCATTTTCATATCTTACACTTACATTTACATACTTACTTAACTTACATATTCAGTTAAACATGTAGAATCTCGACCGTGACGCCACGGTCATTACCGGCCGCCATCTTTGTTGTTATAGCATGTCCTTTGCCTTTAAAATTAAAATTCTATAGTGACTATAGCATAGCTATACCTAACCCAAACCCTAAAAACTTCAATTGTCTGAAAATTCGGCTAAAACCTATATCTCCGACCGGAGCGTCGCGTCTCTTCCCGTTGCTATGAAGGATAGTTGTTATTTTAATTTTAGGGTTTGGGTTAGGTATAGCTTTAGAATTTTCGGAAAATTCACGGGGCTCGCACTATTTTTCCGGGCCGGTGACGTGCCATAGCAACAAGATGGCCGCCGATAAGGTCGGCCCGGTCGAAGATATAGGTTTTTACCGAAAATTCTAAAACTATACCTAATCCAAACCCTAAAACCTTCCATTTTTGAAAATCCTTTTAGAATTTATAGAACTCTCGTTTCCTGCAACTGGTAGCGTCGTGACGTCACGGTCGAGATTCTACATATCAGCCCATATTCAATATTCATATTCATTTATTATATAGTACATATACATACTGAATATGGATTTATTATATTATAATAATTATATATTAAGTTTTATTTATATTATTTTTATACTTATACTATTTATTACATTATTATTATAGTTAGTGGTTAGTGTTAGTTAGTATAGAGTTATAATAAGGTGACCAGATTTTCCGGAGCGCAAAGCGGGACAGGGTCGCGCGCGGGTGAGGGGGGTCCCTCTAGACTTTGGGGGGGGGGGACTCCCCTCCCCCTCTATGGAAACGTTAAACGTTTGTGAAAGATGAATGAAAGGCACTCTTTCCTGAAGAGCAAATACCAGTTCGAAAATTAACCGTTTGTAACCTCATACGGTAAAGGTATTTACCTTATTGTTTTAATGTGCTCATCTAGCGCAGGATGCCTGATGTTTTAATTACACCCAGACAATGGACCCCCCTGATCTGGTGCAGACCTAGTTTCATTCTCTGTAGGTGCTTCATACACATATTTCATTGACGAATGAATGCTTCTGAGAAGTTTTGGTTCTTGTAGAAGAGTTTCGTACACTTTATCACAAGAATTAAAAGAACTCTCGTGAAACTCAAAATTGCACTTCACCATTAACATTGCTTCTAGTGTTTCCACTTTTAATTGTGTTTTTTTAAGTTGTCCATATGATATTCATAGCGGAGAAAACTCTTTCAGTGACAGCGTTTGTTCCCGGGAGACACAAAACAAACTCTAGAATTTTCTGAATTTGCGCACATGTTAGATCTTTATTCTTGAAATGACGGAAGATTTTAACCCATCGACAGTCAACACAAGTCTGCTTACAATTCCAATCTGCAATTTTTTTCTGGTGAAGCAAATCGGCAAACGTAGCTAACTTTGTCAAATAACTGGTTATCATCGATGTCATCATTCCGAATCGTTTGTCCAAAAGTTGCAGACTCTCCTGTACTTTTTCCCATGATGTTGTCTCTTCTAACGCAACTAAACTAAATGCATTTAGAAATTCAAATTGCTCAACCCTCTGTTTCAGATATTCAGCACAGTTGTCATAAAAATTTACAACGGTTCTTGTAATGTCGGTTTTGCTCACCATTCCTTCCTCTTCTAATTGAGTAATCCGCATACGTACTTCATTGGGCAAATAGTTTTTAGAGCTTCTCTCTTAGTCCATTTGTGTATTAAATCATTCAGTGCAGAATTGGCTTCCAATGCTGTTACAGTCTGTGCCTCTATGCGCAGAGTTGTCGCTTGAAACACTGCAGCGATATTGTGTACGAAATAGAGCCACAATTCAGCACTGTTATTTTCAAAGAAGTTGTGGATGAGAGTGGGGCACTTCTCTGCTGACAAGAAATAAGATTTCAGTGCAGGAAACAATTTTAAGACTCTCTCCACTGCAGGCATCAGTGATAACCATCTAGTTTTCCCATATCCTAAAATCCACTGGTATTCTACACAGGCAAATTCCCAAAATTCTTTGAATGACTCTACACCAACAGTGTAGATTTAGAAGTAATCATAGGTTTTCATAATAACTGCTTCCACATCATAACGTTTTTTTTACGTGATTCATTTTTGTGTAAAGAATTTGATTTGTAGAGAAAATAATAATAATAAAAAAAGTCTTCTTCACAGAAAAAGCGGGACAAACGGGCGTCCCGCCGGGACAAGCGAGGGTCGGTGGAACATGAGGTCTGAAATCGGGACTGTCCCGCCTAAACCGGGACGTCTGGTCACCTTAGTTATAAGAGTATAGTATAGTATAGATTCATATTCATCATTTAGTAAAATTTATTTGAATAGTCGAGTGTCAGATTACTCAGATAGTCTAGAAGTGTAGTCATTTTTAGTTAGTTTTGCTAGAATTGTAAATTAAATTGTAATAAATGATAACATAAACATTTTTTTTTAATAAAATAAAAATTTCTGCCCCATTTTATTTTGCTCACCAACTTTTTATTTCATGGGCTAAAAATAAAAATAAATAGTTCTAAATAAAATAGTGCGGATAGCAGAAAAATTGTTTCTATAGCACATAAAACTGAAAATTTGCAATTTGAAATGAGGACATTACCTTATCTCTGTTTGTGAGGTGTAAAATTTTGCTAAAAAATATGGATGCAACGAGTTTGAAATTTTATACGCGAACAAAGGAACCCAAAAGGGAACATTGCTGCTACCTAATTTAACAGTTACTATCAGTATTAGCGAAAGTATCAGTCAGTGTCTTAAATGCCAAGTGACTGCCATAAGCCAGTCGGCCAGTGGTTCCCAACTTTTATCGCAGCCACCTAGTCAATGCTAATAATTTTACCATACCCCATTGTTAAGGTAAAGTTGACCAATTATAAAATAAATCAATCGTACTTAGTGATTCACTTTTATTAGGCTGCGGAAATTAACTATTAATTTCGAGAAAACGATTAATCGACCCACCACTTATATTTGTACTGGAGGTCAAAAATTAAAATATTTCGGCAAATAAATATAAATGAATTTCCAGAGGATTACACGAACATTTTAGTTTTAAACTATAGTCTGACATGTATGTTCAAAATGTTAATAAAGGTTCCCTCTAAGTCTAAGCTTCATTGGTCCATGTGTTAACTTTAAAAAAAAATTGTTTTCAATATTTTACAAAATTTGCTGCCCGGTGATTCTAAACTCCAGTGTGGTGTTAGTTAAATATCTGCACAGCCACACTGCTTAAAGGGAACATTGCTACCATGGTTCTAACACATCGCTTACATATCACCTGCAAAACAAAAACTACAGCATCAGAAACTTCAGCTGAGATAAACTAAAGCTATGTGATCGATTGTTCAGCTCTGCTGATTATATTGTCTGTAAGACCAGCTTATCACTTAAACCAAATATTTTCAATACACTTTTGTCTTTTGCATTGTTGGTTAAAAGAAGACATTCCAGTGTTATTTGGATTTTCGACGAGTACGTTTAATAAATGTTACTTAAGACAACATAAAGTTGAATTTTTGGCGTTTTGATTAATTAATCTTTAATTTTTCAAAATTTAATGATTGAATTTAAATTAATTGTTAACAGCCTTAGTTTTTATGTATCTGTCTTGATGCTATTTTTAAATAGCCTAAATTATAATATAATCCATACAAGTATAAGGGATATATGTGTTTATTAATAAGACATACAATATTTGAGACATATAATTAAATAATTATAAATTCAAAAGCACTTATTAATGGATCTTTAACAAAGACAAATTTATATAAGTTATTTTTAAAAATAACCAAAAAAATACTTGGATAACTTAAAAGAAAGTTTAAATATCTTTAATTTCATAACCATGCATTGTTCTTTTCTAAATAGGATTTCCATTTGGCCGGACTACTGAGATCATCATCATGTTTAAAAGTGGACCTAACTACACCAAACTAAAAACAAATTTAAGACTCATAATTAACAGATTAAAGCTCTTGGAGAAGAAAAAAACAGAAATGGCTCTTAAGTCCAGGAAAGAAATAGCTGATTACATTTCAGCTGGAAAAGATGACAGAGCTAGAATTCGTGTGGAACACATCATACGTGAAGATTACCTTGTTGAAGCTATGGAACTTTTGGAAATGTACTGTGATCTCTTGTTGGCTAGATTTGGTTTGATTCAGACTCAGAAGTAAGTCATGATAATTTAGACCCACCTTAAAAAATTAATGATATCTGAAAAAAGACCACTTATAAAGCCGTAAAGGTTCTGTTAGTTTCATTTGGTAAAATATTTAATCTCTAACTTCAGGGAGCTTGACCCAGGACTTGAAGAAGCAATTGCAAGCATTATTTGGGCAACCCCTAGGCTTCAAGCAGATGTCCAAGAACTTAAGGCTGTTACAGAAGAATTTGCTCGCAAATATTCACCAGAATTTGCCCAAGCATGCAGATCAAATGCACTTAGTAATGTCAATGAAAAGGTTAATTCATAATTTATTGTCTTGAGCAATGCATACCTAATTTTAGTAGCAGCTTATGGAAAATTATTTGTTAACAGCTATTTTATTGATTAAAATAATTTTAATCGATAAAAAAAAAGTTACCGATTAATTGAGAAATTAATCTTTAATTTCGGCAGCCCCAGTATTAATACATAGATAATCATTGAGTTTTTTTCGATCCATTTCATTGTGTCATCTTCTTTGTAACTGTGTAAGATTTTTTCTCTGATTGTTGTATTGCTTTTCTAAAGCAAGCTATTTGTTATATTAAGTAATTTTTCTAACCATTGTCTATGCACAGACATATTTCATCTAAGCTTTTTAATTTATGTATAATCCCTTCTTCCAAAACTGCATAACTAAAATGTGAGATAATGCTATAAGTTAGATAGGACATTCTAGATTAGTTAAGCCTTGCCATAAGTTAGATTTTGGTCATTTTCTTAAATTGATATCTTGTTAAAAGTTAATATTTTCATTGTCTTTTACCTGTGCATTATTTATTTATCATAATTATACCTTTAGCTAATTGAAAAGCATCTAATGCTATGTTGAGATTGACTACCAATGTTATTTAACAAAAAATGTTTTTTTGAGTAGGTTATGCACAAGCTATCAGTTCAAGCTCCTCCTAAATCATTAGTGGAGCGTTACATGGTGGAAATTGCAAAGACGTACAATGTGCCATTTGAACCTGACCCATCAGTCATGCATCAAGATGAGATATTACTTGCAGAAAATCTATTAATAGATTTAAATGAAGATAAGAAGAATACAGGAGGAGGTGGCGGTGGGCCCAGGGGCGGAATGGGCATTCAACAGCCAATGAATTATCCAACTATGCAACCATTGCCTTTAGTAAGTTCTAGTCCTTAGCTTATAACTATAACCTTTTTGTAAGTTTTAGTCTTAAGCTTATCAATTGACTTTCTCTGATTATTATATATATTTTTTAAAGATCTCCAACAGTTCCTACTAAATGTTGCACTCAAAACTATACTGCTATTACTATATTATAGCTCTAAAATTGAATTATGTTATTACTTCTTATAAACATAATTAAATATTATATATTATATATATATTTAAGAGACTTAATGAGACAATAATTAAGGTTTTATTATGTATTTTGAAATAATTTTTTCATTCTATTCCATCAATAACTAGAACTATCCATCAGGGCCTATGGCATCCTCACCACCTCCTCTCCCCAACCAACCGCCCCATGGAGGTTTAAATCCATATCCTTCAGCCTACCAACCTCCAGCCTACAATTCTGGTACTCACTCTGCACCTGCAGGACCTCCAAATTTTGATCAGTTATACAACAGTAATATGAAGCCAGCATACCCACCAGGGCCTTCTGTGTCAGTGCCACCTTCAAGACCTCAGCAAAGTAAGGCGTAATATGTGATGGCATGCACATCAACCACATGCTGATAACTTGAAATATGGGAAATCTCAGGCTTGTTGATTGGCCAATTGGAATGAGAAAAAGAATTATTTTACACCAGATTAGTAAATCTTACATTTTTAAAAACTGTTTTAAATGAGTTTTCAAATTTTTCCATTTCTAATGGCAAAAAACTTTAAATCATATTATAAACAAACGGACAGTAAAATGTATATTAAAAGATGTTTCTCTATTAAGATTTTAATTTTTAAAAATTATATTTAATATTTGTTAATGCTATTGCTACCTTCTTTGTTTTAATGAGGTAATAATGTTAAATCTCAGTTTTTGGTCATTTTTAATTTCAAGATCATATACATTTTATTTGCTGAAATACCAATGTACATAATTTGCAATGTATGTCACGTCAGTCCTGTCTGGGACGCTACTAATTTTAGAAAGCAACGCACCAAAAATAATTCTTCTCGAACGTCTGCATAAAATTGTTAATTTGGAAATAATGAATAAAACAAAAATCAATAAAATAAATGAAAGTTTTATATTAAATTATTTTTTTGTTCTGATGAACATTTGTTCAAAATAAATAGATTGCAGCTGAAATATATTTATTTTGAAAACTTCCGTCATTTTTGAACTGGTGATACCCTAGTGTTTGAATAAATTCATATTTTTAAAAAAAGCTGACATTAAGAAAATGTGTTAGTTTTAAAACAATGTCGAGTTTGTAATCCATGCTATGCAGGGAACATTTTTAGACATCAGTTACTGCTAATGAATAAAGGAAATCAACAAAGTTATTTACTGAAACTTTCAATCATATTTTAAATGCAAAGTGTTGTTGGAAGATAATGTTTTATTTTTAAATTTTGTTTTCCAGAGAATGAAGACTTATTTCCAGAACTACCAACTGTTCCAAACAACACTTTGCCAGATCTGGGCAACTCTGTTGGGGGGAATTCTGCAGGGGATGATGTAGACTTTGATGATTTGACACGGAGATTTGAACAGTTGAAGAAAAAGAAGTGAAAAATATTAATAACTGTATTCTTAAATGACATTTGTTACATTTTTATAATTTCAAATCAACTTTGCTGGCTTTATTTGTATTAAAACATTATTATGTTATTAGAGAGTTTGTGTTACCTCTCAAAAGTAAAAGATAGAAAATAATCATTTTATAAAATGAATTGCCTCTATTTTAGTACAGCAGCAAATTCTTCGACTTTCCAGACTCTTAGTGTTTATACTGGTGCACAGTTCTTTTCATGTTAACATGTTTTGTGTGCTAGTAATTATAAATAACCTAGCAAACTTATTTTATGCAGCTTTTCTCACGTCTTGAAAGTTTTTCCCCCTTATTTTATAAATAATTTAGAAGACAATCCACAGTTTAAATGCTGGTGATTATTGTACTTTGAGAGGACAATGCAATTTAGTATATTTTTGAATTAGTGGCAAGTCAAAGTTTTAGGTTACCTAAATTGTGAAATAATTTCGTAGAGCTTGAGTGTTATCAATTATCTTGTGGCTGAATAAAACATAAATTATTTAAATGTATTTTCTTAGAAATGGGCGGATAGTAATTAAAATCATCTCATGTATTTGTAAATAAATTATAATTCAAATAGATTTTAAAGTGAGGTAGTGTATCATAATTCAGCAAATCTAACACTAAACATCTTGTTTTGATTATTTTGAGTTCAACAAGAAGAATGAAAAAAAAATTGACCAAACATTTTTATTTGAAATTTTAAAAAATCTGTAAAAAAAAATTATTATTTTGACTATAAATCCCTTATACATGAGACAGAACTAAAGTATTTATTATATTCAAAATAATATGCACCGTGCGACAAACATATATAGACTGAATGTGACTGAAATTCCCTTGCTGTAAAACAGAGTGGGGGGGGGAAGTCACAGATGGCGAGACTAAACTCCAGCAAACACGTGAATGTCAACGACAGACGGCTACCATAAAATTATATAGATACAACTAAATACTGGTAGATGAATTGTACATTCTTTTGTCTACTGTGTCATACTTGTAATTATCTTATTGTCAGATATTTAACATCAGGATCCAGGAATGATGGTCAAAGTATTTTGAAAAAATAATAACAAAACCCAAACAAATATCTTGTACATTGATGATAGAAATACATTCTAATTTCCCATTATGTACATTATCTCTGTTTCTCAGAACACTATTATGATGTATGTCAATAATTATATATTTTCCTGACCTACAATATTGTTTGGAAGTTTTGTGTGAAGGAAATTGGCTCAAAGAAATTTAATTATGAAGATTTCTTTGTTCCCATTGCATTTACCATTAATGTATCTAAATAACATTTTTGTATGCAATAACCGCTGTTATGATTAATATTCCACATGAAAATACCAAGCTCCAAGTTATTTTTCTGTTGTCATTCACATGAGTATATAAAAAAAAGTGCTGAGAAGTAGGCTTGAATCCAAATGTGAAAAAAGACTACAAACAGGAATGGAAGTGGTTTAAAAAAATAATGTGCTATTAAAACTGTGCTTGTTTCATGGCACCTTTGTTTAAAGGCATCCCACAGAGAATCACAAAACACATGACTAATAAATGTTGACTGTGACGTTAATAAAACACTAGGGTGAACATAATTGACATGCTAATTTGAAGTTGGACAGTAAATTCGGACATTAGATGCTTAGTATTTTTATTTAATGTATGTGAGTGAATTGAATCTTGGCAACTTAAACTTATGCTGAAGTTCACCCAGTTTTATAATCAAAAGTACATGTTTAAAAACCAAATCAGAAAGTTTCTCTTTAATAAAATTGAACTTCTCACATTTTCTATTTTGTCATGCTTATTTGCTTTCATGGGACAGTTCATTTTTGTTGTATTATGTCACCATGGAAAATGTATGTTTACTTGTATTGGAATAAAAAAATTCTTGTTTTCAGATACCACAATAAATGAATAAAATATTTTCTAGTAACCATTTAAAGATACATGAACACAAATCGAAAATGTTATTTTTAATTTATTGATAATAAATTCACATTACATTTCAAGGTACCTGATCTTATTCATAATTAATTAAAAGTAAACAAGTTAAATATTAGCTGCTTGTTGTATGGACTATATTTACATATTTTTTTTATTATATAATCATAAAATCAAACAAATTTGCCCAGTTTGCAAAAGGTTATTTGAAAATATTACAAATAATTATATAAACTATTTACACTCAAATCTTATCTCTAAAGAGAATAATCTATCATTAAAAGCATAGTATTGCAACCATTTACTGTGACACACTGGTATGTAGCAAAATAATGGTAGTTGAAGTTGCTGTGCTGTAGGGAAAATTGCTCAAGGAGATTAAATCAACAAAGGGAAGTTATAAATCTGTTGCAACTGAGGTCATTGATTGCCTTATTAAAAAGCTGTCAAATGTTTAAAATCAATGGTACAGTAAATTTATTTATGAAATATTTAGCTGATGTTTAAATTTGGCAAATACTATGACAACCCTTCATATTTCTACAGTGATCAGTAAAATATCTTTGAAATTATAGCCTTATTAAGAATGTACCATGTAAATATAAATCTCTGAAGCAGATTTTTAAGAAATGTGTAGAATAGAGTGCGGGTGTATTTGGTTTACTTATTGTTTTGCTGAATGTGGATAGCGCAAAATTTTAAAACATCCCAAGCAGCACTAATCCTTGGTAGGCCCTTGACATTTTTAATATCTTGACAAAATGTCAGTAACATAATATCTGCAAGACGCTTAAAATTATTAATTTTTATTTTGGCGTAGAAATGAATATGGTCTTACATTATCTTAAATTTGTTAATATTAATTTTTTATAAAATCAGTGATATATAGTTTTTGAAAAATAAAAAACCATACTGGGTGGAAGAAGTTTAGCAGATTATACAAGTAATGGAACAGAGGAAAGTGAAACATTATTTTTTTTATATTTGTCATTATTTGAACAATCTTAAAATCTATTATCGGTTAGTTAATAATCACTTGAAAAGAAGAAAAGAAATTAACAAGAACTTTCATTTTAATTGTTTTTAGATTAAAATAATTGTAAAAAATACCCGGGTTACCCGTTCAAAACATCGCATAATTTTCACCGTCATACAGCTATACTATGCAATCTAGCCACCTTCTATGCCCCTTATTTCTCAGTAACCACACGGCCGACGTCTAAAAGTGACGTCACATGATTTTGGCTGATTTATACCCCCCGCCATTGTCACAAAAACTTAGAACCCCCTTAGAACAAAGATTTGCAGCCGCCGCCCCCTCCCCCATAATAGCTGTACCTCCATTTTGTAAATGAGCATTTGTGAAATAACTTTATTGTCACTTAAGTTTGTATTTAATGTGAAATTGAACTCTATTAAATCGATACACGTGTAAATCCATGTAAATCGTCAATAAATAAACTGTAAGCATTCAAGTTTTTAAGTCGAACTTTCATTTTAAGTTGCGTTTTGATGTGATGTCACATTTCTAAAACACACACCCCCTTCGTCACAAATGTATGATCGCCTCCTCCGTAGGTGCTAAACGTCATTTTATTCTATTAGACTGTTAGTAACTAATTTATTGACTTTAAAAAAATTCCAAATTTTGGTGTATTATTTTTTTAAAAAATGAGGCACTCATGGGAAGGAACACGCAAAACACAATCGAATGGGTGGAGGAGAGGGGGGAGATAAACAATGTCTACAACTACAATCGGAAATCCTATGTCGGCGTATTTCAAAGTAACTTAAATGTTAAAGCAGGGCTGTTTTTATTAACAAAACCAAACACGGCCTCATTCATCTCTATGCAGTCCCGCCCCACGGCCGACGACTTACTGATTAATTTATTAACTTTAATTACTGACAACCTTGTACATCAGTTTTTCTAGGTCAACACGTGTTAATTCACACAAGAAGCACAAGCGAATGCAAGGGGTGTGGGTTATATGAATGAAGGGAGGAGGGGGGGGTAGATAAACAACATTAGCTAGTATCAATTGGCGTATTTCAAAGTGTCACAGAAGGAATTTTTCTTACTAACGCACGCCGCTTTTATCTCTAACATCATTATTTTTGGCAGAGGATTTTTATTTTCCTTATCTATATGATTCTTTTAAAGCGCCAAAACCTTTTTGTGTTTGCGATTTCTGTTTCACGTTGAGAGAAAAAGATGTATCAAAAATTATTTCGCAAAAAAAAAAAAAGCCGAATGGGAGCCGAAGTTTGGTCTCTGTTAATATAGACATTGAAGCTACATTTTCACGGGTACCCGGGCGGAATTTTACTACCCGAGTAATCTGATGGCAACGGGTACCCGTTGACAGGCCTAGTTATAGATGAGAACACAGCAAACCTAACTAAAAATTATTCAAACAGAACAACATGATTGTCTCCCTTAATTTTTAAAAATACATTGTGCCTTGACAAGAAATTTTTTGATTAAAAATATATAACTGGCTATAAATAAATAATAAGTAAAATTTATCATCAACTATTTCTTGATTTTTTCAAGATGAATTTATATGTTAAACAGCTTGCAATGCTTCATGTATTCCCAAACTTCAAGCTTGAATTTTAGCAAGGGCATGCTCAAGAAGACTGAGATCTCCTGAAATGGAAGTATTAACTTAAAAATTATTTTGGCAGTGATTATAATAGATAAATGAAGAAATTGTAATTAAAATACATTAAAACCTAAATGAATTATTCTTTATGAAAAAGGTAATGGTAGTCAATTACAAATTTAGGATTATTTTCTTAGTTATGTTAGCAATAAGAGAACAATATTTTTAATCTGATGCAAAAACAACTTTATCTGAGTAAAAAAAAACTATTGACTGAAGTCTTTTTTTAAGTTTGAAAATACATGCCAGTTTTGTATGGTTAGCATTATCATATTTAATAAACTATGTTTAGCTTTTTTCACCAATAATATTGAAGCTGAAAGAAAGTATGCTTTTACTAACCTCTGATATCTTTGCTCAGGTTAATGATTTGTTGTTTACTATTAATAACCTCAACACTCTGAGTGTAAGGATTATAGCGCACACTAAAAGGTCTTGGAATAGTTGCAGCAAATTGTCTAAAGAAGAATAAAGAAATTATGCACAATTTATAATAATGGCAATTAATGTTTTGAAAAATGTAAAAAATTATTTATTATTCCTGATATTTATTAATGTTTGGTGCCTTTTAAAATATTTTTTCTTCTTTAATATTGAACAGAAGTATTGTTGTCTCAGTGATTGTGCTCTTAAAATTAATATGAAATCAATGTTTGTAATTTTTCCATAAATAAAAATTTCAGGATCCTGACTTACTTGACCTTAACTTTAGCCGTGTCAAAACTTTCAGCAACAAAATACACTGGCTGAAAGCAGGTGATAGGGTACTCCTGCTCACTAGTATTTATAGGATCAAAGGGAAGGACTTTAGGTTTGTCACTGAGGCAGTACTGAAATTAATACGAATGTGATTCAAATAAAGGTAGAAAACCACGAAAAAGTGATTCATTAATGTAAAACCCTTTTAATTAATGTGAAGCCACATTTTACACAAACATCACATCCCCAAGCAAATCTGGTACACTAGTCAGCAGTGGTTTTATAAACTAATAATAATAATAACCCCTTTTCAGACCATGATGAACAATGTGTTCACAGGTTTCACAATGTGAAGTAGTGTTCACAGGTTTCATTGAGCCACTACTAACAAGCAAGGCATTGTGCTGCTAGCACAATGCCCCGGGGGCCATGCCAGCACCGAGGCTAAACCTGTGACTCTCTTTTGCCTCAGTTTTTCAGTCCAGCAAACTACCCCAGACCACTTTTTGATTAATTAACATGATTATCATTTAAAAATGATGATTAGAATTTAATAAAATTTCAGTTCATTTTGATATATTGAATTTTGTTTTAAAAAATTCCTTTAAAAAATTAAAACAAATTTTACTTGTAGAATATAATGAATTTTCGGAAAAACTTAGAGCATAAGAATTTATTTTACCTCCAACTCTCCAAATGAAGATAGAAGGCCAGCCCCATAGGCCTTGAGTCCACCTTCTTGTTGGCAGAGACCAAACTCTACTGTAAACCAGTACAACTGAAAATTTGGTTGATAATATTATTAGGAAGTAAAGCTGTGACAGATTTGTTGAAATAAGAACACAAAGACTATAACAATTAAGTAAACATGAAGCTATTAAAAAGTATTTTAAAATTAGACTATTTAAATACTGTTATGATAATTTACACATTTTTCCTCCCTTAAAAGTTTTAAAGTTATATTTTAATCATTAACTTTGTTTTATCAATTTCCGGCAGTACTAAAAATTACTTACAGTGGCAAGTTTTTTAATGTACTCATCAGGAGCACCAAGACTTGCTAAGCCAATTTCTTGAGAAAACTGTGCAAAGGAGGGATCAGCAAATAAAGGAACATGGCCTAGCAGCTCATGGCATACGTCACTGATAAAGACACAAATTAAGCAAATGATTTTCTTAAGTTACAGAACTGAACTTTGTCAACAATATAGAAACTAACACTTTTATATGAGAGTCAGCCAAATATGATATTAACATATTGTAGTTGTTTTTTTTTTAAATTTTGTAAAATAAAAAAATTTAAACAATCAACTTTCATAACATATTCAAAAAGTATGAATCCCCTTCCTTCCCTAAACCCAGATATATCTTGGAAAAAAAAAATACTGTATTAAATTTATATAAGAGCTAAAAGATATATTTAAGTTAGTTGATTAAATTTAAACATGTAAAATGCTACAAGAGTAAATGAGTAAACTTGTAAGGCAGTGTCGATGATTAAGCAATGAAAACTTCAGACTTACGGTTCAGGAGTGTACATTGGCTTTGAGCCATGCCTGATGTATTGGGTAGAGTGAAAAACTCTGAAGGCAAGGCCAGCCAAAAAGTCACGAGATGACAGTAGCCCGGCAACTGGTCTTAAGGAAAAACCTGTGCAATCTGAGGGGTCAAAAGGTATAAGTAGAATTTGGAATTTCTTTAAAAAAAATACAGTGGGACCTCTAAATCAAACTCAAAGGGATTTGGAAAAAAATCAACTTACAGAATTTTTGAGTTAGGGAAAATGGGGTAATAGGCGCAAATTAATCAAGGGACAATGTTGTTATTGAGAAGGGTGGGGGATCAGCCATAGCAGCAAGTTAGGTTGACAGGAAAGAGAGGTGGTGTCTGATGTTTCATATGAAACATAGCGAACTTGCTTTGACATACCGACACAAGCCCTTGAGAGGAGACTCCTTCCCTGCCCCATTTTACTCTTGAAATGTCACTTCCAGAATATTAACCCAAACGCCTTGGGAAATTCGACTAAGGGATATTGGAAGCCAAAAATCTTCAAGTTAAGGAGATCTAAAATACATTAGTTTTATGGAAATTTGCCAGGACCTAAAAATTAATTTGATATAGGGAGGTTTTTGACTTAGGGAAGTTTGACTTAGCGAGATCCGACAGTATAAATCTATGTCATGACTAATATAAGTTTAAAGCTCTTCAATTACTTACCTTTCAGAAAATCTGAAATGTCTTGTAGTTGTGGGATATTGTCTTCTCTGAATCCACAGTTGTCAACAAGCAGAGGGAAAATATGATTGAATTCACGGCATGCATGTGTAGGATACAACTTCACCAATTCTCGGAAGATGGTGCCCCTAAGGCAGAAACAATCAAAATTTAAAACTGAGTTTTTCATCAATCAGTACAGAACAATTAAAGTGAAATAAGTCTAAAGAAGATTCGGTTACTTAAGTACTCACATCCACACAATGACTGATAAGTTATAATACACTTGTAAGTAAAATATAATCTGTTTAACAGTTTTAATTAAGTTACATATATTATTAATTTTTAAAAATGTGATTATAAAGCAGTATTTACCATGTTTTAATTTCTGCATTTGTATATTCAACAATAGGAATACGTTGTCCACTGAAAAATTAATACCCTTTGATAAATTTGAAAAGAATGATTGGTTTTCATTTACATATTCAAAAGAAACCATTTCAGTGATAGAAATCTGGTATTTAAATTCTGCATGCTAAAGCATCATAAGATTATTATTGATTGCTTTTTACATAAGTTTAAACTAATATTCCACAACACCTAGAAATACAACAATAAAAAAGAAATTCCTATAAGTCCCTTCAGCAGGCATTTAAATATACTTAAGAGTACATCAAAATAAAAATAAAAGGCTCTGAAATAAAATAATTCAATTCAAAATCAGATCAATCCTGGAATTAAAAATACAATTTTACAAAAAGAGAAAACCTATTAAACTCATTACACTTACTATTTGTAGTTGAAGGCAATATCAGCAAATTCCTTTCTTCTCTCTCTGTAGACAGGATCAGTGAAGCCCTGTTTTGTTAAAGAGGTTAAGTATTAATTATTATCCATACATATGAAATATGTAAAGATCAATGGTTTTCCATATATACTCGAGTATAGTATAAGTTGATCTCGAGTATAAGATGACCCCCAAATTCGAGACGTGAAAAGAAAATTTTACGTTACTGAAAATTAAAAAATGAGTTTTGCGATTATAAGTAGACCCCTTGATTTTGGCTTCGAAATTTTGAAGAAAAAAAAAACTTGACTTATATTCAAGTATAAACAATAAATAAATAAAAAAAATTTTTGCTAACAATTTTTGTAGCTTAAATGGAATCATAAAAATTTAAAGAAATGGAAACAAATAACAAAGAACTCTGTGAATGATATTATCTCATATACAAAATAAAAATCAAATGTGAGATGCATTTCAGTAACAAAAAGTAGGCTACATACTGGGTGATCAGCATCCAATTCAGAGCCATAGCTAAGAATCTGGTTGGCAAATCTGTCCAGTTCTTTGATTCTCCTTGGGAACCATGGAACTGTTAAAATATTTATAAAATAATTATAAAAGTCATACAGACACGAGAGTAAATTTCTATATTATAGCATTGCTCCTGGCCAAAAATCTGTTATTGAAAGTTAACACTACAAAATCCAAAGAACAAAAAAAATTCTTTATAATATCTAGAATAACTTATAAGATATTATATTAAAGGTTTACATATTTTTTAATAATAGGTGAAAATAAATATTTAATAAAAATGTTTTCACCCTCTCGTTGAACGCATCCTTACATGTCAATATGTCAATTTAAGAGGGTGGGGGGAGTTTGCATTGCAAGATTATCAATAAAATTAAAAAAAATAATGGCTAAAAAGTAAGTTAATATATGATATATCCATTTTTATATTCAAGAATTAAATTTTCAATTAAGTTTGAATATTTTTGTTGAAATTCTCAATTTTAAAATTACACATGTAATATAATATAACTTTTCTCATCAAAAACAAATGGGAACACATGACACATACCATTGAATCTGATATTTGACCAACAAATGTTGAATTGCAAAATTTGAAAAATCCATTATTTTTTCATTTTTTTAGTTCAAATTAAAAATAGGCATCAAATATAATTTTAAAAATATATTAAAATAAAATAAGACTGGGTAATACTTGACATTACAAGACAATTCGTTAGAAATATTATTTAAAAAATGGATTATAGATATGCAAAATAAATATTTTATCTCATTTAATATATAACAAACATAAACTGCATGACCACAGAAAGCATTATTTTTTGTTAGTGAAAAGTTTAGCAAGAACATAAACAAAAGCAGGATTAAAAAAAAAAAGTCTTTTTAAAGCCGTTGTTAAAAAATAAAGCAGTTGTAAAACAACATTTAGTTTAACAGTTATGAGACTGAAACAACAATTTAATTTACATTTGAAAGTTAAAATAAATATATCTACTATTTAAGTATTTCATGATGATTCAGATTATTAATGATACCAAAATGGTCCAATATTAATCATTCATCAGCTGATCCCCCTTAATTTCTTAATCATAAACTTTTGCTGTTTGCGTTTATTTTCACTACCCAGTAGGCCTGAAAAAATATGGCCACGTACAAATGACATATTTATATAACATTCACCTTCGATACACATTTATTTAGGTTGAGCAGTTGTTTTTATCAAAGTTATTTTTCCACCTTTTGACTGGACATTTTTCCCCCCAGCCCTATCAAAATTCGTTGGAGTTTCACCCATTTTCTAGATACAACTTAGCGCATAGCTATGTTTATTGCGCTGTTGTATTACGTATTGATATAGACAATTTACTTTGACATCAAGTTCTGCAGGTAATTTTTGAGCAATTATTGTCATTCGCCCCAGTACCATATATTGCCTTTCCAAGAATCTAGTCCACTGGGCTACAGTGGTTTTAAAATGGTTGCTGCGATCTGGGTTAATATTAACCTACTTTTAAGTGCAAACAAATGTATTTTATTTCGTGTCACTAAATTCCGTTCTGGGGTGTTCATTTACCGTGTCTGCTACATGTTTTTCGAGTTCTCGTCAGCGTGTAGGTGCTTCTTGTTAAAGCACACTACCCCGTGGCATACTCTTTAATGCTATTTCATTTGCTTTCCAGTCCCGAACCATCTTTTCTGTAACTACATTTTGTCCTGTAGCAAGGACAGTTTTTGTGTTCCATGGCAAAGTTAACAACTGTATGTTTGAAACTGGCTTCATATGTCTTTCTTGTTTGTGGCGGAGACAATGATGGGGTCTTGACTGTAAGCAATTTCTATAATGTACTGTATTATGGTTATGGTGCTATACTGTATGAGCAGGTACAAACACTGCTGCTTTACTGTATTTTCAGGGTAAAGACACTTGTGCTTTCATGTACAGAACCAAACAATCGCAGAAAGCTATATATTTTCTCTCCACCGCATACGAAGGCTGCTTTGATTGGCTTGGTCAGCTCTACCTGCCTCCCCAGACGCCCATCCGTCTCTATGCGGAACGGAACGAAAGGTGGTACGATATAGCGGCGTTTAAGACGACCCAGGACTTTTGAGAGGATTTTCAGGGCTTAAAAAGTCGTCTTATACGCCGGAAAATACGGTACTTCAAAAGGATGATCCAATGTTATGAAAGAGTTTAAAAAGCGATGGAGAAAAATACTTTAATGATTAATGGTTTTATAAATCAACAAAGATTATGCAAAGAAAATATTATTATTACAAAAATTTAAAAATTTCGGGTTTGAAAACCTTATTAAATCATGTGAGATATAAGACCAAGTGCAGCTTTTATTAATTATAAATTTTAAGAGACATTTTATAAATCATGTCGCTAGTAATAACGCAGTTAAAAAGGAATGAAAAAAAATCTTGTAAATTTTTTAAAAATTTATTATTATTATTATTTAAAAATAAGAACTGATTTGATACTGATTGCACTTTGACTTCTTACTTCACGTTCTACAGTTTACGGTTTTAAGTAAATTATTATTATAATACTAAAAGTAATCAGTTATCATTTATAACTTAATTTAAAATAAATTTCTACTAATCTTTAGAAATTTAGAAAAGGTTAATAAATGCTCAAATTAAAAAAAAGTGGAAAGGGGTTTAAGATGAAAAAAAAAAATGATAAAGATAAAAAAAAAAAAATGTACGTACCCAGTTCACCTGATCATAAAACGATAGTGCAAAATATTTGAATAATAATTTTTAATTAAGTTGTCATTATAAGTCACAATTACTAGGTTATTCTAACTTTAAAAACAAATTTTAAAGTTTGATTTTTGAATGATTTGTAGTTAAACAAAACTTGTCAAAATATGGCGGCGATAAATAACACTAACAAGTAATAGGATCAACGATGCGTGAACGTTCAATGTCCAGTGCCTATTAATGTCACCCCCTATCATAATAATAAAAAAAACAACCACTTTCTTTGTTGATAACCCCAGGTATATTTGGTGGATACATTCATACCCCCCCCCCCGGAAAAGAACCTCCTTATAAAATAGTTTCTCGAACCAAAACGAAACCCCACAGGAAATGGGGCTCTCATAGGGATTGAACCCCATTAAAAAATTTTATGCCATTGGGAATAGGGATTCCACCAAGAATGGGATCACTTTGTGAAAAAGGAACAAATTGTAGTAAAAGGCTCCAGTGGAGTGCGGGAATCGTGTTTTTAATAGGAATATTATCGAGCAACGAATGGTTTTTACAAGTAATTTATTTGGGAATTTACATTTAACAGTTTAGTTAAGTATAATTTAAGTGTTTTTTCTCTTGCTAACCCTATCACGGGCTCTGATTCTACGCACCAATTGTACTTGAAATAATATTGGGCATCTAGTTTAGAAAAGATATTGGGATTTTTATGTGGGATATTAGATATATTTATGTATAGCTGCTTTTGTTAGTTGATCCATAACGAATCAACCACCAAATTTGGGTTAAGAAAGTCTAATATCTCAATTTATCTTTTTAACTTTGCTTGTATGGTTGTTTCATCACTAATAACCACGTCAGTTTTATACCATGATGAAAAAATATTTCTTTTAAAGCTTTATGTATGCCAAAATTTTCTGAGTTTTTTCAATTTCTTTTTCAAATGATTTTTTAAAGGGGGATAATCTGAATTTTGTCAGAAACAACTTGTACAACTCAATTAACAGAAATTAAATTGTAATTGTAGTAATGTGTTAGTGTTAGTTGTCACACTCAATTAGAAATGACGCCATAACCTTCGTATAGAAGGAGCGTCTGTATTATAAGACAAATAGCCCCAGTCGACGCAAATGTTTAAAAAAAAATTAAAATAGAATCCGTTGTATTTTGAAAGTGTCTATATTTCAAATGCACGTACTAGTCGTACTACTAACGAATAAATCGCTTTGTTTTTGAGTTTGAGTAAATGCTTATTTCTAAACTAGTGTGTTACCCGTAAAAAATGACGGAAGTTTTCAAAATAAATATTATATTTCAGCTGAAATTACACTGTAGATGATTTTAGTATAGTTTTTGTAATTGTCCCTTTTGCAGGAAAGCGGTGTAGATCTAGTAAATATTCAGAAAATGAAGACAAAGAAAGAAACATTAAATCTCATTTCCATATTGAACAATTTTATGCGGACGTTCGAAAAGAGTTATTTTTGGTGAAATAATTTTTTTCAAAGCATTTTTTTAAAACGGTGCGCTCTCAACATAGCGTTAAGAAACAAACATACACAGCAATTTGTAAATATTGATAGACATTTTTAAAAAAATGTTGTGCAATAAGATTTTTAATTTTAATGAGTGAGAGAATGAACCACTTGCTACCACAAGACACACGTCACACATTAATGCACAAGTTTTCGCGCTAAAAAGTAAAAGCAGACCAATAAGCTTGACGTTCTTTCTAAAATTAGAGCAGCGTATTTTTTAGTATTTGTTTCTTGGAAAGCCGCTCGATCTTACATTTGCAAAAGTGGAATTCCATAAATCGTCATGCATTTAAAGCAACAAAAATCAATAAATCAATAATACAAGGGACCTTCCATTTATTGTCTCAATAAGTCTGTAGGCAATGTATGTGCTCATCTCACGCTTGTCGAAAAATTTTAATAAAAAAATAACTGTCATACGTTTGCATTTCCCTTCTAATTACATGTTTAATATGCATGAAATAGTTGGAAAAAATATACTTTTGCATTTTAAAAAAATCAAAATTAAAATGTGTATTTTATGTCGGATTAAAATTTAATTTGACTGTATTTGTAAAGAAATGGATAGATCAGGTATTATTATGAATATATTCAATGCTTAAAATGTTTACGTTGCTCTTTTGCCATAATATTTTAATATTTATAAAACCTGCTGACAATCACCGAAATCATTTCTGTCCAGACCAACAATTCAGTCGGTGTTTGTTATTATAATTATAATATATTTTCTTTAATTTTGTCCAATAAACAACGCTTTATTTCTCATGGCGTCATCTCGAATCGAACTTTTAAATCTTTTATTTTAATTTGTCATGAGTTTTAACCCCACCGAATGAAATTTTTTAAATAGATGTTATAATACTTTTAAATTGGATTTTTAACAATTAACGATAGCATCTTAAAAAAAATTGACGTCATTTCCTGTTCAGTTTACTTTGTGAGTCCACCATTTTGGAGACGTCCCCGTCCTCCATCATGTATTGACACAATTAATGGATGGCCCCTAAAAGCGACATGCAAGAATAATGTTTACACACCAGACAAGCACCAACTATAACAGAACCAAATAGTGCATACATAATGAAAACGATTAATGCATATTTTTACCCTCGTCAGATGTTCCATTTTGCATATTCCTTGACAAGACAGTCAACTTGTTGTTTGTCATTGACCTCAGGGACTCAATGGCTTCCTGTGGGGATATAAATGAAATGAAAGATCTATAACAAAGGGAGACATTAAAAAGATTTTTTAAACATTTTTTTTTCTATGATAATTAAGTTCGATGAGACGAAAGCCCAAAATAAAATCAACATTTATGATTTTGTGCATACGTACGTCTACTATCATGGTTCAATAGTTTCCTGATCGGTAAAAATGAATTTTATTTTCTGAATAAAGTAACGTGAAAAAAAATGAGCTAAATAATGAGAGTAGAATTTTGTGTTTCAGCAGTCGCATTTATCACGATGTCTGATCAAATCTACATTTTAATCATTTTAAATCTATAAAATATACCTATGTCTAATATGACCAAACATCTAGTCTCCTGCTTTGTTGTCTTCGTCTAACATGACCAACTTATAAGCCCTATTTTCTGTCTTTGTCTAACATGACCCACTTACAGGCCCCATTTTCTGTCTATGTCTAACATGACCCACTTACAAGCCCTATTTTCTGTCTATGTCTAACATGACCCACCTTTAAGCCCCATTTTCTGTCTATGTCTAACATGACCCACTTACAAGCCCTATTTCTGTCTATGTCTAACACGACCCACTTACAAGCCCTATTTTCTATCTATGTCTAACATGACCCACCTTTAAGCCCCATTTTCTGTCTATGTCTAACACGACCAACTTACAAGCCCCATTTTCTGTCTATGTCTAACATGACCCACTTACAGGCCCTATTTTCTATGTCTAACATGGCCCACCTTCAAGCCCCATTTTCTGTCTATGTCTAACATGACCCACTTACAGGCCCTATTTTCTATGTCTAACATGGACCACCTTCAAGCCCCATTTTCTGTCTATGTCTAACATGACCCTCCTTCAAGCATCCTTTTTATTGCCTATAACGCTATGGTGAAGCCTGTGCTTATATATGGAGCCACGACATAGAGAATAACGCCGTAAACCTGACCAGAATCTAGTCCGGTATCAACATTTATTCACTGGCCGGGCAAAATCAGGAACCGGGAACTGTGGCAGCGGATAAAACAGAAGTCCACTGAGGAAAAGATCCTTCAGAAGCTGTGGAGGTGGATTGGCCATACACTAAGAAAACCTGCTTCTAATCCAACAAGGCAAGCCTTAAAATGGAATTCCCAAGGTTAAGCGGAAAAAAGCCCGTCCAAAAAACACTTGGCGCCGAGAATTGGAGGCAGACATCAAGAGAATTAGTCATGAATGGAAGATTCTGGAGAGACTGGCCCAGGATAGAGATGCTTGGAGGTCCCTCGTAGGTGGTTTTAAGCCTCCTATTTTATTGTCTATATCTAGTATAACCCACATTTAAGTCTACTATTTTATTGTGTATATCTAGTATGACCCACCTTCAAGCCTCATATTTTATTGTCTATATCTAGTAATGCCACCTTCAAGCCTCATATTTTATTGTCTATATCTAGTATGACCCACCTTCAAGTCTCATATTTTATTGTCTATATCTAGTATGACCCACCTTCAAGTCTCCTATTTTATTGTCTATATCTAGTATGACCCACCTTCAAGCCTCATATTTTATTGTCTATATCTAGTATGACCCACCTTCAAGTCTCCTATTTTATTGTCTATATCTAGTATGACCCACCTTCACTATATCTAGTATGACTCACCTTCTCTATATCTAGTATGACCCACCTTCAATATATCTAGTATGACCCATCTTCTCTATATCTAGTATGACCCACCTTCACTAAATCTAGTATGACCCACCTTCAAGCCTCCTGTCTTATTGTCACAAGACACAAAGAACTCAAAGCTCCTCGCATCATCACGTGATGGCCGGGACTCGATGTGGTGGAGGTTTACGCCATTTTCCTGTTAGAAATTTAATAAAAGTAAACAAAAAATAAACCAATCCAAGATTTCCAAAATTACATTTCTAAGAAAAGTGAGAGACTTTAAATTAAAAAAAAGTTTGGTGAATTGGGGTGGGCACGGGAATATTTCCTCACCACGTCATAACATTAAGTATTTGCTTTTAATTTTCTGCCACCGCCAAGTTAATACATAAAATTATTATTTTAATGTCTTCAAAATTCCAAATTTGCGTTTAAAAATTGTCTAGTTGATTTGTCTTTAACTTTAAAGTTGTTTATCTTTGTATTTAAAAGTGTACATGTAAATCTTGATTAAGCTCCATTAGTTGATGCAAATTTCTTTTTCTTTTCTTCCAAACTACACGGGACGCGGTGGTCGAGAGGTAGCGCGCTCGACTGTCGTACCGATGGTCACGAGTCCAAATTCACGCGAAGGCGAGGATTTGTTCCCGGGGCCTGAGGAGTCACCGAGTCACCCAGCTCCGAATGGGTACCTAACTAGACAATAGTTAGGCGGCTGGGGTAATGCGTGGAACCCTTATAGCCGTGGCCTGTGAACGCTGCATCACTTGCCAACAAATCATCTCTCATGATCTGTGGACGCAATTATCTTCTGCATAGAAGGAGCGTCTGTATATCTAAGGTAAGGTTTAGTTAGACGCGGTTCTAATGACCTAATTTTATTTAACAAAAATTCAACCCGCTCTGAACACGTATTGAAGAATGGTATGGTATGTTATTGATCTTATAGTAATCCAGATATCTGCTGTGGTATTCCCGCATGGTCACCGAATCACTAAAAATAAGCATTGCCAGGTTAAATTAAATATTTATTACTTTTACCATTTAAAAAAAAAATTGAACCCGGCATGAACTCATTCTTTTAAAGGGCATTAAGGTAAAAGAATATCGTTGTGTATAGATTATGTGTACGGCATGACTAGAGAATGTTGCAATCTTCCATAAACAGTTGATTTAGTTTACCGAGTCCACACACCCGCACCCCCTTCCCTCTGGATGTCAATGTGTCTATGACACATGTTGGGAAAAAACAGTGTTGTCACAAATAAAAATGCGAGTCAGAACACACTAAGTACATTCAGTTGTTGGCGGCACACCAAGCTATTGAAGTATTGGAATATAATTTTAAAAGTATATGGGGAAAAAACCGTTCATTATTAATGAAACAAGCCCCGCTTATATTCTACAAGCTAGTGGAAATGCTTAGAATTTCTTTTTTTTTCTTTTTTTTTTTTCGTGCAACTTGTTTTTTTATGAGCCCTCTTCACTTCCTCACATGCAAGAAGTTCTCAAACATTGGGGGAAAATCCGTTAAGATAATCCATTAAGAGAACTTAGTTTTGTAAACCTTTATGTTAACGGAGACTACTTTAAAATAATATTTGTTGTAATAAAACTTTTGTAAATCTGAATACTACACATATTTATTTCTTTAAATAAAATTTTTGTTAACATTTCACAAGAATATAGTCTGGACTTATGAGGGTTAATATTTAGTAAATTGCATTTCCTTTACGCAGTTATTGCCTAAAATAAATAATATCCCCACCCTGTAACACAAGCTTAACGATCCTGCAAAGAAGGTTGTTATAAAACTAAGTCTGACCCTCCCCTCCCCCTACCACCATCTCCCACAAAACACACAGTTTCCTTATATAAATACTACACAAAGTTACGCCCACCTCAAATACTTTGAGTGCTGCGGCGAGAACTCCAACCTTCTCAGAGAGTGTGAAGACGATGCTCGTGCTGCCTTCATTATCTTCTAAGTCCTGATGATAGTTGGAGTGGGACGTGAAGTCGAACTGAAACAGACGGAAGTTTGCAGGGTAAGTAGATGGTTGTTTTTACTTTAAGACCATAGGAGATATGCCACATGGAAATAATTTATAAAATGACAATTGTTTTGGAAATTTTATTCTTGAAAATTTGGTCGAAGAAGAAAAATGCATGAAATTAACTGCTATCTATAAACAAATCTAGAACTAAAATAAGGGATTTAAAAAGGAACATAGTCTAATTGTGGTATGAAATAAAATCTCAAAGCTAAAATGCGTGTTAAAAAATTTATCAGATTTATTTGTGGTCAGTCGCAAAGTGAGCTTCGCTTAGTTTTCATTTATATTAAAAAGAAATCTAAGTGATAGTACTAAAATAATGTGATTTTAAAATATTGCAAGTATTTTCTCAAACAGCTATATCAATTTTGGTTTTAAAACTTCATTTACTTTAGCCAAACGGATAACATTCAACACAAAATGACATGTTTACCTGTAGAGCTTAGGAAAGAAATTTTCGTAAACTTGAATGTAATTGATTTATGATAATAAAAGTAGTCAAACAAACTTAATTCAATTCATCATTATGAATAAGTTGAAAATTTTTTATTTCCTTAAAATAATTGTCCCTTTACCTGTCGAAATCTATCAATTTTGTTTACTTTTCTCCCAAAGAGTTCTGACAATGTCAAAAATACTTGGCTGGATGCACCGTTTGCCCCGTCCATTTGAAGAACGTTTAATGTAACAAGATGGATTTCTCGGAAAGATTCAGTGATCTTTTAGCCTTTATGGCTCGATGAACAAATTAGAACAGAAGATGAGATCCTTCTCTTCAAATTTGGATTCAATTAATAAACGAATTTTGCTACAGGATTCAAGAAAAAGAAAAGAAGGCACGAAAAAAGTTCCTGTGAGACTTGTTTGAGATGAGAAACTTCATTTGAATCTGTGCTGTCAATGTTTGTCTCTTATTCTCCGTTATTGAAGCAACATGCATTTCTTGTTATTCGACTTGTTAAATATAAGAAATAAAATTCAATAAATTTCTTTTTTTCTTTTATAATTAAAACTTGTTCTTCTTAGAAATATTAATTGATATTTCCTCAGTTACTGATCTTTTCGTCAATCTTTATACCGTAATTGTAATGTTTCTAAAAAATTCAATTAAACTTGATGTGCTAACTTGAGAGATTACGTCTACCAGCAAAACGTTAAAAGTGAATCTGAAAGCACAGACAATATCCTTGTCGACTGAAAACAGTAAATTGGGCTCGTGGCCATATCCACACGCCTATATATAGGGCCCCAAAGTCGTAAGCTAGGCGTAAAGAAAAGTCGTTTAAATTTAAATAGACCTGACGAAGAGAGGGATTGAGTAGGTAGGGGAGATAGCTGGAGGGGAAGCTACTTCAGCGCGGCTTCATATTACCATCGACTCAATGTAAAAAAAAAACTCTTTCGGTGAACTTGTGTAATAGATTAAAAAAAAAAAAAGTAATATTCTTCAGAATAGAGAGTTTATTTGGTTTATTTAATTTATTAAAACATTTCAAACTATGTTTAAAATCTAAATGTTTTATTCCACAGTTTGAGAACCCTTCCCTCACACCCTTCCCGCCCCACAACCCCGACCAAACAAGGCTTACAGTCAATTTTTGGGTCAATGTTTCCATGCGATTTCATCATCAAATGTACCTCCTAGTCCCAAGTAATTTTCTTTACTAAAACCCGCAATACCTGCGGATCTATTTAAAGCCGCGAATCCCTTAGGTATAACCGGATTAAAGCTTGCCTCAAACTTAACAAATTAATCTGATGATAGTTTCTGTGTATTGTCGTGTCTTGGTTCTAGGGTTGTCTCATTGTCTATAGTAAGTCAGATCACGGAATTTCTACGCTAAAGTAACCTTTGGCGTACATATATATATAATAATAACCGACAGTATATTAGATGAGAAAGCTTGTACAGAATACACAAATTAGTAAATGACATACAACACGATATAGATCTACATTAATTAATATTTTGACTTACAGTAAAGACTTTGTTAGGTTCGGCTGAAACTGATGATGAAATTGAATGTAATTTTTATTACAGGGGTTCTCAGCTTTTTTGGTGTCATGGAGTCATTTTCCAAAAATGAATATTCGAGGACCTTTAGGCAATCTTTTCATCAGTTTCATGAATATATTAAATCACCACGAATTCTTTAAAAATGTTCCAACCCATGTTTTGGGAACCGCTGTTATGTTACTTAATTATTTATTGTACGAGGTAGTCTTTGATGGGTGTGATGTATGTTTGATGTTTACCAGCAACACTTGGTGGGAGAACATTTGGTTGATGTAGACTTAAAATAATTTTTAACCGAATGGAAATTTTTTTTTTTTTTAGGTTGACTAGTTTTACAATAAAGAAAATTAATATTTAATTGACGAAATGTTTTATTTGGGATCAGTAAATTAGACATCTAGCCGACCTGTCGTCATGGCGACCTGTCGTCATGGCGACCTGTCGTCGTGGCGACCTGTCGTCATGGCAACCCTTCCCGAGTCTTATTACTCAAGTAAGTGAGTTCGACATCTTAGGTGTAGACTCTGTTGTTGGTAAATTTTGACACATACATGAGACGTGAAGTCAATTTAAACAACGCACGAAATCCTTACTATTCTTGTTAAGAAAATGAAACATTCTACGATGTCAGAGGCGTCACTAGGGTTGGTTCACCCATTGTGATAGCTCAAGGGGTCATCCCTTCACGACTTACACCATAAACCTCCTCATATTTAGCCAGGGCCAAACAACTTGAACATTCAGAATTTTGCGCCTTGGCCTCACATCACCCCTTGTAATAGTGTCATCCAGTGCGGCCCGCACCCCCATAGTGTGACGCCTTTACATAAACTCATAATCCTTCTTTAGGGAAGATTAGATGGAGTGATTCGAAACCCGTCAATAAGACAAAAAAAAAAAAAAAAAAAAAAAAAAAAAAGGGGCCAA
>MUZC01000037.1:1371037-1383873 GCA_002072015.1 Radix auricularia | reverse complement strand
AAAAAAACGGGTCCAAAAGAAAAGGTCAGTTAGCATCGTCCTTTCTTATTGGTCAGAGCTTTTTATAGGACCTCCATTTCGGGGATGATTTGTCGTGTCTCTTTTTGTCTTGGGATGAATGGACGCCGTCCTGTAGCTAATCCATGTTAAATCCAAATGTACAGGGCTAGAAATTTTCGGTTACTTATAGTGTACCGTGTACTATAGTGGACGTTCAAGGGTTAGAAATGTTCTGTGTTTGAAGTTTTATAGTGTACCGTGTACAATTATGGACGTTCAAGGGTTAGAAATGTTCTGTGTTTTAGTGTACCGTGTACAATTATGGGCGTTCAAGGACTAGAAATGTTCTGTGTCTTATAGTGTACCGTGTACAATTATGGGCGTTCAAGGACTAGAAATGTTCTGTGTTTTATAGTGTACCGTGTACAATTGTGGACGTTCAAGGACTAGAAATTTTCTGTGTCTTATCGTGTACTGTGTACAATTGTGGACGTTCAGGGACTAGAAATGTTCTGTGTCTTATCGTGTACTGTGTACAATTGTGGACGTTCAAGGACTAGAAATGTTCTGTGTCTTATAGTGTACCGTGTACAATTATGGACGTTCAAGGACTAGAAATGTTTGCACGAAGCATTCTTTAAAAACTTTACTACCAATGGTTTAGGAACCACTGTTATATTCGAATATATTCGCCTTTACATATTATGCGTAATTTACGAAAGTAAAAACCATTCATTTGATTATTTTTTTGGTGCTTTTCAAAGAAAAAGTTATAACATCATAGAACTTCAATTTGTGAACTCTTATCGGAATGTAATGACCCGCTAAAGTTTATTTTCGTTTTTCTAAGAAAAACAAAATTAAAACTGAGTCAAGTATTTATTGAACAAAGGTATTTTTGTCATGTTTTGTTGAATCAGATTATTAAAATCTTGGCAAGTGACGAAAACAGGTTTTCCCTATTTGACAACGGTTGTGACGTAGAATTTATAATCTGTCATTGGGATTTTAAGTCTGTTTGCCTAGACTGACCTAAAACATACAACAATATTTTAGTTTGGAACAATTCCAAGAAACTCGAAAAAATCAATCGATTTCTGTAACGTTAAGACAAAAACACTTGACTTGAAGGCCATAGAATATTTGGGGGAAGAATTTTCTTGGCAATTAGCCACATTTTTGGCGTAGGTATATATTGAAAATAAGAACAAGATTTGATTTCAGTGAGAAACTATAAATCTTATCTCTTAAATCCTCATTAAAAACAGCTTCTCAACTCAGAGAGAGAGAGAGAGAAAAAGAGAGAGAGAGAGAGAGAGAGAGAGAGAGAGAGAAAGGGAAACAGAGAATGAAAAAGAGATTGAGATAGAGAGAGTAAGAGAGATAGTATGAGTGAGATAGAGAGAGAGAGAGAGAGAGAAAGAATGAGAGAAAGAGAGATGGTATGAGAGAGATAGAAAGAGAAAGAGACATAGTATGAGTGAGTTAGAAAGAGAGAGAGAGAGAGAGAGAGAGAGAAAGAAAGAAAAAGAGAAAGAGAGATGGTATGAGAGAGATAGAAAGAGAGAGAGGGAGAGTGAGTTATAGAGAGAAAGAAACAAACAAACAGGGCATCGATCTATCACTATATACGTAATCATGTCTCCTCACATGTGTTGATGCTTTCGTGCGGATACGCCCATCAACTCGATTGATGGAATTATTACATAATGAACTGACTCAAGCTTGTGACCATCACATAGTGAACTGACTCAAGCTTGTGACCATCACATAGTGAACTGACTCAAGCTTGTGACCATCACATAATGAACTGACTCAAGTCTACAGACAAACGCGTCCACAATTAAGTGTCCAACTGATCGTGTCAGCCAATCAAACTCCTTTTTTTTTTTTTTACACATCCTTGACGTTAAGCCCGTGATGTCATACCTTTAATCCGTGAAAGAAAGAGCGATAATCATAGGTGCGCTGCATAGATTATTCTTTTCATCTTTGACACGCACATTATTATTGTCAGTTCTTCAATAAATCTTCATGTCAGCCATGCCGTGTTGACGGGTGTAGGAAGACGTCAGATATAATGCGTGTCCGTCCGCACTCCCCAACCCTACCCCCCCACCACACACACTTCTTGGTGTTAAAGGTGTGAACAGGGAAACAACTCGATGTACTCGGTGCACTTAGACTACAGCGGGTTGTCCGGCAAGGACATCCGCACGAAAAAACGCTTGCGGCTTAACCACCCCACCCCCTTTCCTTACTTACATCCACAGGTGCATGCGACAATTAACTGTGTGAAAAGACATTTGAAAATCAGTGATACAAATCAGAGTTCAAAGATATAAACTGACAACGGTAGGACACTGGTCAGTCAGCATGTTGATTTTATTCTTATTCCGACACTCGGTATCCAACAAATCAAACTGTTATGAGAAATCAGTCATACTGAAATATAGTTTAATGTCCTTAAATCATCGCAGTTTTATGTTATTTTGGTCGGATATGTAAAGTGTCGTTACACTCCATCGATAAACAACGGACAGAAAAAGTTACCTGTGAATTTATTTGTGACATAATTCGCTGAATCCAACAGCTGCACTTACGAAAAAAAAAACAACTAATGTGTGTGTGAGTGAAAGAGAGTTGGGGGGGAGGGAAGGGGGGGAAATAACACATATCGCCATGGCTGCAATTCTCTCCACGGATTTTTAAAAAACACAATTTCAATTATCTATTAAATAAAATGCTTTAATCCCCCCTCACCCCTCACATGAAGTGGATGATGAAACAAATATGGTATTGATGCTAGATTTAAGAAAAATTGAATGTCAAATTAGCTGTCATTTCAGACCTTAGAATTCCCAAAAGTACGATAAGGCTAACAATACAAATAATGCATTCTTGTCTTTTAATGAAAAGCAATAAATGTGCCTACAGTTTTAAATAAGATAATGCCTAATATAGCTCATCGCCCGCACCTGAAAAAAAGATAATTTTCATGTAGTCCATTAGATTTGAAATTGATAGGGTTGCCCCCTAACCCAGCATCGCACCCTCCCCCCTCAAAGTGAGCAGTGAGCTTTAAGAAACTGCGCTATAGAAGCGTCCTTTATAAATAAATAAATAAATATAAAATCTGTTGTGCGAATATACCTGAGTCGCTCTATCCCAGCAAAACTCTGCAGTTGACAAACAATACCACGACTCACGACACACTTTCATGTAATGCAAGCGTAAACAAGGCTTTTAAAAAACATACTTCCCACCCCCAGCCATATAAAGAAAGTGCTGACAAGGGCTAACAGCTTCTCCACTTCATCTCCCATTTTTAAGCAACTGTCCGAAATATTATTTAATGTCTGCTTTGTATTCAATAAATTGTGAATAAACTGCATCCTGTTGTGGGGAAAGGGGAGTGGGAGTGTATGTGTGTGTGTGTCTCCAACCACATAATAATAATAATAATAACCCCTTTTCAGTCCATGACGGACTCTAGGGCAAGTGAAGTAGCGTTCACAAGTTATTAAGCCACCACTAACGAGCAGGGGATTGTGTGGCTAGCACAATGCCCCGTGGGCCTTGCCAGTAACGTGGTTTGAACTCGTGACTAGAGTTCTTCCCACCGTTCAGCAGTCTAAAGCGCTACTACTTAGACCACCGCGGCTTTTTATTGACTTACCTTATCAAATATTTTTTTATTGTACATCAAAATACTACATGTGTATTTTACTTTAGTTTAGTAAGAGGCGTCTTGTACGCACACACAATGTTTGTTCTCCAAAAGGACGAATGCCAGAAGGGGGTTTGGGAATGGGGTGATATTTTTACTTTTTTCCCACATAATTTGGACGACGCTTAATGTTAATCAGTTTATTAAATTTCACTCAACGCAACCAAATGTCACAGCTTTAATGTTTATAAAGTGTAATATCTTATAATGTAGAGTGATCGCCTGTGGGATTATTTTGTTCTGTTTTCTTTTATCGATGATGGTTTGTATTATACAGCGTTGTCGTTAGTAAGAAGTGGTCCATACGATGAATGTTTTATTCTTAACGTGGAGGGGAGTTTGGACTGGAACTTTATATGATGCTGTCACGTGTTTATAAACTTGTTAACATAAATAACATTATTATCACTGTCAATGGCCAGAGGGGCGAATGGTTGGCGGCATCAGAAATAAATGTGTACATCAAACACTAATTGCTGTGTCAGATGAGAATTGAGAATGGTTTGTCATGAACCGATTGGTTGGCTGAAGTCTTACAGTTGATTGGTCGAATTAACTAGGATGACAGCAAGAGGGACATTTCATTACTTGTTTATAGTTATTTCCTCCTTATTTTACGATAATTATGTTATTATTTTATAGGTATTTCCTTATTGTTAATGGTTATTTCCATTTTATTAATATACTTTTCTTACTGGTTCACTGACATGTTATAATTTGACGGAATAGCCTTCCTTATATTAGGGGCGTCCAAACTTTTTGCATGGCGTCCATATTCTTGGAAGTAAAGATATTCGGGGGCCGGATTAAAATAATGAACAAAAAAAGACATAGGTTGAGAAGTTTTTATCGAAAACTGTTAGCGTGAATGTCTGCTCACACAAGAATGTCGAGCCAAACAAGATGTTCGAATCTCTTGGAGATCTCTTTTTGTCCAGCTGAAAGTAAAATTCAATGAGAGAAAGCTCTTGTTGTCTGCTTCGGCATTCAGCATCACTTTCCAACTCAATGAGTTACCTCTAGCTGCAGATTACCTGGCGCATTATCAGTGAATATCAGTGTCAACAGAAAAAAGTGTTTAAAACAAACAATAGCAAACACACGATTTCCTTCTCAAAAGTTGCAAAGCTCTGATAGCGTCTTTGAAATTCATCAAAACCCTCCTTCACCAGGAATGTGGTATTTGCAACACTCCTCTGTATTATCTCATTAAAGCTTCTTTCCGGAAAACTTGATTTCCTGCAGTGAGGGCAAATTTGTGGTATTAGACTGTATTTGAGACAAGTTGCCTTTTGAAAAAGTTGCAGCTTGTTTCCAAAGACCTTGATATGTGAACATAGTTGGCTTACCACTTCATTGTACCTTTGTACAGATTTGTGTTAAGAACGTTAATATGTCTTGTCAAATCAACTTAAAATTTAAAAAAATATCTGCCAGCCAAACAGTATCACATAGTTATGGATTTGATGTTCCTTAATATCTTCCATGAATCGCTCATTATTTAAAGTTGCGTAGAAGCGCTGAAGTCCTTCCCCAGTCGGAGCAATCTTATATTCGTGTGATACACAACATCTTCGTATTCTCCTTGAATGTCAAGAAGAAGAAACTGGTGGAACTGGCGGTGAAATAGGGCGTTAGTGCAAATAGGGATTATAGCTTGATTTCGAGTTTTCTCATAAATATATTCTCGTTACAGATATAATACGTTAATACGTTAATCTATTAATTACTTCAGATGAGGCCGCCGCCAGCTAAAATTGCTTCGCGGGTCGGTTTTGGCCCGCGGGCCGGACTTAGGGTTCCCGTGCCTTATATGTATCTCAAAAGGTACTGCGATTTTCTTTGAAGTCCTTTCTCAAAATTTCCGGTGTGTTATGGACACAGGAGGTAATGCTTTGGATTCGCTCTTTGGAATCGGCGGCACAAAAATTGTGGAAAATTCTTCCGAATTTTTTTTTAAAATGTGAAAACAAAGATCGATTGAAAAAAAATAATTGAAGACTTAGCGTAATCGTAAGCCAATCTGAACATTAAACAATTTCCCACTGCAAATTAGGAAAATAAAAAAAACAACAGCAACAGATTTTCCCCCTACCTTACACAACACCCTAAACAAGTTAAGAAACAGGGGAATCAACACCTCCCTGAAGTTATTTTAAAGCCACGCTTATGTAATTGTGCTTAAGTTAATTTCCCCAAAAAGTAAACATATTAAACACAACAATAATCTTCTATGCAGAAGGAGCGTCTGTAACAGGTAAGATAAAGGAGCAGCAGTTGCTCTTAAAATGTACATTTCTTCATAACATTTAACACTTGATATTGATAAATAAAAAGAAAAATTAATAAACAAAAGAAGAACGGTACAGTTCCAAAGTTCTTCACCCAAAAAACTCAGTCAATGTGTCACAAGTCAAAGGTAAAGCCGGGGTGAAAGGTGAAGGACGAGTGTGGTTCAATAATATTTTAAACATGATCTTATCTTTCAAGGCCATGTAACTGGCTTTTATTTAATACTATCTCATTTTTTAATAGCTTTCAAAATGTTTACGATTTCTTCTGCATGAAGAAATAAAAGAAGAATACAGAAATACGACAATTTATGGAATATTTGTTCTCCAACAAAGGTTAAAAGTCAGCCCCTCCCCGATCATCCATCAATATCCATACACAAAACAAAATCAAAACATGGTTATGTCCCTTGAGATGCAGGTCTTTACTTCATTCAAACCCCATCTCCTCCTCCCCCCCACCACCACCACCGCAGGCATTACGTTAAGTCGGGCCTGAGTATTAACTGCAGTATAACGGATCTTAAGGATTGACTCATCAGTTTGAATCACAGGTGACGAAATAGGTACGAAACTATCAAAACATGGGCAAAGTGAATTTTTTAAAGATTTTAAAAAAAAAAATTAAAAAAAAAAAAAAGCCAAATATTTTAATGTAGGACATTGGTTCTCAAATTTCGAAAACATGGGGTGCAACTAGTGATCTCAAATGGTTTTCTGTGGGTGCCGCTGATTGAAAATGTATTTATAATAGGGTTGTTATCGATTAATTTAAATTTAATCGTTAACTTTTCCAAAATTACCGAATAATTAATCGATAATTTTGTTTAAAGCTGAAAATAAGATGTATGACGTCATTAAACTGACAATTTCATAAAATGCTCATGCCCATAACTTAAGAATTTAATTTTAAAAAAAAATTGTAGGTGATATATTTAAATATAAATAGTCCAATTTAATATCAAAGAATTTAAGTTTTGTTATAGTTAGTTAAGTAAAAATAATTTTTTAATATGATTTTCCTTACAATGCAGAAGATAATTGCGTCCACAGACCATGAGAGATGATCTGTTGGCAAGTGATGCAGCGGTCACAGGCCACGGCTATAGGGGTTCCACGCATTACCCCAGCCGCCTAACTATTGTCTAGTTAGGTACCCATTCGGAGCTGGGTGACTCGGGGACTCCTCAGGCCCCGGGAACAAATCCTCGCCTTCGCGTGGATTTGAACTCGTGACCATCGGTACGACAGTCGAGCGCAATACCTCTCGACCATAGCTGCTTATTTTAAAGTTTACACTTTAAAAATCTTTAAAAAATTATTTATTAATAAATCGAAAAAAATCTTTAAAATATTTTCTTTAATTTTAATAGCTATTTTATCGCTTAAAGTAATTTAATCGATAAAAATGTTTACTGATTAATCGAGAAATTAATCGTTAATTTCCGCAGCCCTAATTTATGAGTCCAAAGCTAAATTATTTTTTAATTGTTTGTACAAAACTTAAAAACATATGATCCTCACACAGGGATATAGCACCGGTGAGGGTGGACCTTGTGTATGGCGCCCCCATGGCAAGGACCAGCCCCCCTTTGCAACCCCCCCCCCCCAAAGAAAATTAGACAGTAAAATATTTGTCTTCAGCCTAAGCTTCATCAGGCTAAGAATGTCTAAAAGTAAAGACGAGGAACCACTGATATGAATGTCACGATATTTTTTATCTTTGAGGCCGTGGCGCAGAGCCACGATTTTTTTAAAATGCCCACCGTCAATTAACAAACATGATTAAAAAAAACCTCGACTTTACTTCTTTCCTTTGACATAAGAGCGGGACATCCAAACACAACACTGTCAAAAGGAGCTCAGAAAATTCGTGGAAAATAGTTACCGCTTGTGTACAACTATCTCCTGCATCTGTGCGTCGTGTTAGTTTTCAAAACCAATAACATTCAGACCCCCCTTGGTCTGGACTACTGTCACAGATTGCGATGTCAGGTTTTATTTGTTGTTGTTGTCTTAACTGACATGTCTGCCAACATTGGTTCTGAGCGCACATATCATTAAAATGGTAACGTTATACTTTCTGCCAGTGGCGTCGCTAGGGGGGGTGCGGTGAGGCCGGGCCGCCCTGGGTGACACCATCGGGGGGGGGGGACGACGACGACATCAAAATGAAAAATTCTGTATATTCTCGTTATTTTGCACTGGATAACTTGGAGGAGTTCTATGGGTTAAGTCGTGAGGGGGTGACACCATGAGCCACCGCCTCGGGTGACACCAACCCTAGTGACGCCTCTGCTTTCTGCCATCAGTTGACTCATTCAGTCCTTGACCACAATTTGGAACTGTGTTTTTTTGGTTCTATATTCTGCCAAGTCATGTTATGCCCTTGAAATAAGCAGTTAACAGATTACGATCCCACGGTTTTCTTTTAAACAAAAAAATTCTTTACTCCATGCATTGGCGCCGCAGCTGGATTTAGTGTCACTTCTGCTGGTCAGAGAGTATTTTCTTCTCCTACTAGACACAAAAATCCTGAAGATTTAAAGAAAAAAAAATGTGCATGGGACCTCAGCCGCCACCTTCCCTTCCCAGTGAGCCAGGCCAAAAACCCAATTTTCAACCCATTTTCCAAAAACTGCAAACAACAATTGTTGGAATTCTTGGCCATTTACAAAAGGCACATATTGTCTACTTACTACATGAAGATTATTTTTTTGCCGACATGATAACAAGAGAATATATATATATATAGCATCACAAAAATGCATTCTATTCATTACTCTGTTGCAGCAGAAATAACGCGAAAATGGCAGCGATCAGCCTGGTCAGCGCTAACCTCGACTATACAACTGTGTGCCCAAATGACCACTGAATTTACACATTGTTGGAAGATGGTGTGAAAAGAAACAACAAACTTTTGTCAGAATCCATAAATTTTAATAAGGCGCAAAGTATAGCAGACACAAAGCTAGAAGATGACGTCACCAAATCTGATTTTGAGAGGCAAGGCCAATACATTTTATTACCTAAGATCAATATTTATTGTGGAAAAAAGCTATTTTTAAATCCTTTATATTAACTAGTGGTGTCTGAACCGGGCTACCAACCTACTTTCCGTGCGACCTTACCGAAAAAACTTTGGATCGATTTTTAACCCACTTTCTCGTAAGCTAGCGAGCTGAAATTTTCCAGGCAGACTCATGCCAATGATAAAAATGATGTATCAAAATTTCAAATCGATCGAATGGACAGTAATTGATATATTGAATTTTTAAATTATTTTATTTATCTCTTTATATATCTTACTGAACTTTTGTCAGTCTACTCACCAAGTCGTCAGCTACGCTCCTCTGCAGATACACGCATTCTCTGTGTTCCTAAGATAAGAACTAAATCTTTTGGCGAAAGGTCATTCTCCTTTTGTGCAGCCAAACAATGGAATTCTCTTCCATTACACATTCGTAGCATTTCAACTGCTAAGTCATTTAAGACTGCACTTAAGACACATCTCTTTAAAATTTATTTTCAAAAATAATAAAACCACATTTCTGTAATTGATTAGCGTAGCTGATGTATTGAGTATACCGTATTGTTATTTATGTAGTTAATATGCTATGAATGTTTCTTTTTATTTATATATGTATTTTTGTTTCCATGTAAAGCGCTGTGAGCCTGGCTCCTTGCTGGGATACAGCGCTATATAAATCATCATTTTATTATTATTATTATTATATCATGTTAGTTTTTTTGAGATAGAGTGATGTGGTGCGTAATATGTTCAACAACCTTTCCTGTCGCGCAATAAGGTGCGCATTACATTGACATTACTTTTTAAAAATATATTCACGATCGGTGCGCATTATATTAAACACGTTTCACGAGACATAGCTAGAATTTTGTATTTTCGGATTGTTTTTCCCTGGGTATTATAATGAACATCCTTATAGAAATCTAGTTATGTCTCGTAGATCTATATAATGGATTTATAGTGAAAAACTTGGTTTTTTACGGTTTTTTAAATTACTAATGTAAACAATATCAAATTAAGCGCTTTATCCAATTCATAATTAATAAGTGGAATGAACAATGATGTGAACAACGACGAAGTCTACTGGATCTTATCTCTCTAGAAATTGAAAATTTCCCCTCAGAGAGAATTATAAAAAAATAAATAAATAAACATTTGACATAATGTGATTTAAATGAAATATGTGCACATGAATGTACCGTTACACCGACTGTTTGCCTTAAAGAGTCATAAATGCACCTCATATTTTGAAAAATAATTTTGTGAGGGACATACATTATGTTTAAAACTAAAAATTTAAGTAAATGTGTGCATTTTGTGAAATTTCAACACTATAAGTATAATAACTATGTCGCTGAATTAATTTTTCGATAACATTGTTATGCCGTTTTTTATATGCAATTAATATGTAAATCAAATGAGTGTGAATAAAAGTGTTTTTTTTTCATTTAATAAACGAAAATTTGTCTGAGATCTAGATTCAGCCATTAAAAGAGCCACATCTGGTTCGCGAGCCCTGGTTTCCCGACCAGAATAATGATTCTAACTTCTTATCTTTATTTATGGGATACTTAACACACTCACAATCCAAGCCTGTCTCTCTGAGATCAGTAACGTATAGTTATTGTTATCTATACCATTTGTCAGGGGAAGTACTCTGGTATTACACCGTACACAGAAAGTTACTATTACTCCCCTTTTCAATGGTAATTGAATTTTTTTTTTTTAAATAAAAAATATAGACACATAATTTTTTGTTCCATTAATACTTATAAAATTGGAACCAATAGATCGTGGTACCACATCTCGTGGTCTGAGCTCACCGAAATTCCCACAGAAAACCGGGGGAAAGGGGCGGGGTCATTAATTACAAAACAATTGTACACACAGTGACATGACTAATAGGTAGATGCCTTGAATAGAGATGTTGATGAAGAGGTAAATACTTTCATTATGTAAAACATTATTAACGTTAGACTTCCAAGATTAAAGGAGCTGAAATCGTTTAATAGTTCATTGTCCGTTATGAAACACACCAATAACTAATCATTAACATCGACTTTATACTTAAATCTTCTCAGTGGCCATAGCAGGGACAAAGACACACAAAAAAGTCGTTTACAAATTTGTCACAGACAATTTAGAAAACTTTCACTGTTCGTCCCCACTTGTTCGTGACCCATTCTTCACGCTCTACGCTAATAACAACTTTTATGGATTGCTTGATGATTACCCAGCGCAGCTAAGTTTTCAAACGTGTCCAGTTCTTTTTGTTTATGTTTAGTTTGATCTCTCAGAACGGCCTCTTGTCGATTGGTCCATTGCTGTGTTGTGTCTCTTCTTGCTATTACCAAAGTCTCTGGGGAATTTTTTAGTGGATATGTTACCGGCAAAGTGTGAAATCCCGGTATTCTATAGAATGCCTAGGTAATGTATAGAATGCCTGATGGTTTCAGGCAAACTGTGAAATAGAAGTCGTTTATGAAGATGTTACATACTTTTCCTAGGCATTCTATACAATTCCTAGGCATTATATAGAATGACCAGTACCGTTTAGGCAAAGTGTTAAAACGGCACAAGATGAGAAACCTTTATTAATTAATACGCATTTGAAAAGGAAAAACAAAAATACGAAATAAAGCACAGAATATTCTTACCGGAAAACAATGAAAGTAGAACTGAGATTGGAATGACACTTTTTACTTAACTTTCTTCTTCACACAAAACACTCCATATTTTAGCACTTTGATGTTGCACATACATCTCGCGAATTAAAGAAGAATGCTAATAGAATATTGTTACCGGTAAAACACAAAGCACAATTGGCAAGGCCTACTTGTTGCAGCAGGGAAGGCTAGAATGACATTTTGAGTTGCACTTAACTTTCTTTTTCACGCAAAGGCACTTCATATTTTGGCATTTTGTCTTGCACATACATCTGACGAATCCTTGTCCGCTTCCTGTGGACTGAGAAGTAGCTGCAGATCGGAGAGGTATTTCGTGGTCAGGGACGTCTTCAATTCTCATTAAGTTCTTTGGACATACGGTGAATTCTGATCTGGCGTAGAGTTATATACTTTGCCGGCAGTTAATCCGGCATTCTATAGAATGACTAGGCAATGTATAAAATATCAAATCATTTCACAGTTTGCCTGAAACCATCAGGCATTCTATACATTACCTAGGCATTCTATAGAATGACTGATTTCACACTTTGCCGGTAACAGATATACCCCTTATATATGAACCTTATTATATAGACTGTAATAAAATTATTTTAAAAAGTCATAAACAATGATATCCTTCAGTTGTAACACTACCTCCATCTCCGTGCACTGTTTCCTTTGTGGCCGATTGAAAGGTAATAACACAAAATTTCGCAAGATATTGTCCTTTAAATAACGTTATCACTGAATTTACATCAGCCACTTGTTTTTTTTTATTGCTGTGGTGTCCCCCACCCTTATACCTCACTAAAACACCTCAACAACCGTTTAAAAGATTTTGTGGCGCCCTGACCCCCCCCCCCTCATATGATCTGCTCAAAAGTAAAAGGGAAGGGGCGGGTAGTCTAGAGATAAAATAGTACGTACGTACTGTCACCACAATCAACCAACGCGGAATGTGTCCCGTTATTATTGTGGGCAGTTTTTGTGTTGTGTTGCCCGTTCATTGCTTTCGTGTCCACATCCAGTCTCGCCACGCTTCACTACTCAAGTGAGCAGACCACAACTTTGAGACGTTATAATTTACCCGTGTCCCAGTGTATGATGTGTGTACTGGG
>MUZC01000037.1:1353387-1369846 GCA_002072015.1 Radix auricularia | reverse complement strand
CCCCCCCCCCACTTGACGAATCAGTTTCGGGCCTGGTGCCCAGGCACCCCCTGAACACGACACCTAACATAGATATGAGAACATTGGACGACATATTGCAATCACCCTGTCGGGCCCTGGAAGGCAGCATATGGTAAGGACGCTCGCTCCTCACCGACTTAACACGAACTCTTTCTATCATGTTGCGTCATACTATGTGCATCAATAACGTTTGTGACAAAATACGTTTCTACTGAAAACGCACAATCTGTTTCGTGTCAAATGTATTTTTTCGGGGCAGTTAGGAAAAAAAAAGGGGGAGGGGGTGGCCTAATTATTTTTAGAGATCATGAATGAAAATATTTTAAAAAAAAACACCTGATTTTGATAAAGGGGTGGGAGCAAAACTTAATGACGCATCAAACGTGCATTTGAATATTTCTGTAAAATTATTTTGCAATATTTTCCTTGAATAAAAGTTAGCGATGATATTGATTATTTGAACAAAAAACAAAAACAAAGCAGCAACCAACTAACTAACTAATGACTTCAACTAACTACCACGACTTACCTTTGATTCGCTTGGGTTCTTGACACGTTTTGATGGCGGGACGGCTGCGTCCATCTTGCTGAGGGCTGGAGGAGATGGCTTGGAAACAATGGCAGGTGTCTTGGTAACAGTAACAGTAACAAGAGGGCTTGCGAGCAGTCACCGACGAACACAATGTACAGCTATGAGAGACGGCGATGTTAAGTCGACGCTGATGGGCTTACGGTATTATAGACGACTGTGCTGGCGCTCTGCTGGCTGGTGCGAGAATGTCCACAATGGTCAGTGTTGGGACGCAATCAAACGTGACATTTTTCATACCATTATAATAGAGGACGGGAACAGGTGGGAGGGGTGGGTCGGGGTGAAGCCTTATTGACAGGTAGTTCGACCTTGACATTAAGAAAAGAACAAAAAAAAAAGAACAATGCTACACTCTGATTGGTTGGTCATACACACCCCCGAGAAGATGATTGGCTAGCATGAACACACCTCCAGGGAAAACAGTCAGCTGGGGAAATGTTGCCTAATGCTAAACAAAAGGTTCTCAGACTTTTAATTGATGGATCTTCCTAAGATGCCCTTCAATGTAATTCCACTTGCCGACTATCAAATTATTATTATTATTATCAACATTATAATGGAACGGTATTGCTCGAGTTAACTAGGGTGAAAACCATGCCAATCTGTAGATTGTTCAGTGGTCTAAGCTATTCACCGCCCCGCCCTCCCGCCCCTCAATAAAACAATGACAGTTTGGTTTAAGAGGAAAGGTCATAAGTACAACATTAATATTTTGATATGACGTTTACAGTTTCTATCTCCACAAATGAAGCCAAAAATATTTTTAAAAGTTACAAAATGAATGAAAGCTCCCCTCCCTCCCCTCTAGGACTACCACCCTCCACACTCGACTCTGTGCTCGTGTTATAGCCAGCTGTTGTTGGGGTGGTGGGGGATGGGGTGGGGAAGGATATCCACAGTATTTATAGCGATTTTACAGAAGAGATTACCTTGTTCATATGTTATAACACTTTCCTTGAAAACCCCAACGTCGTGTCTCCGCATCGCTGGCTGGACATCGTTTACGATGTGGGTCATGGAAGGTGTTGTTGAAATAAACCCCGAGCCCCCTCACATACATTCTTCACGATCTTCTAATTTCTAATCAACTTTTCCTAATTTAAAATTTCTTTACTAAAATCTGGGAGCTGATGTTGCTACACAAACTTCCATTTTTTAAAACTTACAGAAATCCTATAAATAGAAAAAAAAGAAAGAAATTCACTGTGTTAGGTGCATGGTCGTTGTCTTTTCGGGTTCGTTCCTCGCGGTGACATCAGCATTTTATTAACTCCATAAAATACTCTGCCTTTGACCAAAAGTGCCAACCCTCAGAATAGAGGAAGAAGTGTCACCCTCCTATTCCAACACCACCTTCTAGGAGGAGTGATGGCTAACCTATGCCACGCGTGTCACAGACGCCACGCAGAGCCTTATCAGCCGGCACACAACTAAAATATTATTTCCTTTCTCAAACCACTTTGCTGGCACTTAATGCTGGTACTTTGCTATATATAAGTAGTTTTTATTGAATTTGAGCACGGGGACCCAAAAAGGTCCGCCATAATTTTTCTAGGATAGCTAGTAATTTCTTTATTTTAAAAAATTAGTACGTTTGTGAATGCGGCGACCTCTCCGGATCACACCTGTGGCTAATCAGTCTATCAGGGAAACGCTGCTGTAGGCATGCCAATGATTCATTTGAGGTGTGGGGGGTGGTACCAACTCACTGGAACCACTGAAGGACCCTGACGACTACCCTTCGTTGACCAAGTGCTGCATAGAACTTGCCAAGCATCTGGACATATCGTTTCGGTACTCGAACCAGAATGGTCCAATGATGTCATGTTTGGAGATGGCGATCCAGACAGATCACTTCACCGAGTGTAATGAACTTTGCAGACAGTGCTCAGGATGTGTGCTGCTTCAGAAAGTTTTGTTCTTCAAGTTACGTGACCTGACAACCCCAAACGTGCCTCGTCCGAAAACCATTCACTGTCAAGGAAGTCTGGCGCAGCGCCGGGGTGTTGTACAGACTTGAAACTTTGGAAATGTCTGCTACACAGGCTTGACCTGATGAAGCTCAAGTTTTGTGTCGATCTAAATAACTTTTTTGAAGTTAATCCTTTTTTGGTATGACCGTTTTTTTGTGTCACCCTGTGTGGGGTGGGGGAGACAAGTTTTGACTCACTAGCTCAACATACGACACACTTGATACGACTATGTTAGACCTAAACAAGTTATATTTGTTTAAAATTGAAATAGCGACTTCCCAGATCATAACGGACGTCATATACACACAATTTCAAATATTGCGCACTTGGAATGGCACAACCAAACCCAACTTGTACCCAACAGTTTAGACGCGTCAACAGATGTAGGGGAAATAAAAGGGGATACTTTTAGGCCGGGTCATATAATATTGAGTTATTTCCTCTTGTTATATCTTGCACTGTTGGCCACACCACGTTAAACATCGGTTGATTTTCCATTCGTCAGCCATCTTAAAATTTGAATATTTTGAAATGTTTACGTTAAACAAATTAAATTTTACGATTCAGCTAAGCCATCATACCAATAATTTAAACATGAAATTCATTTTAAACAGCACGTCAAGCTATTTTCGACTATTTACACCCCCAATGTCACAAATCTCGGAACCCTNCACCAAACCACCAAAAAAAAAATTCGTCACACGTTAAATTAAAAAAATATATATATAAAAATAATAATAAAAAATTAATATAAAACCCCGTGACGTCACACAGGGCCGGACTCCTTCCCCCTCGTCACAAATTGTCACATTTTCTTACACCCCCCCCCCTCCGGAGCGTGACGTATTTTATGGAGGCCCCTTAGTCCACGTTGGTTTCAAAAGTTGGAAGTGGTAGAAGTAAGCACTAGACCAGGGGTCTGAAAACTTTTTGTCAGAGAGAGAGTCATTAACACCTCATATTTTGAAAATTAATCTGTGAGAGTCACTCATTATCTTTTAGCTTTTATAATATTATTTTTTCCCATTTGTAATGTCTTAGCAAGTTGGATTTTTAAATAAAATTCATTAAAAATGTTTCGTGATATGAACAGGGTTACTTTTATTTTAACAAAAATAATAAATCATACTAGCCATTACTATTTTATCAGGAACTAATAAAAAACCCGTAAAAAAATGTTTTGACTATAAATACTTTATATACGAGACACAACTTAAAGTATTTTCATTATAATACGCATCGCACGACAATCGGAAAATTCTATAAGGGACTTATAGTTTAAAGTAACAAATACTACTACAGTCTGCCTGCTAAATTCCAGCTCGATTTGACTGCGTGAAAATGGTTATAAAAACATGTTTAATATTATGCGCACGACCTGACAAACTAGAATATGCACAGCGACAGTCTATCACAAAAATGTATATGCTACAAAGAGACACGTAGAGAAAATCTAAAAATTCATTAATTTAATTACAGTATATTCGATCGATGTGAAATTTTGATAGATCATTTTTATCATCGCAACAATTCTGCCTGCAAAATTTCAGCTCGCTAGGTTGCTGGAAACTGGGCTAAATATCGATCTAGAGTTTTTTGCGACAAGCAATCAAACAAACAATAAAGCAGATGCCACATGTTTATTTAAAATATTTAAAAATCAAAGTTTTAATGTTCAGTTGTGTTTGAATTTTTCTTTTTAATACTAGCTAAATTCCCGCGCGTAGCAGTGGAAAATTAGGATTTCAGTTAGCGCTGAGAACTCGCGTAACTACAATTCAAAACACTAAGTGATTTCAAACTAGATAAATATTGATAAACTTGTTTGTCAATATTTGATTATGTCGTGTAAAATCAATTGGGAAATAAAGTACATTGAGGACCCCTTCGGAAAATGATTGCAGAATGTGCATATTTCATAAGGACTGAAAATTTCAATATAGGTCAGTAAATGGATTTATGTGTCTTTATTCAAATAAATTTTAAAAAAATCTAATCAGATAAAAAGCTTTAAAATTTTACGAAAAAAAATATCTTAGCCCCGGCCCTAAAGGCCCAGAAGTTAGGAGTTCATTATCCTATAGAATTTCATTTGGTTAAATATCAAATTTGGCCAATAATTCATCCATGTGTCTCGTAGCTAGGGGCGTAGCTAGGAATTTGTAGGGGTTTGGGAACCCAGGAGGCCTGACTTCTTTGGGGGGCACTATTTTGAGCTCTCTCCAAGGGGGCCCTATGGGATTTTCGAATTTTTACCCCCTCCCATAGCAACGAAACTACTAGTAGCCACTGTTTAAAATACCTTTGATATAAATCATGTAAAATGGTATTACTGGCCCCCGGCCCCTAATAAGTGGTGTTTAAAAAAAATAATTACACAAATCTTCGTGAGAGCGCCCTTAAAAACTTTACAAAGTAAAATGGCCGCGTGATGAATAAAATAATTTTTAAAGGGATTAAAAAACTAAAATGGACTCTATCAGTGTTATATGTAATGTTCAAAACAACATTTTGTTTAAATCTGAACCATGGTGGATATATTTGTTTGTCAATATTTGGGAAAAAATATGTGAAATCAAATGGTTAAAATGTCTTAAACGTTTACAAAATTGATGTAAGAGGCCCTAGGCTAAAAAAAAATAAAAAATAAAAAAATTAAAATAATGCCCTAGTTTAATTTAGGCCATCATTTTTTAAAATTTCAAGTTTGTCAAATCCATTTAGATAGTATCCAAAGTTTAACTCATATAAGGTGAAAAAACTACATTTAACCCCCGGCCCCCAGTGAGTGATAATTTAAATATTTTTTCGCCTGTTACCACCGTGGAAGTGTTAACAACTACCAGATGTTTCATGCTTCTACCTACTAGGGGAAATAGGAGAGTTAGTGAGTTTCAATTTTTATATAGCCCATATTAGGGTGAAAACGCTTTTGGGCTCCCGGCCCCCATGAGTGTGAATTTTAAAATTCTGATCGCCAATTGTCGTCGCCATAGACTACTGAACTTCATAAAGATTCATCCTTCTAGCTACACAGGAAGTTGAATAAATAGTGATGAGTGAGTGAGGGCTTTGGCTTTTATTAGTATAGAATAGTAAAGACTGTAGAAAATTTAAATTAAAAAAAAAACCGGAATCCTTTGATAAATCAGCGTTCCCGTAAATGTAAATTTGATGTTATACATTTGAGCAAATAAGGAGATCTTCATTTTTAAAACTTTTATTTCGTAAACATTGTGGTGAATGTAATCTGCTGATAGGTCGCATTATGACTAATTTGCACACGTCTTGTCTATTCGAATGACGCTGTCTTTACATATTCTTTTGGCTTGATACAAATTTATTCTGAATCTACAGACAAAAACGAAGTATATCAGACATGAGCTACATGCTTACGCACAAATGGCGGAATGCATATTTATTGTACTGTATATGAAACCACAGGGATGAGAAGAATGGAAAATATTGGTAGCCACTTTGTAATCCAACCCATTGTTGCAAATCTGAAGTAAGAAAGGAATAAGGGAACCATATTTTACAAGATAAAGGACCTTGTAATTATTTATAGTTACAATAAAATTAAACTCGGAGTTTTCCTGAAATATACTTTCCAAAAAATAATTAATATTAGTTGACAAGAATTTAAAATTATGCTAGAAGTGAAAGATATAAAAATATATTTATAAAAAAGAATTAAAAATATTCAATAGCAATTTTCAACACCTTAAAAACCGTATTTTTTCTTCACTTATTGAACAATTTTCATGCCGAATAATTATCCTCAAAATTAATTTAGGAATCATAGCTAAAAGTTTCAAAAACAAATATCCCAACCTCTGTTGTAGGTAACGGGAAAATACTTTCTACTATTGTAAGATTAAATCTTTGAGTTTGTATATTGCATTATGTATAATCAGGGGCGTCACTAGGGTTTGTGGCACCCAGTGCGGTTGCTCATGGAGTCCACCCCCTCATGACTTACCCCACAAACTGCTTCCGAGTCTGTCAGTCACTGCCAGTGTAAAAAAAACAAACAAAAAAAACAAAAAAAAAACAAAAACAAAAAAACAAAAAAAAAACGACAGGATTTTTACATTTTGATGACTCCCCTTGTCATGGTGTCAACCGATGTGGTTCAAACCCCTGCATCCACCCGAATCCCCCCGCTTATTGATGCCTCTTTATATAGCTCCTACATTTATAAACATTTACCACTAAAACTACCCGAACTCAGTTGCTACAACGTTGGCTAAATAAATATGCATTTTTTATACTGTTTTCAAACGAAGCTTTAAGTATGTAATATGTGAGTCTCAAAGGTAGCATCAGACAGAGCTAAACATTTATTTATTACAACTATGACGGTAGGGAAAGATAACTAAATATTACAAATAATTGCAACGATCTTTATTATTTAAATCGCTGAAACATTCGCATCTCCAACTAATATATTTTTTCAGGGCGTTAAATTTCACTGGAAGCCATCATAAAACACATTCATCTCTACTGCACATCTCCATCTCTGTGAAGTACGTGTGGAATAAACTGTATAATGATTGTAGTAAACCCACTCAACAGCTAGGAAAAAAAACGTATACCGCAATGACTCATTGGATAGTAACGACGGATTTATTCTGAATTTACATTATTCTGTTAATATTAAATATTTGCGTTGTTGCTTCTTTCATATACATGGAGGAAATGGTCACCGCTGTTTCACAAAATTTGTTACTAATAGTTTACTCATCTCCTGCAATAGTACGAAAAGACGACATAGTTTTGTAAAAAGAAATCATATGAGTACGCCAGTCTCACCAGAACCATTCGTAAAAATAAGAGCTTTCAATAACAGTGCGTACCCATATTTTAATTAATAGGCATCCTGCCGTCACGCAAAACGATGGTGCATCACTGTTGGTCTGGGTTGCATATCATCGTGTGGCTGTGCAGTCCTATCATCGTGTGGCTGTGAAGTCCTATCATCGTGTAGCTGTGCAGTCCTATCCTCGAGTGACAGCCTTTAACAGAGCACATGAGTCTCCTCCAACCTTTGCTCAGCTACTATGACTCCAGGTAGATCGGCCTTCTGCCTAACATTCCAAAGTCGCTTGTGTGTATTTTGGCTGCTTTCATGTCCCTTAGGCAGACATCTTTAAATCGCAGAAGTGGGAGACCTGTCTTCCTCTTTCTCGATGCCAGTTCTCCATATATAAGGTCTTTGGGGATTCGACCAAGGCTAATTCTTTTTACATGTCTAAGCCATCTGAGGCGTCTTTCACTAAGGATTGAGAGAACATGCTTTGGGTATTGGTATGCATCAGGCCCTCACTATGCTTCTACCCACACGGGAAATCGGAGAAATAGGGAGTCAGAGAGTACAGGCCTTTGCTTTTATTAGTAAAGATATATATAATAACTATTTTTTTACAATTGCTTGGAGAAAGTCGATCTTTCAATATGAATGTGAGGCAGTCTTCTGCTAGTAGCAAAGTAATTTGAAATTCGTTTCAAGTTTATTGCTATGATGGTGTTTAATCTAACAGTAATCTAGAGATTTTCGTCATCTTGATAGATGGCTTTTTATCAACATATCTCCTACTATAGTACGTGAAGGTGCACAATAAATAAGATATATAAATGAGATAATGCTTTTTATAGATGATAGATTCTATTTACTTTGATTTCACGCTATTGAGTGCCAAGTGTCAATGTTTTTGGAAGGTGTGCATTGTATTTTGTGCGAAATGTGTTTTCTTTAACAGAAAAGGCGTTGTATTTCGACACCAATACCTAATATAAATGGTAATTCTTGATAATTATTATTCACTTTGTAAACTATAAAAGCTAAAAGCGTTTACTGATGCAGAAAGCTTCCACAATTCATTGATACCCGAGGTCCGAGGACACGTTCGAGCACAGACAAAAAGTAAGTATGCATTCTGATAATAAATCACTTTACGTGTTTGGTAAAGTAAAACTTAATTTAAATGTTTAGTAAATTTAGTAATAAAATAATGATTATTGAAGAAAGTAAATATTTATAAAAATATAAATAAATAATATTTTGTGTTGAAAAATAGCGGTTTAAATATAACAAGAGATCGTGGTGTATTTCAACTAATATTTAAATAACTTGTTCTTTCTTGAAGATGCGTTCTCTCTGCATTGTCCTTTTGGTCGCTTCCATCTTCACTGCTTCACACGCGTCAGTAAATGCCAAAATAAACCACAAGCGACTTATTGATGACTTTCTTGGTGGACTTGTTGCTGATGTTACCGGTGGCCTTCTCAATCTCAATGATCTGACTGGCGGATTACTAACCACTGTAAACAATGTGCTTGACTCGGTCACTGATGCGGTAAAAGGTCTTCTAGGTGGCAGTGGAGTCGTTGGAGGTCTCGTTAAACAAATTCTTAATGTTGATGAAAGTATCCTTAGTGATTTAGGTCTAGACGGGCTCGTGCAGGCTGTAGATGGTCTGGTTAATACTGCTCTTGCAGTTGTCACAAAAGCTGTGAACGAACTGTTGGCTCTTTTGGGCGGAGTTGATCTTTCCAACACTGAGTGAGTTTTAAGATATTTTAGAGGAAATTAATTTTTATTGTAAATACTTATGACATTAAATAAATGTGTTTTATAGTTAGAATAATTTCACTAAACAAAGGTTAGAGAGACGTTACATGTCGGGAATGGCATTGTAAATTTTACTTTAGATCTATATAGTGATTCTGATTTAGGTGCGAAAAGAATCCCATAAATTTTGATAGCATTTTGCGTTAACGTGCCTACTTGTTACTCCTCAAGTATTTCAAGGGGAAAAAAATCTTAGATTTTGAAACTGCGTTGTTATAAGAAATAAGATTTTTAAATTGAACTTTACCAGTTGGATAGCGTTTTAATATTAAAAAATCATAGTATAAACAAACAAAAAGTTTGCTTGTGTGTTTCTACAAGTTCTTCAACTGAATTTTAGAGATCAAACTATTTTTAATGACAAAGAATGAATTGAATAATAAAAATTCCTGTATTATTCCTACCCTTTATGAAAAAATACAATCTAGTCGCGTTTGTTCCCATTTAGAAGATTCTTATAAGCAAAAATATGTATGCTACAATATGTGTGTCTTTTAAAATAAAATTATCTTTTTTTCTCCATCGACTAGCGCTTTGATAAAGCAATTTGAATCAATCGCTTGCAACAAGCTCTGTGTTGCCTGTAGTGGTATCCCAAATGCCAACGCCAAGACTCAATGCGTCAACTACTGCAAAACTAAATGCCGCTGGGCGTTTGCATAGACAGCATCTCTGAGGAAACGAATTGATTGATTAGTTGTTAAGATATCTCAGTCCTTTTAACTTTAATAATCATGAAATCGTAAATGTTCATGTATTATTTCCTTTGAAAAAGAAGCAGAATAAAATAAAAGCAAAATATAATGTGTCTTGAGATTTATTGTCTATTTAAAACTTAATTTTTTAAAAATACAGTATCGAACGCATGGCATCCACCAATCTTAAGTAGAGATGCTCTTGTTTACATTTCTGAAACTCTTTTTAAAAAGTGTACATTTGAAACCAAGGCTTTTTGTTGAATATTATTTAGAAAGTAGTATCTTCAAACACTAACAGTAATTTCAAGCTTTGCACAAATTTATTTAGGATTTAAATATTTTAAACTTACAGATTTTTTAAAAGTAAAATGTTTGACCACAGTCATCGAGCGGCATGTTACATTGGATTGCATACCGATAGAAACGAGTTCAAGTCTCGGTGAATGGACAAGGTGGATTGGCATTGTGCAATATAATCCCCTGATAGCCGGAGATAGTAAATGCTGCCCAGTATTTCGAAAAGGCCTGTATGCCTGCGTAATAAAAAGAAAGAAAAAATTTCATAACCTTAAGATGTAAAATAATTTTTTTAAAGTCTCAATTCAAGCCATTACATACACAAACACAAATAAGAATTTAAGTCTAAAACTCATCCAAGTTGCTAATTTGGATTCGCTTTCAGTTTCTACCAAACAAAAATTCTGGTGAATTTTTGTCATTTTTTGTCAAATACTCTAAACTACATATTCTTTAGATAAATGATATCATTATTTTACAAACATATTAAACTATAATACACATTTACAAACTTTTGACATAAATGCAAGTTGTACTGACAAACGGTATTCAAAAATTTAAAACTTGTACTTTGAAAAAACAAAAATTTTTAATTGAAATTAAAGCTGATCAAATATTTTTTAAAAATAAGAACATTTTTTATGTTAAAAAATTTCAATTAATTAAAATGAAAAGATCTTAACTTATATTAATATACATGTATTATAAAACTTGTATAAATATCTGTAAACAGTTTATTAAAGTTAGGTACTTTCCTACTTTGTGTTTGTACAGCAAGAATTTAATAATATTTTTAAAAGTGGGCTAGACAATTTTTCATCTACCAAATCTTTAGTTGTTAATAATACTGGTAATAAAAGTTTATAATATGAATATAAAAGGCGGAAAAATGATTGATTAAAGAGAATCAATGATTTTTAAAAGATATTCAATATTAATTTAACATCTATGCAATATTTAAATTTGAACTGCACAATAGTTGGTTTTTAAATTCAATGGTCAAAATGCAAGTGCTGTTTAAAATTATTGACAAATTTTAACGTACCAAAAATATTTTACTGCATTGTAACGAGACGTTTAGTGTAAAAGAGAACAGTTTCACTTCTAAAATTATTTATTATCCATAGGGCCTGTAAATCCAACAGTTTTTGCGTTTATTTAATGAGAACAAAGAAAATGTACAATGACTGTACACGAAATGTAGCAAGAATATTAAAACGCCACAGCCATTTGTAAACTAAAAGATACAAAATAATGTTTGTTGTGGCTAAAGTTCCAGATACTGAAATTATATTGATCAAGAGCCTTATAAAATAGTCAAAAAAGTAAACTAATAATGTAACCACTAATAGTATAAGACGCATAGTTTCATGACTAACAAATAGATTGGTACTATCAAAATTACTGTGTCCCGACAACAATTGGTAATAAAACAACTATATAAAATTTAAAAAAAGATAGTTTGGTGCAACTGTTGCTGAAAAATAAACATCAACAGTTAAAAAGTAAATCTTAGTAATATTATTTCTTATAACTGTAGATCTAAGATTTGAATCCATAACAATACATTTCTTGTGTTAAACAGTCTTTTAGTAATCTTTAAAAAATAATTAGTATAAAAGTGGAGTTTAAGAACATAAAATAAGATAACCGGTGTTGAAATCATCAAAATTATATCAAAAGTTGTGGAACTTGAACCAAAAACAGTATTGATAGACTTGTTCAAACCACAACACAAAATCAGGAATGTTTAAATCCAGACCAGTATTTCGAGTATTTTAGAAGTCACAGCAGTATATCCGCTCCTTTGAACAAACAAGGGTATATATGGTTTTATTTAAAATATAAGAAAACCTTGTTAATTAAAAAGAGAAAAGAAAGAACCCAACAACGGCTTACATAATAAGGTACATTCCCTCGTTTTTTAACACCCAGCTTTGTGAAGGAAAATTTATTTTTTTAAATTTTTATAATCTATTTTTTAAAATAGAATTCCTGTTTCTAAGTTGTTATGAATATAGAAAACACATTTATGATTTTTACATTTTATATTCTTTGATCATCACAATAATGAAAGACTATTAAGACATAAACATTTTTTAAGAGTAGCTAAATTCCTGTTAACACTGTTTAATTTAGGGACTTGGAAAGAAGTTTATTAAAATATTTATGAAAATATAACTTATATAACTTTAACCATATGTAGTTCGGCTCGATATGATGGATATAAAGCCTGAAAATAACCCGTACAAAGGAAAAAACCAAAATTATAAACATTTAAAAATAATCCGGGGTAAAAATGGAAAAATTGTCATTTATCATCCTGAGTATTGATTCAGAATTGTTATTATTATTTCACTTGAAATGTTTCTTCTTTTCTATGACATTTTGTTTGAATAAAAAATTGATTTATTCTAGATCATGATGGATATACTAAATAGAATAACTTATTTGCCTTTTCTGGAGGTCTTTTGTGTTCCCGTGGAGGAACATAAACTCCGCCATAGCCGGTCCCAAGCCCGGGTGAGAGAGGAGGAGGGTTGTGCGAAGGGCTAGCAAACCTTCCCGTAAAAAAAGCCTTGCTACAAAAACACGAGCGGAGATAAAAATAGGAAACTCGGACCTTGGAGATGATGGATCTGTTAACAGAGAACTAATGAAGCTGGGTGGCCAAAGCCAGTCGGAAACCACCCGGCAGACTACCATCCTCTCCACTAGGACCACCACCAGCGTAGGAACATGGAACGTAAAGACCATGTTGGAAGCTGGTAAAACTGCCCAAGTTGCTGCCGAAATGCGACGGTACAAACTAGGGAATCCCGATGGACTGTGGACTGGCTCAGGCCAGATGAAGCTCAGCACAGGAGAACTGCTACTGCCAGGAAGAGGAAAATGCAGCTCACATCCAAGGAGCAGCACTGATGCTCTCCAGAACTGCTCAGAATGCCCTTATATGGTGGGAAACCCATGGCCACGGATAATCACCGCAAGATTTAAGACTAAAAAGCAAGAAATCAATATGGATTTTCTACAGGTATACGTCTACCAACGACAGTAAAGAAGAGGACAAAAGGACTTCTCTACAACAGGCTGAAAACCCTTATCAAAAAGAGTCTCAGGAGCAATGTGACTATACTAATGGGCGACCTAAATGCAAAAATTGGCAGGGGCAATAATGGATATGATGAATGCATGGGAACACACGGCCTCGGATAGATGAATGATAATAGTGAGAGGCTAGCAGATCTATGTGCTGCAGATGGGCTGGTCATTGGTGGAAGTCTCTTCACGCATAGAAATATCCACAAGGCAACATGGATATCACCAGATATGTCTACAGCTAAGCAAATCGACCATCTATGTATCTATAAAAAGTTTAGAGGATCTCTCCAGGATGTTAGGGTAAAAAGAGGGGCAGATGTGGCCTCAGACCACCATTTACTGATTGCCAATCTAAAGCTCAAATTGAAAAAGAATTGGACAAACAATGGGAGCAAGCGCCAATGTTTTAACACTATTCTTTTGAAAGAGGAACCAAAACTTAGTGAGTTCAAATTAACGTTATCCAACAAATTCCAGATTTTACAAGATCTAGATAACAAAGAGACAATCGACCAAAACTGGAAAAACATCAAAGAGATACTCACGACAACATGTGAAGAAGTGCTGGGCCCCAAACAACAAATGCATAAAGAATGGATTTCTAATGAAACCATGGAGAAAATCCAGCATAGGAAAAAGAAGAAGGCAAATCTTAACAACAGCCGCACCAGAACTGAAAAAGCTAGAGCATCAGCAGAATACACAGAAGCCAATAAAGAAGTTAAACGCAGCATAAAGTCAGATAAAAAGAACTACATGGAAGGATTAGCTCTTGAAGCAGAAGATGCAGCGTATCATGGTAACACAAGAGAACAATTCAGCACAATAAAAAAAAGCTATCCGGAAAATTCAAAAATCCAGAGAGACCTTTTAAAACTAAAGATGGGAAATCAATACCTGATGAAGAGTGTCAGAAATAAAGGTGGATAGAGCATTTTGAAGCACTCCTCAACCGACCAGCCCCACAATACACACTCAACATTGAGCCAGCGGAACAAGATATAGAAATAGATTGCAGCACACCCACAAAACAAGAGATAAGCAGATCAATTAAACAACTAAAGAAAGGCAAAGCGGCTGGTCCAGATACAATACCGACAGAAGCCTTGTAGCAGATATTACGACTAGCTCTGAAATGCTGCACATTCTTTTCAAGAAAAAATGGGAGGAAGAACAGATTCCAACAGAGTGGAAAGAAGGACACCTCATTAAGCTCCCGAAGAAAGGTGATCTTAGATCATGCTTCAACTATAGAGGAATAACACTGCTATCCATACCAAGCAAAGTATTTAATAGAGTGTTGCTAAACAGAATGAGAGATGCAATAGACACACATCTTAGAGACCAACAAGCAGGTTTTAGAAAGGATAGATCATGCACTGACCAGATTGCTACACTGAGAATTATATTAGAACAATTCCTGGAGTGGAACTCACCATTATACATAAACTTTATTAACTATGAGAAGGCGTTCGATAGTGTTGACAGGCCAACCCTGTGGAAGTTGCTAAGACACTACGGTATACCACAAAAGCTGACTAACATAATTAAGACATCTTAAGAAGGCCTTACATGTAGAATCATTCATGGTCAAAAAACAACAGAGGCTTTTGGGGTAAAGACTGGAGTCAGACAGGGGTGTTTGCTTTCGCCCTTCTTATTTTTGCTAACCATTGACTGGATAATGAAGATGTCTACAGAGCAGAAGAGAAATGGTATCCAGTGGACACTGTGGAAACAACTGGATTTTGCGGATGATCTGGCCCTAATATAACACACACAGCAACAGATGCAGGAGAAAACTAACTATGTAGCACAGTTCTCTTCTTGTGTTGGCCTAAACATCCACAAGGGAAAAAGCAAAGTCCTTAAAATAAATACATCAAGCAACACTCCAATAACACTGGGAGGAACAAATCTAGAGGAGGTGGATAGCTTTACACACCTCGGTAGCATCATAGACATGCAGGGAGGGACAGACGCTGATGTTAGAGTGAGAATTGGCAAACCAAGAACAGCATTTAAACAGCTAAAAAGGTTTGGAGTTGCAACAACTTGACCCTCCAGACCAAGGTCAGGATATTCAACAGCCTGTCCTGCTATATGGAGCTGAAACATGGCGGATTACAGCAGCCATTTCGAAAAAGCCGCAAGCATTTATAAATACATGTCTCCGAACAATTCTACGAATCCGCTGGCCCAATATCATCACCAACGAGGACCTCTGGCAACGTACACAACAAGAGCCAGTGGAAGAACTACTACGTCAGCGCAGATGGAGATGGATTGGCCACACCCTCAGAAAGCCTACATCCAGCATTGTAAGACAAGCCCTCCCTTGGAACCCCCAAAGCAAGAGAAAAAGAGTTCGACCCTAAATGAACTGGAGAAGGAAACTAGAGACAGACTCCAAAAAGAGTGGGCACAGCTGGGGACAGCTAGAGAGATTGGCAAAGGACCGACATGCCTGGATAGTCTTTGTTCGTGGCCTATGCCCCAGATGGGATGACAGGCAATGATGATGATGATGACCTACACGGGAAATAGGTAGTGTTGTTTTCGTCGACGAAAACTAAAACTAAAACCTTCGTCAACGAAAATGTTGAGTTTTTCGTCAACGAGAACTAAAACTAAAATTAGCAGCAAGACTAAAATTGGACGCAAACTAAATCTGATAGACAAAAGACTGAATAAAAACTGAAACTAAAACTCCCCAGCGAAATAAAAACTAAAATCCCCATTTATCGTTCTTTTCCGTTACTGCAGTCTGCGAAATTCTAGGAAATTATTATGACCTAATTTCTTTGATGATCGCGCATGCGCATCAACTGGGCGATAATATAAGTCATCAAAATAATACAATTAATTAACGTTGAAAGTTGACAATGACAACAGCAGGAACTGGTGTTGGTGGAGTAAGTGGACGCCCAAAATCGAGTGATGTTTGGGATTATTTCACGTACCGTATAGATTTAAACAAAAGTGAATGTTTGGTGACTAACGACGGTAAGAAATGTGAAAGACTGCTCGTGGGAAGGAATCCCACAAATCTAAAACGGCATTTAAAAGCTTGCCACAAGAAAGAAAATGATGCCATGGAAGAGAAAGAGAAGACTAAAGTAGCGGCAGCACCCAGTAAGTC
>MUZC01000037.1:1328321-1351055 GCA_002072015.1 Radix auricularia | reverse complement strand
TTCCCGAGTACGATCTTATAATGACATTCCCGAGTACGATCTTATAATGACATTCCCGAGTACGATCTTAAAATATTTTTCCCGAGTACGATCTTATAATAACATTCCCGAGTACGATCTTACAATGACATTCCCGAGTACGATCTTAAAATATTTTTTCCGAGTATGATCTTATAATAACATTCCCGAGTACGATCTTACAATGACATTCCCGAGTACGATCTTATAATGACATTCCCGAGTACGATCTTATAATGACATTCCTGAGTATGATCTTATAATGACATTCCCGAGTACGATCTTATAATGACATTCCCGAGTACGATCTTATAATGACATTCCCGAGTACGATCTTATAATGACATTCCTGAGTATGATCTTATAATGACATTCCAGAATACGATGTATAATAACATTTTTCGTAAACTGCGATAACCTTTTTTACTTTAACAACCAAAATGTCCACTAACCTTGTCCACAGATCCACTGGATGATGAGCTAACAGAACAGTACAGGAGAGGAATTGCTTTGGTTCCAAATGACGTTCCTATTAGTAAGATCGTCAGAATGCAGTTACCAGGAATTATCATTTAATAATAATAATAATTAGGCTTGCGAAAATTGCCGATTAATTTCTCGATTAATCGGTAATTTTCTTTATCGAATAAAATTATTTTAATCGATAAAATAGCTATTAAAATTAAAGAAAATGTTCAATTTTTTTTTCTCAATTTATTTTACATATAATTAATAATAGTTTGTTTTTTTACGTACAAATGTCTCCATTTAAAAAGGAGTTTTCGAAAGTGTAAACCTTAAAATTATAATTATGTTTTATAAGGTAAGTGATATAAAAAAAACCATTTCTTTTAATTAATTAACGATGACAAAATTAAAATTCATTGACATTAACGATTTAATTTAATTTAATCGAGAACAGCCCTAATAATAATAAATTGATAAATAATATAGCGCTGTATCCCAGCAAGGAGCCGGGCTCACAGCGCTTTACATGGAGATAATAGCGCGCCGGCGCACACACACAACACACATGCATATATATATATACATATACATTCTAATTCAACAAACATTCCTATCAAAATAACCACATAAATAATAGTTTTTTTTATTATATCCATCATAAACTCTATGGCCACGACCAAAGTTTTCACCGATGGTGTTTTACTTACGTAGCTTAATTGTTAAAGACTACCTTAAAACTTAAGTAAAAATCAAACAACCCTTCCTCAACATCTCACGCCCTTACCCCATTCACATGGTCAACAGCTTGCCATAAACAACCGTTGGAGTTGGGTATAGTCCTGGACTCCTCATCTTCCATTTATATAAACGACTTCAATACCAGCAAGAAGTTCCTACAGAACTATCTCCAGCAGTTCGACATCGGAGATGGTCCCAACAGTGTCAGGGTTTCTCTAATCTCATACGGAAATGGCCATTACATTCAGGTCAGTGGTCAGATAATTGACGAGTGAGGCGTTTGGTGGTAGAAAATTAGACGTGTTATGATTGTGTTGGATATTTTCATTGTCAAGTTTTTTACCCTTGCAATGTTATTAAACTTTTTACTTTTGCCCCCCTTTTCGTACTTAAAAAAGAATGTTTAATTTTAAAGATGTTTTTCCAAATCTTATTTATTGCTTTAAAATTAATTGGATAAAATGGCGTCATGTTTCGACGAAAGAATATTTATAGCCTATAGATATATTCAATTCATAAAATTGAACACAGCGTTGACAACATCAAAAATTAAACATCTTTATTGTTTCTAGCTAATTATTTCCGGCTTATGTGGGATTAAGGTAAAGGAGACATGAAATTTTCAATACAACTTCGTTTATTTATTTTTATTGCTCTTCGACCACGACCAAGTTTTATTACTGTTCCGAGTCCAAGTATGTTCTGTGGGGCCAAAACTTGACAAGAGTTTGTATCAGGTTCAGCCTCACTCCCACAATTTTCTCACTGTTTCCTACAGGACTCATTCAATCTTAACAAATACTCACGCAAATCTGACGTCATCAAAGCAATTGGGCGAGTGCCGTACAAGGCGGGTGTTGCTACCGACACGGACATGGGTATCAAGTACATGGACGAGGTCCAGATGGCAAACAACGTTGTCCGATCTGGAGTGGTCAAGTTTGGGCTGATCATCACAGACGGTCAGTCTAATGAGTAAGTTCCCGCCTTCAGTGAGTAAACAGTCGTCCAATTTGAAGACAGTGAGTTGATGATATAGACTTGATATTAATAAAAAATCTATAGAAATGGAATATTTATTTTTAAAAAAATTGACACGCATTTGATGGACGCGTGAGAATGAATTATTTAGAAAGACAATGCTGGTCAAACTTAAAATTTACTGATATTTTGTTGATTAATTCAAGTTTAAAAACCAGTTTACATTTATAACGGAACTAATTTTGTAAACTGTGAGAAACAAAATTTGACTTTTTTTTTAAAAAGGAGTTTTATTTGGATATACGAACGTGTTTGTTGAACAGGTCTGTGATGATAGCAGAGGATATTTATAAATTTATTTTTATTTATAAATCAACAATTACTAGCCATGACGCATAATTAACAATCCAAATTTATGTCAAAGGTTTTCAACATATCAATATAATCATCCGGTCAAGTTTTATTTTCTAAACTCATCTCATCCACCAAATCAGTCCAGAGAAAACTCGGAATGCAGCCCAGGCGGCTAGGGCCCATGGTATTGTGACGTTCGCCTTGGGTGTGGGCAATAAGGTCAGTGAAACAGAGCTGCTGGACATAGCAGGAGACCCCCAGCGTAAGGTCAAGGTGGGCAGCATTAACGAGCTCAAATCTATCACAGACTCGCTGATTAAGTTAACATGTGTCCGTAAGTAACCTACAGGATTATCTTTCTTTTTAAAAAAAAAAATTTATAAAATGCTCTTTATTTGTACAACAGCTAGGACTTCAGCACCGTAAACTAAGGGGACTGAGGGGACATGAGACCCCATAATTTTGTGTGTGTGTGTGTGTTTACATTCTCACACCGTAAACTAAGGGGGCTGAGGGGACATGAGACCATAATTTTGTGTGTGTGTGTGTGTGTGTGTTGACATTCTCACACCGTAAACTAAGGGGGCTGAGGGGACATGAGACCATAATTTTGTGTGTGTGTGTGTGTGTGTTGACATTCTCACACCGTAAACTAAGGGGGCTGAGGGGACATGAGACCATAATTTTGTGTGTGTGTGTGTGTGTTGACATTCTCACACCGTAAACTAAGGGGGCTGAGGGGACATGAGATCATAATTTTGTGTGTGTGTGTGTTGACATTCTCACACAGTAAACTAAGGGGGCTGAGGGGACATGAGACCATAATTTTGTGTGTGTGTGTTGACATTCTCACACCGTAAACTAAGGGGGCTGAGGGAACATGAGACCATAATTGTGTGTGTGTGTGTGTGTGTGTGTGTGTGTTGACATTCTCACACCGTAAACTAAGGGGGCTGAGGGAACATGAGACCATAATTTTGTGTGTGTGTGTTGACATTCTCACACCGTAAAAAAAGTAAAAATGCCTATTTATAAATAAATGAATTAAGAAATTTAATGTATAAAATACATTCAAATTTTTTAAATGTGTGAATAGTTCAAGCTGAAAATTCAAGAGCAATATGCGGTATATATTATTTTACCAAAATTCATTTTATTCCATTTCTTAAAATTGTTTTTTTTATTTAGTGACTTCTGCTTAATTTCAATTCACGTTGACAATATGGGTAGAGTCTGTAAATGTGTGTTGTCCACAGCATAATGTTTTTCTGCATAATGTTTTGAACTCAAATGAACCAGGGTTTTAATCGCATCCACAAAAACACAAGCTTAATATGTCTATTGACTTTGATCCATCTAAATTTCTATTAGAAATGTGTACCAATCTATCGTATTTAGACCAATCTAAGCACCAATTACGCCTTACTGATTAACTTGATTTTCAACGATAGCTTCAAGACCCTAGTAAAAATCAAACAACCCAACATCAACATAACACAGACCCTCATCTCACGCCCCTCCCCCCTCACAATGTCAACAGCTTGCCATAAACAACCGTTGGAGTTGGGTATAGTCCTGGACTCCTCATCTTCCATTTATATAAACGACTTCAATACCAGCAAGAAGTTCCTACAGAACTATCTCAAGCAGTTCAACATCGGAGCTGGTCCCAACAGTGTCAGGGTTTCCCTCATCTCATACGGCAATGGCCATTACACTCAGGTCAGTGGTCAGATAATTGATGAGTGAGGCATTTGGCTTTAAGAAATTAGACCTGGTATAATAGTGTTGGATATTTTCATTGCCAATTTTCAGAATTTCTTTCCATTTGAATTATTATAACGGGATGTAATTTAACCTTTCTCTCTATGTACTAAATTTTCTTTTTATATATAATGTTTTTGTGTTTGAAATTGGTTTTCAGAAACTTGTGTATTGCTTTACCATCATTTGATTCAAATCACAATTACATTATGTTTTTATATTTCTATCGGAGTTTATTTACAGCTTCCTGATAAATTCAATTCATATACTTGAACACAAATTTAAAAAATAAAATCTTTTAACTTTTCAAATTTTTTTCTGGCTTATATGGGTTAAAGATAGGAGTGACATAAAGAATATTTGATAACATTTTGTCTTCTTCCTACTAACCAGAACCAAAATTTATGAATGTACCGGATCCAAGTTTGTGACGGGCTCCAAAACTTGACAAGAGTTTGTATCAGGTTCAGCCTCACTCCCACAATTTTCTCACTGTTTCCTACAGGACTCATTCAATCTTAACAAATACTCACGAAAATATGAAGTCATCAAAGCGATTGGCCGAGTGCCGTACAGGGCGGGTGGAGCTACCGACACGGACGTGGGTATCAAGTACATGGACAATGTCCAGATGGCAGACAACGTTGTCCGACCTGGAGTGGTCAAGGTTGGGCTAATCATCACAGACGGTCAATCAACGAAGTAAGCTCGTCCTCAGCGAATACAAAGTCGTCGAATTTAAAGACGGAGCTAATAAAATCTTTTTTAAAAAAACAACCCCCCAAAAAAAAATCTTAATTAAAAAAAATTGATTAACCAACCATTGGTGACGCTACAATATAAAATAACTAGGAATGACCTAATACACCACTGGTCAAACTTAAAACTTACAGATATTTTGTGGATAAATTCACGTTTAAAAACTAGTTTACACTTATAACGGAAACAATTTTGAAAACTGTGAGAAACAAATTTTGACATTTTTTTAAAAAGGAGTTTTATTTGGATATACGTATATGTTTGTTGAACAAGTCTCTGACGATACCAGAGGATATTTTAAATTTATTTATATTTAAAAATCAACAATTACTTGTCGTGACTTATACGTCACAATTCATATTTATGTCAAAGCTCTTAAATAATCAAAATGACCATCTGGTCAAGTTTTATTTTCTAAACTCATCTCATCTACCAAATCAGTCCTGAGAAAACTCGGAGTGCAGCTAAGGCGGCTAGGGCCCATGGTATTGTGACGTTCGCCTTGGGCGTGGGCAATATGGTCAGTGAAACAGAGCTGCTGGACATAGCAGGAGACCCCCAGCGTAAGGTCAAGGTGGGCAGCATTAACGAGCTCAAATCTATCACAGACTCGCTGATTAAGTTGACGTGTTTCCGTAAGTAACCTAGACGATTGTCTTTCTTTACCGCTTAAATCACTGTTTAGAGATTTAAAAATGCATAAACATATTTGAATGCTTTTATTTATACTAAATCATTTCTTGCATTACTTGTCGATGCATCTCTTTGTAATAAACGGTCGTTCAATACTCTGCTAAAATTGTATAATTGGTGATAATTTGTACATGTAATCTAAAATTTAATTTTTAAAAATCCTTTATATTAACTTGTGGTGTCTGGGCCGTACGACCGACCGGCAGAACTTGCCGAAAAAACTTTGGATCGATTTTTAAGCCACTTTCTCGTAAGCTCGCGAGCTGAAATTTTGCAGGCAGGCTCATGTCAAAGATCAAAATGATGTATCAAAATTTCAAATTGATCGACTGGACAGTAGATCTAATTGAATAATTGAATTTTAAAATAATTTTATTTATCTCTTTATATCATGTTAATTTTTTTAGATCGACTGTTGTGGTGCGTAATGTGTTCAACAACCATTCATGTCGCGCAATACGGTGCGCATTATATTGACAGTACTTTTTGAAAAATATTCACGATCGGTGCGCATTATATTAAATGCGTTTGACGAGACTTAACAAGAATTTTGTATTTTCGGATTGTTTAGCCCTGCGTATTAGTATTATAATGAACATCCTTATTTAATATAGTTATGTCTCGTATATAAAGGATATATCTATAGTGAAAAACTTGATTATCACTTTCTTTTTTTTTTAAATTCTTTGCTCACATCACCCCGAAAACGAAAATAAATAAATACAATAAAAAATATGTAAAAAAAAATTATTAAAAATTACTGATTGATTTGTGATAACAATTCGTCCAACGACAATGACTTTTGTGCCTTAGACTGAAAGCTGACCCATGAGAAATGTGAACGTGCTTTTGGACGTCCTTACGATGTTTAAAAAAAAACAATCAAAGGCACCTAAATAAAAATTAAGGAAGTTAACAATTGTTTTTAATATATANTGTCGTTGAGATACATAGTTCAACAGTCAATATAATTAGCCCAAGACACTCACTGTCTGGCTGTCTCCGTGTCGTTGAGATACATAGTTCAACAGTCAATATAATTAGCCCAAGACACTCACTGTCTGGCTGTCTCCGTGTCGTTGAGATACATAGTTCAACAGTCAATATAATTAGCCCAAGACACTCACTGTCTGGCTGTCTCCGTGTCGTTGAGATACATAGTTCAACAGTCAATATAATTAGCCCAAGACACTCACTGTCTGGCTGTCTCCGTGTCGTTGAGATACATAGTTCAACAGTCAATATAATTAGCCCAAGACACTCACTGTCAGGCTGTCTCCGTGTCGTTGAGATACATAGTTCAACAGTCAATATAATTAGCCCAAGACACTCACTGTCTGGCTGTCTCCGTGTCGTTGAGATACATAGTTCAACAGTCAATATAATTAGCCCAAGACACTCACTGTCTGGCTGTCTCCGTGTCGTTGAGATACATAATAATTTTAATGCGTGAATTGTTTAGGTCCGATAAAACATAAACAACCTATGCACCTTTTTAAAAAAATCATTTTCATTTTATTGTATTTTGAAAATCTTTGTTAGTTGTTTTTTTTTTCTGCTCAGTCTAACTTCATGTAGACACTATGAGCAGAGTCAGTCAATTTATAATGTTCACAGTTATTTACTTCCACTTAGTTTGACTTTACGTATAGACACGAGGGGGTGTTTCAATCATTTTAAAATGTTCACAGTTATTTATCTATTTATTTCTGCTTAGTTTCACTTCAAGCAGTCACCTATTGGTAATTCAGTAAAATTGTAAGGTCTACCTTTATTTATTATATTTCTGCTTGGTTTCACTTTACAAAGACAATATGTGGTGATTCAGTCAATTTGTATTGTCCACAGCGAAAGAAGACCCAGAAGAAGGACGTGAGTAAAGCTCGGTTTATAATGTGAGGTCGTCCAAATTATATTTTGACTCAGATATATGAATTATTGACATCGACATTGTTATGTTTAAAATAAAATTGCATCGATTGGAACTTATTTAATCCTACGCCAGACCAAACATCTTTTGTAAAGATGACGAGATCACAATTAAAGTCTTAACTTGGTTTCCTCCAGTAAAGCAACAAAAATCAAGCGGTCCATTGAAGCCCTGTATCATTGTTAAAGTCCTTAAATCAGCTTATGATACACGATGTTTTGATCTTAATAAACAATGTAAAGCCCAAGTAACTCACTGTCTGGCTGTCTCCGTGTCGTTGAGATACATAGTTCAACAGTCAATATAATTAGCCCAAGACACTCACTGTCTGGCTGTCGTTAAGATACATAGTACAACAGTCAATATAATTAGCCCAAGTCACTCACTGTCTGACTGTCTCCGTGTCGTTAAGATACATAGTACAACAGTCAATATAATTAGCCCAAGACACTCACTGTCTGGCTGTCGTTGAGATACATAGTTCAACAGTCAATATAATTAGCCCAAGTCACTCACTGTCTGGCTGTCTCCGTGTCGTTGAGATACATAGTTCAACAGTCAATATAATTAGCCCAAGTCACTCACTGTCTGACTATCTCCGTGTCGTTAAGATACATAGTACAATAGTCAATATAATTAGCCCAAGTCACTCACTGTCTGGCTGTCTCCGTGTCGTTGAGATACATAGTACAACAGTCAATATAATGAAAGACAATCGTAAAAATGGTAACAGTAAAATAGCTTCGTATCGTCGCCTCAAATTAATGGCCTCCACTGAGACATGTTTAATGAAGTTAACTATTGCTAGCAGCTGTCACAGTGCTAGAAGACGCTCCTTATTATGAGCCGAGGTGATTAGGTCTCTACAAAACACCTAGAACATTTATCTTTGATCTAGGGGTTGTAGGGTTGTAGTACCACTTTTTTCCAAAGCCCAAGTAACTTATCGTTGTTTGATAAATACGAAACATTAAACATCCTGAAATGTACACAAAGTGTTTGATAATTATAAATGCTCAAATCCTCTTTTTACATGTTTCCCTTTTCCAAAATTAAAATATACCCCCAAACAATGACGTCGCTTTTTTAACTGCTATGGACTGTTGTACTTTGACCCTCAGCGTTACAGAGACAGCCAGATGGTGAGTAACGTGGGCTTTTATATTGTATATTAAGATCAAAACACCATATCATCATGTTAAGACATATTTTGTTTTTGTCTTACCTGATGATTCTAATAACTAAAGGAATGTAATTACCTGGTTATACTAATAACTAAAGACATATAATCACCCGATGATACTAATAACTAAAGACATATAATCACCCGATGATACTAATAACTAAAGATATATAATCACCCGATGATACTAATAACTAAAGACATATAATTTATCTCATGATACTAATAACACCTTTGTTGTCTCGTGTATCTAAACACATATTGTTATTATCATTTCATTAGCATGTCGGTCATTGGATCCCTCAGACATTTACTTCGTCTTCAGTCAAGCTTCACTGGGCAGAGAGGCAACATTATGGACGACTTCTTTCATTAGACAAACCATTTACTCGTGGCGTATGAAGAAAGGAATCAGGGTGAGTAACTCCCATCTACACCCAGCTGTCAGTGTAATGCAATCATTTATTGTAAATATCCTTACATCTGGAGATCGGCCCTGATTAAGCATATGAGCCGTTACCTTCGAACGTACAAAACAACGCCCAATGGTATTACAGTGTACGTATTCTAAAAAGTTATATAGGTTTTTAATATTTTTCGCGAACTTCAAAAAAATTAATTGAACAATTAATTATTTTTTTTTAAAAATACGGTAACTCAGTCATTAACTCAAATACTTGTAATAACTTTTCACTTAAAATAGTTCACATTAATATAGTTAATATGACAATATATATGACATAATTAATATGAGTATAATTCATACAACTTTTTGACATGCTTTGAGTTCCCAGATTTTTCTAATTAATTTAGAAACACCTAAACTGTTACTGAGTTCATAGTCAATTAAAATTATAGGAGATGGGGGAGGGGGGCGACTGACAATCTTGTTTGGGTCGTTTTTCTCAAAATTGTTCTTGATTATATATAGTTTGTGAAATTCTTAGATTGAGAGCAATGCTCAAGTTTAGAGCATGATTTATTTCTGTCATGAAGTTTAAAAGGTACAAACGTTCATTATTAGACATGCACAACCATTGCGTCTGTTTCTTGACTGATGTACAGATGGCGTAGCTGAATATGCAGACCTACTTTAACAAAGCGAGGGATGGTGTTCTAAACATTGTTTTGGCTCTGAAAGCGTAACTTCAAACATTGCACATTTTGCTGATTACTTTGAGGATGTGAATGCGTTTAACAAAGAATAGCACGAGAAATTATCAATAAAATTTCAATCAGAGAAAAGACGTCAGCATTTGGATGAAACCTTTTACAGGGAAAACAAAAGCAGAAGAAACAGGTTATCTGCCCTTTTCAAAGTTGGTCTTGTACAAGGTCAAAGAGAGTTTCCCTGTTTACTTGCAGATATTGATTCACATAATCTCAGACGGTTGTAGATCCATATTTCTTTCGATTTGAACTTGCTGATATGTACCAGATGAGCCTTAAGGGTTTGCACAGGCACGCGTTCAACTTCAATCCAATGATGAGGCACGCATTTATATTGGGAAAGGAGGAAGATTTGACACATTTTTTAAATGTCAAACGCTGCATAAGGTTTCAACAGGGCACATGAAGCGTCCGTCAAAATGTTGTATTTTGCAGCAAAGTAACTTTTTAAACAAGTATTTTCCCCTCCCCCCACCCCCTAGTGAACATGAAATCAAAGATGCCAAATATATATTGGACCTTGAAAACAGAATTGAACTAGACCTGACATCGAAATGACCCAATGTAACACTTCGTCAAAGCTTAAACAACATCATTTCTCGAAGAAATGAACTGAAAAGAGATTTATAGAACAAACCTCTGTGTCCTATAATAACGATTGATTTTACGAATTTATATGAAATTTATAATTTCAGTTAATTTTCAAAAATAATTTTGTTTTTACTGCGACTTTTCACAATATGTCCAATACGATGTCATTGCGTCTAGAATGGCCAAGACCGTGGGGCCTAAAATAGTTATGACCTTAATATTCGACTTTAAACTTTAATAATTGTATCAAATAAAGTATCCCTAAACTGCGGATTCTTCTAAGCGCTTTGATTTAAAATATCTACGCACAGTCATTTCCGAATCATTTTTTGGTACCTGCAAAGCTTCTTTAACTCACAGATGGCTTTAGCCCCAAACCCGTTGGAAGGCTTACGACGCTCCTACCCCAAACCCCAGNCCCCAGGCCCCAAACCCCTTTCTTTGGACAGGACTTTGAGCTTTCGGGGATTAACGTCAATACAGAACGTTTATACTTTAGGGTACTTGGCAAAATTTTTCACCAACAAGAGTTATACTGTTTATAAAATATTTTTAAAGCGTTTATAAACTCAACTTTGTGAATTGTTTTTGAAATTCATATTTCGGAACGTTCCTCCACAATGCAACTAAATGAATTTTGCGCCGTACGATCTTTTTTCTCCGTACCGGTGAACGGACTAACAGAAGGTTCACCCGGCTCTGATGGTGGCAAAAATATTCCACAAAAACAAACTGATAAATAAACTATGGATTAATAACAATGAATTTTTCAGTTTGGCATCATATCCGGTTCCTGTCCGGATGACGAAGGTTTCGATCTAGACGACTACGACAACGTTGATGATATTAATTCAAGACTTCTGTCATATGAAGAGAGCAGGTTGCCTTCCCTTCTCCAGGTAGGTTTATATACATTATACATTTTTATATTTCGGAATACGGACATATTTGACTAGTGTGGTGGAAAACTGTGAATGAATTAGTCAGATTAGAAAATGGTGGCTGAAATTTTCAGACTTACCCTTTAAATGATTGTAAAGTCAATATATTTTTAAAATTAAAATAATATTAATACAAGATATAAAAATGATGAAATTATAAATGTATCTGTATGTTTTAGAAAGACATTTATTTCATTAAAGGGATAAAAAATAAATTATTATTCAATAAGAATGGCTCTTTGGGTGTGTAATACGTATTTGAATTCATCATCTGAGAGTATAGTGTCACTGAAAGTTATGTGATTTTATCATGCTGAACGGTAGATATTGATAAACTAATTTGTCAGTACGATATAACAAGACATATATGAGACAGACAAACTAAATTATCTATTATGTTCAATATAATACACACCGCGCGACAAGCATTTGCAGACTGAGTGTGACTGAACTCCCCTTGCTGTAAAACACGGGGATGTTGTCATCGATGGCTGGAGTGGACTCTAGTGACCCGTGCAGGTCAACAATTGCAGACGGCTACATGGATATTAGCTAAAAATCATTAATTTAATTATAATACATTCGATATATCTGACATTTTGATACAATGTGTCGTTAGCTGACACAAGTCAATGTGCAAAATTTAAGCTCGATAGGATTACTGGAAGTGGGTCATTTTTTACGTTTGTTATTCCGCCCGCCCGACCGACCGTGACAGACAAGACGTTGAAGTTAATATCAGGGATTTAATAATATTTCGGATTTAGATCCAATAAAAGGAAGCAATTAATCTCTGTCTAAGCATTCACATATTTATGTCCACATGGCCCTTATTAGGCCGTGGTCAGTGTTAAATACCATAACCAACCAATTCCAGAACCAATATGGGCATCATTATAGAGTATGTATATATCTCATTTAGCACAAACAAATATATATTTATATTTAATCTATCCACAGGAATATTCCACTTTCGTTTACAAACGTGATTGTTATAATTATTGCATTAATTAAGTTATAATTTAAAAGTACCTTTGTTATAACAAACAGCGTCTATCTAATTATGGCTACACAAGATCACGCGGTGCTAGGACCGGTGTCAATAAAGTGGCCGTCTTGTTCACAGAAACTGGGAAGGACATAGCGAAGGAAAACATAAAAAACTTGGAGCTTGAAAATGTTTGGGTATGGTATCTTTCACATCGGTTTGAAATAAAACAAGAAATACCTAAAAATTCACAAACTCAATAGCTGTTTTAATCTACAGTATAATTTTAATTTAGAGTATCAGATAATTCAATCTTTAAATATCTCCAGGTAAACTAACGAATACATAAATTGATTTATTGGTTGTTAATCATTGCGGCTTTACCAACTAAATATATTTTCTCCTATTTGAAATATACTTTTTTTATCATTTCAGGTATAAATCAGTGATGCGTTGCTCTTTTTAGATTAGTGATGAAGAAAACAAATATTTCTGTTTTAAATTTTTGTTTATGAAAACATTCTGTGAGATCTGATTACAAAACCTGTTTATTTCAGGTGTACATAGCTGGCCCCTCAAACTCAGGACTTCAGATTCCAGGGACGACGCATTTGTTTGGTTCATCTGTCACGGAACAGGTCGACGATCTTATCTACAGAATCTGTAAAACACCGTACATATTTGCGATCGAATAGTGGCAATCCTATCAGGTATGAATGATTAAAAAATGAATGAATATGCAAGCAATTTATGAAGCTTACTTTTTAGTGTTACTCCTTGTAAGATTTTGATGGCGCGCCAATACAAAAAATATGATGTGAAGAGGAAATATGTTTTATGTCAAACACGGGGAATTGAATGAAGAGGTGTTTTATAATGTGCGGAGGAAACATATTTAATGGAGTGTCATTTTAACGCAATTGAGTCTCCGAATTTTTATTTGACTGTGAGAAAGAGATATTTAAATATTTCTTTTTGGTGTGCCATTTAGTCTTTCAAGAACTAATACAACGATTCTGTCTTGTTCACAGTTACGACAAGTCGATGTTCCAAGCTTCTTACACCGAAATGCATGCACTTTTTTCCAGAAAAGATTTTCTCATATAATCTCTGTAGCTTACATTTAGACAAATGTATTCATTAACTTTAAGTTGCTTTCATTCAAATGACATAAATCTATGGTGTTAATAAAAGTATTAGTGGTAAATGTTTCGTTAAAGGATACATGTTCTAAAAAACATTACTAATTTCTTACTCTAAGAGTTGTCTTCCTTTCAAATAAAGCAAATCTTATTGGCCATCATATTTCATTCTTATGTGATTTTTGATAGCACTGTATGAGCTCTAAGAGAACACAATAAGAAGAGTGTCCTTATAATGGGGAAGTAACGCAATAAAAACCAACTTCATAATTTGATTTTGGTAATTAAATAAAACAAAACAAGTCATTTTATTTCCGCTCCTAACACCTGACCCATTTAAAATAATGTAAAATAAAATAGGGCTCTGTTATCTAATTATTTCACATATCTGTTCTTGGAAATAGCTACTAAAAATAAAGATTCAAAAGAAATCGGATTTGTTTATTTTAAAAAATGGAAAGCAAAAGTTCAAATTGCATGCAACTTTGTCATAAAATTTGCCTGCTATAGGAGGGCAATAATGGTGCATTGATTTACTATATCTGATTTTCAGCCTTTTCTGCAAAAATTGCCGTTCCAAATAAAATCCCAGCGGTATTAATATAAGGAAAGTGGCCTAAAGTATAGACATAAATTTGCTAACATATGGACATTAACGTCACCAAATAAAAAAACATATCTTACACTATAAGGAAAAAGGATACGACTAGCGCTAGATTAGTTTTAGTGTACGTTAACGAGTAGAGAAAAGTTGGCATGTATTTGGATGACTTTCTCTCTTTCTAAAGCACACCAAAAGAGATCAGTTTTGCTTGTTAATGAGTTTAATAACTGAAAATACTTACATCCAACAGTAGACGAGCATGTGTCTCATTGCAATACGTTTTTTGGAAATGAAAGCAGGGCCTGACAAACAATTCGATGGTTGCAAAATTCAGTCTATGAATGTAAAGGGGAACGTTCCGAAAATCCAAAAATTATTTTCAAAATAATGTCCCACAATTGAGTCCATGAATCCTTTTTGGTAATATGTTATGCATTGATATTTATACAGCAAAATGTATATTTAAACTCGGACCGAAGTGAGTTTCATGGGCGTATTCTAGGGGGGGGGGGGCTAAGAAGGGCATTTGCCAACTACATACATTTTAGAACTAAAATTCGTTAAGTTGTTACAATAAAATTGAACTAAATTTCCTGAAAGTTTATTTCATGGAGGACAGTGTACAATATCAAACATAAACAAGAATTATATCTGCAAATGTAACTTATTATATTATTGTAATTTTTAAAGTAATGGTTTCAGTGTCGAACAGTTACTTTACTTATAAAAATAGAATATAAAATTATAAATTGTGCGTGTTGTTACAGGAAGAACCAATGCTGTGAAAAAAAGCTACGTAATTAAGGGGGAAATATTTGCTTCATCGTAAATCTCACAGAGTTATTGTTCTTGTTTTTCCCCTTTACTAGTTTTAATTGTTAGATATCATACCAGGTTTCACTCTCTTCGATTAAATTGTCAAATGCGTAATATTCAGCACTGGCTTGATCCTTAAATACGAGTCTTTCTAGTTTTGTCACCAAAGAGGAATGCAAAACTAAAAGGGAAAATGGTGGTCTATTTTCTACACATAAACGAGTTTTCAGCGATGATGTAATAGAATAAATTATAAAAACAGTTATGTTGAAATATTCCTCATGCAAATCAACTTTTGGATTTCCCCTGTTCACTTGTCTTCCAGCTTGTCGTTAATGTTGAATGTCGACACCAATGTCATCTTCAACACCTTTTGTAACTCTAAAAATTTCCTTATACCTCTCATCACAATTCTGTCGATCAGAAGCTAATACAATCAACAATTCTTGAATGTAATTTTGTACTCCCAGTAAATCTAAATGCATTGACTGCGATTTTTGGGTCACAGCTTCTAGCTTTGATGAATGTTTGTGTACAACCACTAAACAAACAAAAAATGTAGCAATTCTTACAGCACAAAGTAACTGAAGTGCAACGTGCTGCTTATTTCCAGATTGGTATCCTACATGTGGAAGAAAATCAGCAGTCCCGAGCCTGCGCTCTTCATGGGGCTTCCCGGAAAACCCCCTCAGCCCTCTGGCCCCCTAAGGGACGTAAAGACTGAGAAGCCCCCCCCGGAGCGGTCATTGCTACAAGCGGCCGCCTGGGCGTCCAGGAAACTAGGTCGAAAACGCCTCCCACTAAGTGAGCCTCCCTCGGGAGGTGTGGAATTCCCTACTATGACTCGCTATCAACATATTATCACTTTGGCGCCACCCCGGCAAAGTTTACGAGTCTCTATGGTTAGGATCGCCGCAAAGCGGGGGATTGGTATAAACATTCCAATCGTTTAACAACTTAACAATTTAGTTCTGTCATATTTTCAGAAAAATCCGCAAGCTTTTTAGTTGTGCGTAGTGCACATCTAGTTTAACATAGCGTAGGTTATAGTTGTGTGTAGTGTACATCTAGTTTAACATAAAGTAGGTTATAGTTGTGTGTAGTCTACATCTAGTTTAACATAGCGTAGGAACATTTGGAACTAGTTTTATTTGTTGATTACTTTTATGACGAGATGTTATAGCTTTCTGTCTTCGGTGCCAGGGGTGTAAATAATACATTATGCATACGGGGAAAAACTATAAAAATGTATAAATTTGGCACTACCGGCCATACTCGTTCACTCAAATGTAGTCCATCATTGTCAGTCTCGTTTAAGTGAGTTAGAGCCATTGCGCCCAAGTCACTCCAAGGCACTATCTCATGTCATATTCACCCATGTGCCGTATACTTGGCCTCCCATGTTTTACAAAGGCAATCACACATTTTCTAAGCAATCCCAGGTTTTTAGTCTCCAACGACGTCAACTGCTAACAAACAGGTCAAACAAGCAGGTCTAACACGCAGATCTAACAAGCTTGTCTAACACGCAGGTCTGACTAGCAGGTCTGACAAGCAGGTCTAACAAGCAGGTCTAACAAGCTGGTCTAACAAGCTGGTCTAACACGCAGGTCTAACAAGCTGGTCTAACAAGCAGGTCGGACAAGCAGGTCTAACAAGCTGGTCTAACAAGCAGGTCGGACAAGCTGGTCTAACAAGCAGGTCTAACAAGCAGGTCTAACAAGCTGGTCTAACAAGCTGGTCTAACACGCAGGTGTAACAAGCTGGTCTCACAAGCAGGTCGGACAAGCAGGTCTAACAAGCAGGTCTAACAAGCTGGTCTAACAAGCTGGTCTAACACGCAGGTCTAACAAGCTTGTCTAACACGCAGGTCTAACAAGCTGGTCTAACAAGCTGGTCTAACAAGCTGGTCTAACACGCTGGTCTAACAAGCTGGTCTAACAAGCAGGTCTAACAAGCTGGTCTAACAAGCTGGTCTAACACGCAGGTCTAACAAGCTGGTCTAACAAGCTGGTCTAACAAGCAGGTCGGACAAGCAGGTCTAACAAGCTGGTCTAACAAGCTGGTCTAACAAGCTGGTCGGACAAGCAGGTCTAACAAGCTGGTCTAACACGCAGGTCTAACAAGCTGGTCTAACACGCAGGTCTAACAAGCTGGTCTAACAAGCTGGTCTAACACGCAGGTCTAACAAGCTGGTCTAACACGCAGGTCTAACAAGCTGGTCTAACAAGCAGGTCTAACAAGCTGGTCTAACACGCAGGTCTAACCAGCTGGTCTAACAAGCTGGTCTAAGAAGCTGGTCTAACAAGCTGGTCTAACAAGCTGGTCTAACAAGCTGGTCTAACAAGCAGGTCTAACAAGCTGGTCTAACACGCAGGTCTAACAAGCTGGTCTAACACGCAGGTCTAACAAGCTGGTCTAACACGCAGGTCTAACAAGCTGGTCTAACAAGCTGGTCTAACACGCAGGTCTAACAAGCTGGTCTAACACGCAGGTCTAACAAGCTTGTCTAGCACGCAGGTCGGACAAGCTGGTCTAACAAGCCACAAAAGGACAAACGAGGCTGCCGAATCACGTGACTGATGTGATCTGATTGCTCCTCGTCGATCACGACCAAACTGCAACAGTCACATGAAGCGCATGAGAAGTAAACAAATCAATTTTTTCTTTCCAAAGATTAATTGCTTTAGATCTATGTGAAAATAACATTATGTTAACGTAATATATTTGATATATTTAGGATCTTTTTTTTAAAAAAATTGTTACGTCTGTCCACTTTCTATGATGGAACATTTTTGGTATTAAATTGAAATTTTAAAACTCAATCTCACAACGAAAATACGAAACATTCATTAAGTCAGCAATAAAGAGATTTTTTAAAATTCAACTGTGGGACGCGGTGGTCGACTGGTAGCGCGCTCGACTGGCGTACCGATGGTCACGAGTTCGAATCCACGCGAAGGCGAGGATTTTTTCCCGGGGCCTGATGAGTCCTCGAGTCACCCAGCTCCGAATGGGTACCTAACTAGACAATAGTAATGCGTGGAACCCCTATAGCCGTGGCCTGTGACCGCTGCATCATTTGCCAACAGATCATCTCTCATGGTCTGTGGAAGCAATTATCTTCTGCATAGAAGGAGCGTCTGTATATCTAAGATAAGATAAATATTTTCTTTTAACACACATGAACAAAATTGTTCACCTACAATCTGACCTAACATGTCACTACAGCCATTAAACTTTAACGTCCTGATTTAGTGTCACAGCTTCTCGGTCATTTTGAATAACGCTTGAAACCTGGACATTTTGAGATAAATTTTGAACTTTTTATGTCGTCTTTCACAGCTCGGAATTTAATCCTACTGTAAAGGTGTGATTGAAGATAATTTCATAACAACAGCTGCGAATACCTGGACGAAAATAGTCCAAGAAATATAATTGGACTCACATAGGCGGGTAACTAACTCAGTCCAACAGGTGACGTGTTGGAATATCCGAAAAGGCAGGGATCAGATCCCTGATCCCGAGTCAAATGGTTTCCCTGAGTCCATCCAGCTCATATTGAGTATCAGACGCTAGCAGAGGCGTAACAACGACCTGGCGTCTGGGAGTGTTGCGAAGTCTAAGCGCCAGATTTTCCCAGGCAGGAGTAAAAGAATTTCCAAATTGGGCTAAAAATTCCCACATGCATTAAAAACTTGGGGAAAAAAATAACTGAAAAGTGGCAACTGAAAAGTGGCAACGGCAATTAAATGCTTTCGCATTCCACCAAAATTAAAAAATAATAAATATTTATGCATTTTTTTTATAGAACACTTTCAATTTTTATTTAATCTATGCGTTTTATTTAACAACTTGGCTACAAAGCCAAAATATAGATTATATTTTTAAATTTTAACATTATGAAAGTTTAAAAAGTTATTTGGATATTCTAGTAATTTAAATTTGTATATTGCAAAGAAAAGAGTAAAAATGTCATTGATTGACGTAAAAAAATATTTTTAAAAAAATAAATGGTTAGAAATATATTTTATTAAAAATGAATCAATCATACATGATTATATAGATTGTTATATATTGACATAGAATTAATGATTTGGTCATTTATATGTAACAAACATTCTATGATGATTCGGTTTTAGACTTATTAAATATATTATTTAAAAGTAATACATTTACATAATCTGAATTACTAGGTCATTTGTATTAAAAAAAACATTTTATTATTTAGCCTCAGGGCTTGAATCACCGCTTGATTCAGGCGCAGAGTATGAATCACTGCTACATGTATCAGTATCAGTATTAATAACACTGGTAACATTATGAGAGTTATTTTCTTTGTTTTTGTTTTTGATGACATCATACATACCTTGGTTATGTAATTTCAAATATTTTTTTGTAACAACACAGCAATAAATTTTAATCTTTTAGCTCTCATTGCTGACCTAACAGCTACACTAGAATTAAGTGTTTTAGTTTTCATTCTTTTTCTTGTATTAGTTTTTATGTCTGTGCCAATTGAAAATATTCCCTAACATTCTGCATTAGAATGAGGAACACTTAAAACTAATTTGGCTAATTTACATATATTAGGGAATTTGGATAATTTGAGAAATGTTTCATTTGTGAAATGTCATGCCAAAGTTAATCAATACGTTTTGTTTTGAGAGTTTCTATTTGTTTGCTAGTTTATTTCCCATCACAACGACACACCGACAGTTGATGGTTGATGTTTTGCAGAGTTGGTGACGTCTGTATGCTCACGTGTTCAATCTGGGTCAATGACGCACTGTCTGTCAACTGTCAACTGTCAGTGACAATGTTGGGAAAAACCAGCCAAAACGGCAAGACAAAAACCTAGATCCGAAATAAAAAAAAACCCAGACACGCTAAAAATAAACAAATATGACGTCAAAGAGCCTTCCACCACCCAAAAAAAGTAAGTATTTGCTTGACAATGTCATTTGAATACTCTAATTTAAAGGCAACATTTCAAAGTCCATCAGATCACCTGGCGTAAAAAAATTGGATGTTTTCTAAATTCTACATTTCTGCCAAAATCTCACATGAATTTCTACAGTAATCTCATCTTATCAATAATAGAACTTTCTTCTCCCCTTTTTTTCAAATAGCATGGATACATATTTTGGATAACGAAAACTGTGCTGTCCGGTACTCTGACTTGAAGATTAGATTTAAAGGATGGGGTTTCCACATAACACTTTATCAAATTTTAAAGCATCCTTAAAGTATCCCAGTAATTTCTCTGTGAGAATCTTCCGCTTACCATTTTTTCTAGCACTATACATTAATCAATTATTTCATGCATCTTTGACATGGATTCAAACATAAAAATATTTTATTGGTGACTAGCAAAGTTCCTGCGTCTGTTGGTCTGATGAGCTTTTTCTTTAGGCCTCTGTCAGTTTTTCTAAAGCTTTTAAAATAATCTCAAAATGGCTATATGGTATATTCACTATTTTGTATTCTGAAGCCTTGCTTGCAAAGTAAGTAGATATTCCAAACGATTATGTGCATGAATAAGAATGCGTAACAACGTTCTAGGGTACTAAAATAGATAATTCGTTTATGTTGGATTATCATGTGAACTATTTGTGAAAGATTTGACAGTTACGGCGTCTTTCTTAAACGCCTGTATACTTTCCAGCCATAAAGAAGAAGTATTAACAAATCAAGATCCCCTGCAATCCATTATTTTAAGATTATCATTTATTAAAAATCATTTCATTACTTCAATGAAATATTTATAAAATTCTACAATGTCTACCTTTTTATTTTCAATCGATCATTACATCTCCCATAACTAGACTTGTTTGGTGATTAAGTGAAATATACGAAATTTTATTGAATACAAAAGGACTATATGGGGTATTTTGTTCCTGAAAAATATGTTTTTTCGCGATTAAATCGCGACATCTCTTAAATTGCTGAGCTCAGTTTGAAATTTAGATGACACTTTTAAATACATTTTTTCATACAATGTTCTATGAGTGCTTGATCGTAGCCTACTTGGAAAGCAAATGCATTGGTTCCGGAATATTGCCTTTATTTGCAATAGTATTGTCCTCTCTGTGACCGAAAAAATTACTTTTGCCAGGCATTTATAATGTTAAAAATTTTAACAAAAACTTTCAGCCACTTTTGTTGATGCTTGAAATCAAAATACATTAAAATAAAATTAATAATCTTTTGGTAGAATAAACCATGCATGTACGCCAACATTTCTTCCAGAAATTTTTTAAAGTTAAAATCAAACTTGAATCAATTATATACACCAGAACCTTATTTTCATATTCATACACTAATTCAATCCCTTTGTTTTCCACTTCAATAGCATAAGTATCAAAAGACTTAAGTTTCATAAGGGAGTTTGTAGTTCTGGCATTTGAAATGTTCACGTATATAATATAGTTCCTTTATTTCTTAGAATTTAGTATCTTTAATTTAATTTTATTTTAATAAACTTTATTTTAAACCTTTTCATTTTTGAAGCGAATTAACAACGAATTAGCCAACCCCCCTTACACACAATGTGCCGCCCCGAGATTTGCTCATCTTTCAAGTACAATAAGTTTTTATTTTAAAACAGGGGCGACTGTCAAATTTTAAGAATCATTTAAGCTGCCACTTCTTCAGTGTGTCATTAGCATACTACTTAAGTACTTTTCAGGAAAGTAGCCTTAGTATCAGAAGAATTTATATTCAATAAGGAGTTTGAAGTTTTGACGTTTGAAAGCTTCACATGCCTTAGGATAGATCTTTTATTTCTGTTATTAATTTCTTATTTATTTTCTTTTATTTCGATAAAAAAGGCGACTTTCTTATATTTTTTTTCTTAGACAATGATTAACGACCAGGAATTTGCCGCCCCTGGCAAGGTGCCGCCCGGGGCATTTGCCCCTTGCCCCCCTTCGCTACGCCACTGTCCCTTACTCCTAACCAAATAACTCACCAAACGACCAGGAATTTGCCGCCCCTGGCAAGGTGCCACCCGGGGCATTTGCCCCCTTGCCCCCGCTTCGCTACGCCACTGTCCCTTACTCCTAACCAAATAACTCACCAATCGTTTCAACTTCACAGTAGCTTCATGTGTTAGTTGACACACACTCTGACATACATTCACATCCACTTTAAGCCCACTGCTGAATTAGGCGTTTAATTCCCAACGAATCTCGGTTCGAGCAGACCTGAAAGCAACGTATTTCTGTCAATCGCTCAGTGATCTAGGGGTAGGTCCGTATGACGTGGATGTTTTCAATGTCGGAATAGTATAAAAGGCTGCATCTTTCCCTGATTTGTAATAAAGCAATTGTGTCAAGCATTGAAGAAAGACGAACATTGGAAACCAAGATTTGGAAGCTTCTTTTATTTGACAAGAGAAGATTTACGTATTAAACAGTTGGAACCTTTAAAAATGATCCTGAAATTCTTATTGTTTGATGTTTTTGTGCAGGTAAGTGGATGAAGTCTTAAATAACCATTGAAAAGTTTTTAAAACATATAAACAATTTCATATTTTAAATTTTTAAAAAATAATTATTGGATAGCTTTGATATATTAATATATATATATA
>MUZC01000037.1:1284541-1314929 GCA_002072015.1 Radix auricularia | reverse complement strand
TTGTAACGAAGTGTGACAAGGGGGAGGGGTGGGTTAAAAATCAGCCAAAATCACGTGACGCCAATTATGTACGGCCTCTAACTCACAATGCCATACATGTTTAATTTTCAATTAAATTTGATTTGTGTATAACATAAGTGACGCAAAAAAAGTCTTCGATATTAATGAGACTCAAAAAATAGCTCTTTAATAGCTAAAATATCACATATATTAATGAATTTAATAAATCAAAGCGTAAGTTTTCATAAGAAAATTAAATTTCCCTGTGAAATAATATACCTGTAGAAACTGCAGAATTGCCAAAGAGGGGTAGAAAAATATTTACAGGCTTTAAAAAAAAAAAAAGAAGAAGAAAGGTAGTGCAATCGCGGAATTCCGAAATGCCATTATTAAAAGTTTTTGGGGCGTCTGCGGCATCTGACTTATCATTGGCATTGAGGACATCAATACAAATCAACAGTCAGACACAGCTGAAGCTACTGTTTCTTATTTGATTGTAGCTGACACTTATTCATTTTCTAAATTGGATATATGAAGGTATGTCTGGACACACGATCTTTCAAATGAATTTAAATTGCAGCTTATCCGTGATTGTTGGACCCCGGAAAAAAATGATTGAGTTAAGAACTGACAGTGAGGGAAACAGAGTTTTTAGTTTTTAGATATGCATTGTTATCAAACTATTCACCGTTGCTTTTATACTCGCAAATATTAAAAGGTGCCTTTTGTAATTATTGTGTGTTGTTTCAATGTAATTAACTTGCGGGGAATTTAGTTCAGTTTTATTGTAACAAATTTATGACATTTTTCTCAAATGTAGGGGGGGGGGCAAATGCCCCCCTGCCCCCTCTCTGTATACGCCCAAGCTTACATACATATTATTAAATGACGCATGGAAAGATTTAAGCAAAAATATTCAAATTATTCAAAGCCTCCATAGGAACTCCATTTATTTTTTACACATTTAATATGAACATTTAATTAAATACAACAAGTGGGAATCGTGTTTTAGTGGCGTACATATTAACCTTGTTAAATGGTTCAATTTGTAAAAAAAAAAATAAAAAATTGTCTATTCTGCCTCTATAATCTCAAAACCACTTAACACCCAGTGGCGTCACTAGTGGAGTGGTGGAGGGCCGCCACGGGTGACACCACCAGAAGAGGTGACACCAAAATGTATGTTCTGCATGTTCCCGTTATTTGGCACTGGAAGACTCGGGGAATTTCTATGGGTTAAGTCAGGAGGGGACGACACCATGAGCTACCACCCCTGATGACACCTACCCTAGTGACACCTCTGTCAACACCAATAGTTGTTCATTGTCAACGTTACACGAGGGTCTAGTTTTTTTAATGAAAAAATCGAGTGAAAATGATTTGATTTGAATTCTGAGCACTTCTCCTCCCAAGTTCTGTGTTGACTTTTGTTTGATTAGGTTCAGTTTTGTTAAATAGCTCATTCCAGGTACGGGCAGGTATTCTAGCTAGCGATTGTTCAATGCCGCATTCACTCCAGGTACAGGCAAGTATTCTAGCTAGCGATTGTTCAATGCCGCATTACGTCCCCTTCGACAATCTGTTCAGACTGGTGTGCAGAGAAAGTGTTAATAAAACTGAAGACAGACATGTTTCTAAATTGATCTTACAAATAATATGATCAATGAAATCTGCACATTCATTTCAAACTTGAACTTGTTGTAACCTATTTAAACAAAACATTCAATGACATGAATGGCACGTAAACTACATCACATAAATGTCAAATATGTGTTGTCAAAGTGTCAAATGTAGAGTGCGTTTGACTTGTATGTTAGAACACTATTTGCAGAATTAAAAAAAATAATTTTTGTTTTTTTTTTTAAACCTGCTCGCTTAGATATAAATTAGGAGAGTGAAAATAAAATTCAAGGCGTTGGCGTCTCCATATTTAGAATGTATTTTTAAAATATAAAAGACTATGAATATACCTTTGAAATTGAATTTATTTTTTCTTAAAGGAAAAAAAATAATATTATTTATGATAGAGTCGAACCACGTTTAACTTTTTTAAAAAATGGTCCTAATGTTAAACCCTGAGCAGGTTAATCTGTCAAGGGATCTAAATCCTAACGTTAAAAGCATGAATTGTCACTGAGGCTTGCTTTCCTGTCAGTCGTAGTCTCTTAGTCAATACAGAAACATACAAAGTAAATTAAGTGTCTTTCAATACTAATTGGGACCAAGTAATAAATTAGCGAACAAAGAAAAGTATTAATTTCTCACATGAGAAGGCAGTTATTAATGATGAGATCCCAACAAATATTTTTTTGATTTATTTAAAAAGAAGCAATTTATTAATTAAAACATTTGAAAGAATATAAGGAATGCGATTACACCTCAGAGAAGTACTATAGTGACGTTAACTAGATAAAAAATAGTAACGTAAATGTGTCATCTTTAAAAAAAGCAAAACGAATGAAGTTGGACATTCCATAGCTTTGAACTTATTATTATATAAATATATAGATTGACTTGTTAAAAATAGATCTTTATAAAGTTTCATGGCATTATATCGGAAAGATAATGGCTTTGTAATAGATTTTTTAGGCTTAGGCCTTTAAAATGACTTTTAAAACAACATTTTCCTTTAATCAAGCACTGAGGCCCTATAAATTGTGGATATTAAAATTAGTAATATATGTCCTTAGATTTCGTAAGTGATGTAATTTGGGTACATTGAGAAAGATGCAACACGTAGTTTGTCCTGGACGTATTCAAACAGTCATCGGTATAGGAATGCTTGCCCTATCTTTAGTTTCAAAACGTTTGAGCATAAAGATCGTTTTAGGCAAAGAAACTGTTAAAATCACGTTAACATTTGATAATTAATTTTATTCATTATTTTATTTTATTTTTTTGTGTGTAAAACATGAACACTTGAGAGTTGTTTGGACAAGCCGATCTGTTGCATTAGCTTTTCTTATAACAACACCTTACAAATAATTGCTGTGATGGTTTTATTTATCATGCTTCAAAAGTGAAGGCCAGAGAAAAGACAACTTTAGTAAACGCAACTTTTCATTTTATTAGAGATGAAATATTCCTACGTTTGGATATAAATTTAAAGCCTAATAATATAATTTATAAGGCTTATAAATATGTTATTAGTGATTGCAATTTTAATATTTTAATATTATGTTTAGGGAAACCTAAGAATACGGGGCTAAACACAAACCATAGAAATACGTAGGACGCAATAATCTTCAGTACAGAAGGAGCGTCTGTAACATATAAGATAAGAACTTAAAAATCACTGCGTGACATTCAGCCAAACCTTGAGAGTGGGGGGGGGGAGGGCCGCTGGTATTTTGTCCAGGAACGAAATATCCTCACATGGCCACTGATGCGGTGGAATATGGATTTTTATAAATTACGCCTTATGAAATGAGGGAAATGGTCAAGACATATAAATATGTGAGGTCAAGGGTGTGGGACAGAGGTGTTAAAGCTCTTGGCTGGACTGAGTACAAAGAAGCGTGGGAGAAAGTGGCGATTCCCCCCAAAAGCTGTCGTCCATTCCCGTACTCCTACACAAATAACTCACCAATCGTTTCAACTTCACAGTAGCTTCATGTGTTAGTTGACACACTTACACTCTGACATACATACACATCCACTTTAAGCCCACTGCTCGAGTAGGCGTTTACTTCCCAACGAATCTCGGTTCGGGCAGACCTGAAAACAACGTATTTCTGTCCATCGCTCAGTGATGTAGGGGTAGGTCCGTATGACGCGATTTCAGTACAGCGATCCCATCGAAACACTTAGCAATTGTGTCAGTTACTTGTAGACCTACTATAATAATGAGTGGGTGTTTTCAATGTCGGAGTAGTATAAAAGGCTGCATCTTTCCCTGATTTGTAATAAAGCAATTGTGTCAAGCATTGAAGAAAGACGAACATTGGAAACCAAGATTTGGAAACTTCTTTTATTTGACAAGAGAAGATTTACATATTAAACAGTTGGAAGCTTTCAAAATGATCCTGAAATTCTTAATGTTTGCTGTTTTTGTGCAGGTAAGTGGATGAAGTCTTAAATAACTATTGAAAAGTTCTAAAGCATATAAACAATTTCATGGTTTAATTTTTTTAAAAATAATTATAGGATATCTTTGAGATATTAATATATATACATATATATTTAATTTAATTTGAAGGAAACCTTGTAATAAAGTCAGTTTGAAGCTATTATTATTATTATAGTATAAATTGTATGTACGCATCTAGTTGTTGATATATATTCTTAAAATTATTGTAACTTTAGCCTGATTCGAACTTCAACCTACCAAGAATATTCTAGTTCGACCAATAATATTCCATTGAGCTTGAAATGTAGAACTACTGTTATCTTATCTTATATGTTACAGACGCTCCTTCTGTACAGAAGATTATTGCGTCCTACGTATTTCTATGGTTTGTGTTTAGTCCTGTATTCTTACTAGAGTTTTAAAAGATGATAAAGTGGTGGCTTTCCTGGTTTCTTCAGGCAACCCATTCCACGCCCGAATACCGGACGGAAAGAAAGAAAACTTGTATGTGTTTGTTCTTGCATATGGAATAAGAAAGGTGTTTTTGTCTTTATGTCTATTTGAGGGTTGTATTAGGTTATCTTTGTGTTGTATTTCTAAATTAGAATTAATTGCCTTATGTATAATTACTAATTTACTCTTGGTTCTTCTATCCTCTAGTGTTTCAAGGTTTAATGATTTAACTAATGGTGTTACTCTTGTCAGTTTTGAATCTCCAGTAATGAATCTGGCAGCTCTTTTTTGGATTTGTTCTAACTTATCAATATTTTCTTTGGTGGATGGGTCCCATACTGAAGATGCATATTCTAGTATAGGTCTCACCAGGGTGAGATAGCATTTTAGTTTTATATCTTTGTTACATTTGTAAAAGTTTCTTTTTATAAAGCCTAAGGTTTTGTTTGATTTTTTAATAACTTCATTGACATGGGGATTCCAAGATAGTTTCTCATTTATTATGACTCCTAAGTATTTCGCATCTTTAGTTTGGGTTAGTTCTTTTCCATGAATGAAATATTTTGAATTTATTTGTTTCTTTTTCTTTGTTACTCTTAGCAGTTGACATTTTTCTGGGTGGAAGGACATACTCCAGTTAGTTTCCCATTTTATTAATTCATCTAAGTCTTTTTGTAAAATTTTGCTATCTTGTTCTGACTTGATTGTTCTATAGATTATACAATCATCAGCAAATAACCTAACTTTAGTTCCTGTTGAGATATTGTTGGGTAAGTCATTTATATAAATTAAAAATAGTAAGGGACCTAGGACAGTTCCTTGTGGAACTCCTGAGTTAACCTTTATTGGTGTAGATTTAGAACCATTAATTATTACAGTTTGCTCCCTACCCAATAGGAAATCTTGGATCCAGTGATGCAAGGGACCTGAGATTCCAAAGTATTTAAGTTTTTTGAGTAAACTAAGGTGGTGAACTTTGTCGAATGCTTTTGAGAAGTCTAGTAATATTGTATCTATTTGATCATTATTATCTAAGCCTTTTGATAGATCATCTATTAGGCCTATCAATTGTGTTTCACATGATCTGTTCTTTCTAAAGCCATGTTGGTGTGGGCATAGGGCATTATATTTGTCAAGGTGGTTAACTATTCTGCTATATATTATGTGTTCCAGTAATTTACATGTGATACTAGTAAGTGATACAGGTCTGTAATTACCAGGGTCTGACTTATCACCTTTCTTAAAGAGCGGCGTTACATAGGCTAATTTCCAATCCTCGGGCACTTTGCCCTGGTTTAGAGAGGCTTGAAAAAGAACTACAAGGATTGGGGACAGTTCATTGCTTAATTCTTTTAATAACCTGGCAGGTAATTCATCTGGGCCAGTAGCTTTGTTTATTTTTAAGTTTTTTAGGAGTGAATGTATACCTATCTCATCTACAGTTATGTTACCTATTTCTTCCAATTTATTTAAATTTATTGAAATTTCCTTGTCGCCTGAGGCAGAAAATGATGATGCAAAATATTTGTTAAGGATATTAGCTTTGTTTTCATTATCATTATAGGTTTTATTATTTGAGTCTTTTAGTGTGGCTATACCTGAAGGCTCCATGAAAAATAAAATGCAAACTGCTCATAGAAATCTTGTCAGTTAAAATGTTTCATTTTTAAAAAAAAAATTTTATGTCTTTCTGGGGAAAGGTTTCGATTTAAATAGCAAGAGAATTTTTTTTTTTTTTACAATATTAATATTTTAATATAAAATATTAACAATGTTTTCATCTTTTATTTGCAGACTATCTCTGGCTTTGCTCGTAAGTAATATTTAATTAAACACTTGATTTTTTTTTCGTGTGGGTTTTTTTTTAAATCGCAAATATCTGGAAATAATTAAATCAATAATATTGATTTTTATCCCATATATTTACAATACTTGGAATAAAAAATAGTTTAATATAACTAAAATAATTGATTGAGTATCCACCCCACCCAACACAAACACTCGTTGAATAAAATAAATTATTAATGTAAACAACCCTAACTCATCTATTATTTCTTTTGTTTTTAGATACTCGTTTTTAAGTATTTGAAGTAAAGTAATCATATGAATGTAGAAAGAGATCAAATTGTAGAGCTGTTAACTCAAATTTTACAAACTATGTGTTTACAAAAAAAATATGAACACTTGCTCTGGTTACGCTATGTAACGAAAATAATTCTTAACATATTATAAGATTTAAATAATATATAAGTGATAAGAGCTCAAGGGAAGAAACAGCCATGTCACATTTTTGTAGTTTTGAGATATTACAATTTTAAAGTTCAAATTTATACAAATTTCTTATAATTTAACTTAATATATTTGAATTTTTAATAGGGCCATAGACAAAATTTTATATAAAATCTCACCAAGAGCATTCTATTTTTGATACTCTATAACTAAAAATATTTTTAAAATGTCACTTAGCAGATTCTTCCTTTGAGGTCTTCTAAATTTATATATATATTGCCCAATTTGTATTCACATCTAGTCAGCGCGGAAGATTTCAAGTTGTTCGGTGTCAACAGGAGAGAAACAGTTGAGGACCATGGAAGTCATTTATTGGGTAAGAATAACATTGAACTTACTCGTTCAGTTTTATTTAACCATGTTATAGATTAGCCAAAGAATTTAAACGCGTTAAATCATAGTAATACCTCGGGAGTAGACTGGGATGAAAGGAAGAAAACATTAAATTTAAATACACTCCATACGGAGAGATCTTAGTTTTTCTCTGTAAAACAGTCTCACCGTCTCTTCTTGCTATCCCCCACCCCACCCCCACTCCACAGTGTGCACACAAGAGCCCCTAGAACTGGGCATCGTTCTGGACGCCTCCAGTTCCATTTCAAGGAAAGACTTCAAGAAAGGTATCGAATTCTTGCAGGACTTTCTACAACAGTTCGAGATCGGCTCTGGCCCAAATGACGTCAGAGTGTCCATTATCACCTACGGCAAAGGCATTTACCACTATGTAAGTGATGCTTGAAACCTGTCATAGTGTGGGGGTTGAAGAGGACTGTCAATATATATTCTTTAGAAAGTTATCATTTGCATTCTCTTAGATTTAAATAACTTTCATTCTGGTAGGCACAGTTTAAAAAATTTTTGGACTTAATATGAAAGAGTATTTCTACATGCTTCAATTTACGAAGCTCAAACTGTCAGTGATCTAAAATGACAAATTATGAAATTTTAAAAGTAGAGTCATTTTGTTTGTCTGCTTATCTTATCTTATATGTTACAGACGCTCCCTTCTGTACAGAAGATTATTGCGTCCTATGTGTTTCTATGGTTTGTGTTTAGTCCTGTATTCTTACCAGAGTTTTAAATGATGATAACGTGTTGGCTTTCCTGGTTTCTTCATGCAACCCATTCCACGCCCGAATATCGGACGGAAAGAAAGAAAACTTGCTTTGTCTCTAAATTTGTGTTTATACTTAGGATATTTAAGAGTGACTTTAAACAGCTTGTTGCTTTTTTGTCTACATAAAGTTGCAAAAAATAAAAACATTAAACACAAAAACAAATAAGTATGAGATAAATAGAATACTTTTGTGAAAAATCTAAAGCATGGAAAATAGAAATATTGTGGCGTTTTTATTTTGACTCAGAGGCCTGTAATCTTGAAAAGCATACAATTTTTAAAAAAAATAGAATTTAAGAAGTTTAATAAAATAAGTAACATTATTTTCCAAACATTTTTCTCATCATAGAAGAACTGTATTCAAATTAAATGTTTCTTTTTGTACAGGACGCCTTCAACTTGACCACATACGACAGCAAAGAGGAGGTCATCAATGCCATCGGTCGTGTCCCACACAGACTCGGACCCTACACGGACACAGGCAAGGCCATCCAGTACATGCACGAGGCACAGCTCTCTGCCGGCGTGGTCAGACCGGAAGCCGAGAAAATCGGACTGGTCATCACAGACGGAAACTCTCAGGAGTAAGTGGGAATTTAACACAATTCAAAAATCAGAATAAGTGATTTTTGTTTTACAGAAAATTGTATAGAATTTCTTAAACATCTTTTTGAGTACTCGTTGGAAAAAGTCTTTTGGTTGATTCTAAAACAGAAGGGCTCCATATTGCGCATAAAGTTAACATCTTAAAGTCTTTTATTAAATGATAAATTATTTCTATTCACTTCCATATCTACGTGTAAAATTCACCAAAAGCGTGTGTGTGCAAATAAGCATTATAAATAAATGTCCATCGCTGGTTTATGTTTGGCAACCGGGGGGTGGTGGAGAGGGGCGTGTGTCTAATCCAACAATTGTTCTTGCGTTAACTTGTGTTGTTCTTTCAGAAAATAACATGTGATTAGTAGTGTACTAGTTATTATGTCCGCCTTACATGCGAAAGATCCTGGGTTCGAACATCAGCGAAAAACATTATTATTTAATTTTAGCGAATATGGCTTACCATCGCTAGGGTGGTGGGCAAGTAGATGACCTTAGTGGGAATGTTTCGAGACCAACAATGCGCCGTTGTTCCCCCCCATTGACTTTCACTCGCATTGTTTTGTTTTCTTCGTGCAGTGTCCTGTCCCATTTTTTTTGCACTATCCAAGAGCAAGTCAGCGACGTATGCCACGCCGCGGGCAAATCTAGTTGAAGATATTTGACCGACTTTCACCATGTCTTAGAACAGATAATGTTTTAAGTTTATCACCATCAAAAACCTTAGTTCCAATATTCTTGCCCACAGATGGAAGCTGACCAAGAAAGCCGCTGGAGACGCACGTGCTGATGGGATCAACATGTTCGCTGTTGGCGTCGGTGTTGGCATCAGGGATGAGGAACTGCTTAACATCGCTGGGGACAGTAGCAGGGTCACCAAGGTCACCAACTACGACTCCTTGGCTGCCATCAAAGAGACATTAGCCCACAAGACATGCATCAGTGAGTGAATAGTCTACATCTTATTATTTCAATGGTTAATTGTTTAAACGTTGGTAAAAGTAAGAAATTTATACAACAGTCAGAGCTGCAGTTAAAGTTAAGTTCTCTTCCCCGACAATAGAACGATCAGAAAGTGAAGCAGTGTTTACGGTATTCTCTAGCTATGGCATACGACGGAATGATTGACTAGCACAATGCCCAGTCACCTTTATTATACCCCAACTAATATGTGGTACCGATTGTATAACCAAGGGAGTGCCATGCAAGTAAAAGATCTGTTGAACGACCACGTCTCAGAGACATAGAGATATCCAGGACATACAAAAGGTTGGAAAGATTTGAAATACCAAACTGGGAGGACCAGGCAGAGGATATATCCACATGATGGAACATCATGAAGAAAGGTTCAATACGAGAATGGGACAAAAAAGAGACTAAAGATAAAACAAAGGCGAAAGGAAGGCTATATTGCTTCACTCCATTCGTGAATGGGGCATCTAAAAGAGTGTGCAATTCTAGGATTGGTCTCTCCAGCCACACCAAGAGCTGCAAACTAAGAAGATATATCCATCATCTTTGGCAGATGGAAGGAAGCCATATTTAATAAGTGTTGGATAGACTTTGGGGGAACACATAACCCACGTGACCTGTTTTAAACCCATAACTCTCTATGTACAACCCGAACACTCATGCAATGGTACGAATTGTAATTAGTGACCCAATAGATGTTAGAATCAATGTTTCTTCTAAGGTTCGTTGGCCCGTGTACAAAAAGAAAATAACCTTTGGTCTAATGTTGCACAGCATCCATTTTTCGTGCAATATTTTACCAAATTTGCTGTCCGGTAATCCAAAATTATTGCGCTGCGTATATGTGTTTTGTAACGAATCTTATCGTCGCATGTTTTATTTTCTGTTCACAGAGAAGCCCAAGCCGACTACCCTCCCCCCTCTAGATGAACGTGAGTTAAAGCAATTATTTTAGATTACATCTGTCAATGTCTTTGATTAATTTTATAACTATCAAATACATACAAGTATTTCATAACGAATAAATATGATTAATAATTATAAGAGAAAGTTTTTGTACTGAAATCAAGTGTATCAAAAGCAATGAATAAAGTCTTTGTCCACTTCCATTATCTTATAAAATCGTTGCCCACTTCCATTATCTTACAGCATGTGGTATCAAAAGCCCAGCCGACATTTATTTCGTGTTCAGCCCCGCTGCCCTAGGACCTGATGCTACCGCCTGGACCACTTCCTTCATCATCAATACAATCGATGCTGAGGACTTGAGTGATGGCTTCAGGGTAGGTTGAGTTTAGGGACTTGAGTGATGGCTTCAGGGTAGGTTGAGTTTAGGGACTTGAGTGATGGCTTCAGGGTAGGTTGAGTTTAGGGACTTGAGTGATGGCTTCAGGGTAGGTTGAGTTTAGGGACTTGAGTGATGGCTTCAGGGTAGGTTGAGTTTAGGGACTTGAGTGATGGCTTCAGGGTAGGTTGAGTTTAGGGACTAGACTTATGGCTTCAGGGTAGGTTGAGTTTAGGGACTTGAGTGATGGCTTCAGGGTAGGTTGAGTTTAGGGACTTGAGTGATGGCTTCAGGGTAGGTTGAGTTTAGGGACTTGAGTGATGGCTTCAGGGTAGGTTGAGTTTAGGGACTTGAGTGATGGCTTCAGGGTAGGTTGAGTTTAGGGANTTCAAGCACCCATGCAGATCGCATCGGCAGAAACTTGTGTTCATAAAATTAACGGAATTTTTCATAATCCAGTGCATAATTTTAACTATACATAAAAGATTACGTGGTAACGTCTTTTCAATATTTAATTTCACTTTTAGCAATCTATGAAATAAATCGTTATTTCACAACTAATACAAACACACAGTCACATGCACACACAGACGCACATACACATAAACACACTCGCACACATGCATATTCACACACTCGGATTATAATCAAGATAAAAAGTAACATCAAATAAATAAATATAATAAAAGCTTCATGACGCCACTTAATTGTTTTTTTACGGCGCGCAAAACCACACCCTCTGTTAATCTCAAACCCAAAATCATTATGATTTTACGTCTATATTTTTTTAATTTAAAAAAAAAGTTAGCAAGAGTTGCGTGGTATAGGGGCTTCACACACACACACACACACACACACTGACGGACGCGCTTAGGCGCATTATATAATAGATTAATTATTTATTAATAAATCATAAAATTGTTTAAGACATTATCTTTAAATTTAATCGCTATTTTATCGATTAAAATAATTTAAATCGATAAATAATTTTACCGATTAATCGAGAAATTAATCAATAATTTCTGCAGCCCTAATAGAAATGTGTACATTAATTGGAATTATGTAAGCTGCGCCTTATATGAATGCGATAAGACTGTCGCTTTATATGAAATACTTCTTCTAACAGGACAATCATTAACATGGTCTTCATTTTAAATAAGCATTGATGACAATAACATCTTAGTTCTAACTGTAAGACCGGGATACAATCAGTTGATGGCATCTCAGTTCTAACTGTAAGACCGTGATACAATCAGTTGATGACATCTCAGTTCTAACTGTAAGACCGTGATACAATCAGTTGATGACATCTCAGTTCTAACTGTAAGACCGTGATACGATCAGTTGATGGCATCTCAGTTCTAACTGTAAGACCGTGATACAATCAGTTGATGACATCTCAGTTCTAACTGTAAGACCGTGATACAATCAGTTGATGACATCTCAGTTTAACTGTAAGACCGTGATACAATCAGTTGATGACATCTCAATTTTAACTTTAAGACTGGGCCACCGTTACCATGACATTGATGACAGTGTCATATCAGCTCTAACTGTAAGACCGGTCTGGCATAGTCATCTCGCCCTCACCATGTTTCTGTGGGCGTTGAGTGTGTGAATCTTAAATGTGTCACCTATGGACTGGCAACACTAACTGCATGGGCTGACGGCCCGCTTTGCTAGCTATTGTGCAATTTCATGCCGCATGGCATGCTTAAAAGCATGACAGTTTGTGACCCTTGACCTCCCACCCCCTCCCACCTTGTCGACAAACCGTTCGTTGTAAGATTTCAAAAGTCCTTTATCTCAACATTCTAATTGAAACAGGTATTTTAGTAGCCATTATTTGACATACATATGTAGAAGGTCGTTTAAATAGAAAGAAATGTTTGCTGCCTTCCGTGTAACATGAGAGGTTGATGGGTGTGGTTATGTTAGCTGATTTGACCTGACTAAATGGCGGGCATGGATTGTTTTCGATCTGACTAAATGGCGAGCATGAATTGAGTTTGACCTGACCAAAAGGGGGGATGAAGTGTGAGTTTAGCATGACTAAACGGTGGGAATGAATTGAGTTTGACCTGACTAAAGGGCGGGCATGAAATGTGAGTTTAACATGACTAAATGGCGGGAATGAATAGAGTTTGACCTGACCAAAGGGCGGGCATGAAATGGGAGTTTAACATGACTAAACGGTGGGAATGAATTGAGCTTGACCTGACTAATTGGTGGGCATAATTTGAGTTTGACCTGACCAAAAGGCGGGGATGAAGTGTGAGTTTAACATGACTAAATGGCGGGAAATAATTGAGTTTGACCTGACTAAAGGGCGGGCATGAAATGTGAGTTTAACATGACTAAATGGCGGGAATGAATTGAGTTTGACCTCACCAAAAGGCGGGGATGAAGTGTGAGTTTAACATGACTAAACGGTGGGAATGAATTGAGTTTGACCTGACTAAAGGGCGGGCATGAAATGTGAGTTTAACATGACTAAATGGCGGGAATGAATAGAGTTTGACCTGACCAAAGGGCGGGCATGAAATGTGAGTTTAACATGACTAAATGGCGGGAAATAATTGAGTTTGACCTGACTAAAGGGTGGGCATGAAAAGTGAGTTTAACATGACTAAATGGTGGGAAATAATTGAGTTCGACCTGACTAAAGGGCGGGCATGAAATGTGAGTTTAACATGACTAAACGGCAGTTGTTATTTGGTTTTGACACATGACTAAATTTGTTTGTATGTATTATGTTTTAAAGGACAAGGAGTAAAGACCCTCAATTTTCAATGTAAAGTCCTTGGTTGATAATACTAATATAAAACCTTTCACACTCACATTTCAGATCTTTGTTTCTTTTGATTTAGATTATATACTGAATTATTTAGCTTGTTTTCTCAACGCGGCATTTGAAAGCAGAACAAGTTTGAATATTGTGTTAGTATTCGCTACAATTTACTCAGGAAAAACTGAAGTTCCGTATTGTTTAAAACATCGAAGTTAATTTTTTTTAAAAAAAATAATCTTAGTTTGAAATACCCATTCTAATTCTGGTCCATAAATTTTGCGTATAAGTAAAGTGTTCAAATGAATGACGCCTCTATTTTTACTGTCCATCGCCGCCGGTAGACAGAACGAAGAAAAGAAACGTTTGGCATTGAGACGGGAGCTATGCAAGGTTGTGTGAACAGAAACCTTGCCTTACATACAACTGCTCCAATCTCCTTCTGACCCCCTCCTCTCAGTTTTCATTTTCTCCACCCCACCTGGAGGGCAGACGGGGCCATACCTGAGGAATGATGTCATGAGACCGCCGGCCTGGTACGAAATGAGAAGAAAAACCGCTCGGCTGGCGGGAAAAGAAAAGAAAAAAACCTAGCAACTCTAGGAGTTGTACTACGAGCAGCGGTTGTAGAATCGGCTTCCCGGCAGACGGCAGGGACTCTCCCACACAGAACTCAACAAGTGGGACCAGGCCAGCTGGCTTATTTTGTAGCGAGAGTTGCCGTGCGTGCACACACACACACACACACACACACACACTCGTACCGCAATGTCAGTGACCAGCTCCCCCCAAGGCACAGACTAACGGGGCCGGTTAGTGTCAAGTATTCCATGTGAACCGTCGACTCCTTGGGACGTGCTAGTTTTACTTTTCTCTAATGGACGAAGGAAAAAGTTGGTCTTTAGTTTAAGTCTTGACTGGAGGCCTCTTACTTACAAACATAGGCTTGAGATAAGCAACTAATAAAAGTTGGTTGTTGAAAGAATTTGCGTGTAGCTCAAACAGAGGCAAAGATCGGGTAAAGTTCTAGTACATGTATAGTGAGATCACTGTTTGCTTTAAAGTAAGTAACCTTCAAATGGTTTCTTTCTATTTATTTCCTCGAGTCCAACTGGCATAGGCAAGTGTTGAGCCGTTCTCTCACTGGATGTTTACCCCAGCTAGGATATACATCTGTCAACTTTAACCATGTAAGTAACTAAACTACACATTTAGTTGAATGAAATACTCTAATATTACTAATATAACCCTCCAGATTAGCTCTAGGCTTAGGTGAAATATACTTCAATTACACCACCCCTCCCACCTAACTCCACATACTAATTACACTGCAATTACTCGCCCCACACACATCTCATATTATATATACCCCAATGCACGAACATACACTTACTATAAGGCAGTCCCCACACACACTATATCATATATGCTAACTATAAATAGCAATTACCACACACAATATATGCTAACTATATATGATGATCGCCACACACACTAACAGCAACAAATACCCACACACATCACACACACTATTCACCTACTATATAGCAATTATACACCCACATCCTCTCCATACAATGAGTAAACTTTATTTAAAATCTCCCAACATGCACTCGCACCCTCTGCTAGACAAATTACAAGTATATTCCTACTAAAACATACCTTCTTTGAGTGATACGCATTTAGTTCACATACAACACATTATTTAGGCGACATGTATTTCAGTTCAACTGTTCAACATCTTATTTGGCTTACACGTAATGTAGTTCAACTGTTACATATCTTATTTAAATCGCTGGTAATTCAGCTCTTACACATTTTATTTGGGCACACGTTGATTAGTAACTAGAAGGCAACTATTGGTTTGATCAATTGACGTTCAACAGAAATCAAATGTCATTAGATTCTGTTGAATTTCATGTTTTAATGTTTGGAATGCTTAGAGACGGCCAATCGACGGCAGGATTTCCTTTAAAATAAGAATTGTGAGTAGTTTCAATGAAATAGACTTTCTGTAGTCAGCAACGATCTTGGTTGACAGACTTTCTGTAGTCAGCAACGATCTCAGTCGACAGACTTTCTGTAGTCAGCAACGATCTTGGTTGACAGACTTTTTCTAGTCAGCAACGATCTCGGTTGACAGACTTTCTGTAGTCAGCAACGATCTCAGTCGACAGACTTTCTGTAGTCAGCAACGATCTCAGTGGACAGACTTTCTGTAGTCAGCAACGATCTCAGTGGACAGACTTTCTGTAGTCAGCAACGATCTTGGTTGACAGACTTTTTCTAGTCATCAACGATCTCAGTGGACAGACTTTCTGTAGTCAGCAACGATCTCGGTTGACAGACTTTCTGTAGTCAGCAACGATCTCGGTGGACAGACTTTTTCTAGTCAGCAACGATCTCGGTGGACAGACTTTCTGTAGTCAGCAACGATCTCGGTGGACAGACTTTTCTAGTCAGCAACGATCTCGGTGGACAGACTTTCTGTAGTCAGCAACGATCTCGGTGGACAGACTTTCTGTAGTCAGCAACGATCTCGGTGGACAGACTTTTTCTAGTCAGCAACGATCTCGGTGGACAGACTTTTTCTAGTCAGCAACGATCTCAATGGACAGAATCAGTTTACACCAACCGTCACATGAGCGCCATTGGAACTTTTTGTTATAAACCCTTCCCATCTGACATGCGCACAATAAAATCACTCCTATGTCTCTGTTCAGGAGTCCATTAGGTAGCAATTTCTCGATTTGCTGCTGTTTAAACAGCCTTGTCCAGTTTAATGCCCAGTCTTGGCCGATGTCCGTTTAAAATGTGTTACTTGTTTGGTTTCGGCCGCAAGTTGTTTGGTGTGGTAAAGTGTGAACCAAAGGGCTTTTATCCTGGTCACATTGCTGGGTCTGGAATTGACGCTGGGAAGATTCGATAAAATGCTTTTAAAGAACACCAGACTGCTGTCACTTGCGTGATGCTCATCCCCGTAGGTTCAAGAGAATGTTTTAAATTTGTGTCCACTACGGTTGAGAGAAGTGGGGGAGGCTATTGTACTGTTTCGTGGGCTCGAATAATGTGCTTGACATGACGGCTAAGTGGCGAGTACATCAACAAAATAAAACGTTCCTTGTATGCAGTAGTTTTTATAAAAATATTGACCAAAGCGGGACTAATTTGAATGTCGAAATTTCAATATAAGTAAATAAAATGCCATATATATATATATATATNATATATATGGCATTTTATTTACTTATTTTATTATGCTGATTTTTAACCCACTTCCTCGTATGTTAGCGAGCTGAAATTTTGCAGGCAGACTCGTGCCGTAATTAAAAATTATCTCTAAAAAAATTTAGATCGATTGAATGTGCTGTAATTAAATTAATGAATTTTTAGATTATCTCTATTTATCTTTATGTAGCATGTTGATTTTTTGTTAGAGTGTCACGGTGCGTATTATAGTGTAAACCTTTCTAATATTTTTCTGTGGCGCGATGCACATTAAAAAAATATATTCGCGATCTGTAAATGTAAATGCTAGTAATTGCTAGTCTGCCTCGCGGTGTGCACTATATTATACATGTTTTTATAACTCTTTTCCCGTGATCAAATCGAGCTGAAATTTAGCAGGCGGACTGTAGTAGTTTTAGTTTATTATTATTATTATTATTACTATAAATCCTTTATACATGTGACATAACAATTTTGGATTTTTGGATTGTAATGTGATGCGTATTATTATGAACATACTTTTAGTTATGTCTCGTAAATAAATATAGTCGAATTTCTTTGTTGCGGGGGGGGGGGGTCTTGTAAAATTAAAAAAAAATTTTTTTTGTTTTCTGGGGGTCGTCAAAGTCAAGCTGTAACTGTAGCAGACGACTAGTCCATCTTTACATTAAAAATTTCCAATTACAGTAGTTGTTAAAATATTTTATGTCATGAATTAAATTGCAATTAAAACATCATACAAAGTAAGAAGTAAAAATAAAATAATTCTTATATATTGCGGGATATTTTCTCATCCATTACACATCCCTTAAAAAGGTTATTTGATGTCTGCTGCCACGTGTACTCGTAACTTGATCATCCCAATTCTAAATGTCTCAAGCTATAATTTAAATATGTTTTTCCCTCCCAAGATCTAGTTACTTTTAAAAAATTGTTCTAATTAGAGACGCCCCTTCGCGGCTTTAAGAGTGCAAGAAAAAACACAATTGCTTGTTCTCGTCTGGAATTCTGACGTGGAATGAGTTGCCTGATGAACCCAGGAAAACCAACCCACTATCAACATTTAAAACTACTATAACAAATGTTAAACTAGACATAAACCATGGATAAACTTAGGATGCAATAATCTTCTGTGTAGAAAAAAGCTTCTGCAATAGACTAAATAAGATAGATAAGAAATGTTGGCTGTGTAAATAGTTCACAGATTGGAAATGAACATCATTTTCTTGTACATAAGTATGTTTAAAATACTTTTTACTTAATTGTTATACTATTTTCTATTCAACATAAGATTCATAAATAAACAATAACAATGAACAAATATTTAAAAACCCATTAACAAGCTAGTTAAATAAAATTTTATTATTTAAATTCAGAGTATAGTCTTTTTAAACAAATAGATTTTGTGCGGGATCACTTTTGACGACTTTTATGGATAAGCAACAAGTAAAAAAAAATTTTTTTTATAACTTTAAGTCCCTAGTCTTGAGTAAGTATTAAATATTTCTGGGGAACATTTGGTCTCGACATTGAGCAGTGAGAAGTTCCCAGACAATCTGGTTGCAGCTTTCTCACCATTTGGTCTTCATGGAATCTTTACGTATTGTCTTGTTCTGAGAGACCAACGTTAATTTGTAAAGTTATAGGCAACTTGAGTTCTGGTGTAATATAAAAAGCTTCTAACTCTGATAACATGAATTCGTCTATTCCATTCTAAGCAGACGAAGTACCCGCGTGTAAGGAATAGATTAACCGTAGCAAACTGAGTTTATGTCCGAGGGGCCTCCTACGCAAATGGCTTTTATTTACGATAAGGGCCACCTAAATTTTGCTTTTATGTACTATAGTGGAAACCTTGGCTACTTAACTGTTGGCCTATTGTAGCAACTGTCTAATCTTCTCCATATATAAATTAAAGTATGTCTGTGTGTGAGCATGTCCTTTATAGTTTATAGCTTACTGTAACATTCATCCGATCGCCATGAAACTTTTGGCGCCGGGGGCCCACATTGTTGTATTTTGCTTATAAGAGCTATATAAAAATTAGTTCACGTGTTAGCTACTGAGTAAATGGATGGATTTTAATCAAACTTGGTATATAAATACTTGATATCACATATAAAAATACTTTAGGCATATGTACTCTTAATGTCCAAAAAAATATCTTTTCACTTAAACGTTTTAGATTCCATTACCCATTCAATTTTACACTATCTTTAGGAATATAAATAAATATATAACATTATAAAATAAATTAAAACGAACAGGTGTTTTGAACTTTACATCTTGCGCCGATTTGGTCCAGGGCCCTAAATGTAGTTTTTTTTTAAAATCTTATATAAGCTCTATAAAAATACTTTAAGCGTTAGCTACTGGGTAAATGAATAGATCTTGACCAAACTTGGTGTATAAAAACTTTAGAGCCTATATTAAAATACTATAGGGCACTAACTCATTATTCCCCTTCCTTCAGGGTCAGGGGGCCCCAAATGTCTTTTTTTCGTAAACGCTTTAGACTTTAGATTAATTAATATTTATGTACCCGATCACTATAAAAGTTTGGAAAGTTTTGTCACTCCGACAAAGGTTTCTTTTATTTAAAAAAATATAATACAAAAATAAAAATAAAAGATTTTTAAAAAACGACTAATTTGTTGCCCAAAATGTCGTTTCTTCCTTTTATGACCAAAATAAGAAGTATTTTAACATATAATTATGGGTTAATGAATGAATTTTGTCTACAATTAGTAAATAAATATTGATGGTCTATAATACATTTGTTTAGAGAGAAGTGAACTCCTAATGTCAATTTCTTCTAGGCCCGGAGGGGGGCAACATTAACGTGATTATCATACACATAACATTAAGTCATATGATATATTTAACGTGGCTATTATACACCTAACACCAAATGTTGTCATTGGCTACCACTCCTGCAGCTCTAGCAGTGATTTATGTATGACGTTAATACCACCACCACCACCACCAAGACTGGGTCAGCCCTCGGGGCACAACAGTCATGTCCTCAAATACCGCACTGCCTGGCTTACAAGTTCAGTGGCGGTCAGTTGGCTAGATATTATCCACGGTCTGTTCAATGGTTCTCAATGGACACTCTGTAAAGTAGGCCAAAGTCAACACTGACACTGACTCAAAGCCTACGATTTGTCAGCGTGCTAAATGCCGGAACTACTTTTAGACGTCCTTGACTCTAGTCATTAACATAAATCAAAGCATAGTTGAGAGTAACAAATCGCTTTCCACAGAACTAAGTTTAGGTCTTCATGGCATGAATGATTAGTCAGTGTCTGGTTGAGTCTCTTTGTCCAGTAATAACACGTTGGTGGTGTCGTGGACTTAGTTTTACATGAACGGGATAAATCTAGATTGGGAATATTTTATGCCAGGGGCGGATTTACCTTAGAGAGTGCACGCCGGATGCAAATCCTTGTGTTTATGGTGTGTGTTACTTTAATTAATCAGGTATTTTAAATAGAGCAGGTCCCCTAATGTTTACACTCCTGTTGTCCTTGCCGTAGACAGATAAATTATGTGATCTGAAAATTTATGACGACTGCGCCTTTTTGTGGAAGTCGCCCCCCCCCCCCACCTTGCCATCTCTACCAATCTTTGTACCTGTGACTTTAATAGACATTGATAAATACGCGGTTTATAGATACATTTCTATGCGCGTAAAATTAAGTTTAGGCCCGCACCTTAGTGTACCGAGAGCCACGGTCATCTTTACCTGTAAACTTGTCTAACACCAGGTCAACCGCTTGGTCACGGTGATGTGCCGCCAAATATCCTCAAACGGCAAGTTCATAAGTTGGCTGTTGAAGCTCATCACGTCTCTTTGACAATAGGAATGTTCATAATATGGCGGAAATCTATTAATAGAAATATTTTGTCTAAATTTATCTTTTGTAAGGACAAATTCATAGAAAAATTAATAAAAGATACGAGTCAATACGTGAATGGAGGCATATTGAGAATGATTGCTCTCATCAGCTAATTTTTAATTCTTCGTTAATTTAAGACATCTTATGGGACTTGTAAAATAAATAACAATTTCGTAATTTTATTTAGCTAACAATTTTGAGAACATAGTGATTTGACTGTATTTATGCCTCAAAACTTTGTTTCGCTAAAATGTAATCTAAAAAAAGAACATTACGAAATGAGCTATGACGTTTTCCGGTTTTAGAAATGAAGTACCCTATAAGACAATGTCAACACTCTTAAGAGCTCTTATCTAAACAGGTGGTACATCAGATTATGTACGAACTCCCCCCCCACACCCGCCCCCCCCCAACGACCGGTGTGTGTGCAGACAGGCATGTGAAATACTAGAACGTCGTTCCTTGAAACATTAATGGGGACGGATGGCATGTTGAAATAAAATTAAATATTTCCAATTACCGTAAATGCGGGACCTGCCTTTAAAAGAGTTGTAATGAAGTAGAGGAAACAGTCGTGTGATCAATTTTTCCAAACAGATGTCTAAGCGTTTATTAACTATACACACATACGTCACACGTTAGTACCGTAAAGCCGATAACAGTACTGTCTGGCTGTTTTAGATGAGCCGAAAAGAATGATTCGATAGGCTTAACAGAAATCAAACAAAAAGTAGAAATGTTTATATTAGAAAATTGGCAGAGGACGTAAAACAACGTAGCATCTAAATCGAACCAAAGAGTAATAAAGCAGCAGCAGCCATTTTCTGTAATTATCTCCCATAGATTTGTGAAATGGATCCTTTGAATACTTTACATGACTTATTGAGGGGCGGTGAAGGCGAGTCTATGCCTCCCTCCCCTTCCCCTTTTGTGGTGGTCAGCAAAATTTTGAGAACCAGTGATCAAGACGCTTGACCCTCTCGTCTGAAAACTCGCGTAGAAGGTCTTGACCTTACAAAAAAGAAAAGCCGTACGAGGCCGTTAAACGCTCCGTCCTCGTGGTGCGAAGGGGTGGGGAAGGCGATGACCCATTTCCACAGTGCGGACAAGTCCTGGTCAGGACATCGTAGAAACAGAGCGTTGGTTGTGTAGAGTTCTTGTTTCAAGCTTCAGGTCTGATGAAGGTGCAGTTATGTAAACGCTTTTGGTGATGGTGTCTTCAATTCATCCTCCAGATCTGTTGCTCTGACGTCTCTGATTAGGGGCCGTCCATAATGTACGTCACGCTCCTGAGTGGGGAGGGGGGTGTAAGAAAGTGTGACAGTTTGTGACAGGGAGGAGGGGGGGTGTCTGGCCATGTGTGACGTCACGGTGTTTTATGTTAAATTTTAATTATTTTGTTAATTAAAAATATATTTTTGTACGAAAGTGTGACGTACTTAAGGGGGGGGGCGGGTCCGAGATTTGTGACAATTTGTGAAGGGGGGAGTTAAAAATTGTCAAAAAATAGCGTGACGTACTTTATGGACGGCCCCATATAAGTTCATCGGGAGTAGGGGGGGTGGGGGGTGCACAGCTTGTGGCTAGGAATTTCTCATCCTGGTTTGACCTCCGTTCTTTAATGGGAGACACGTTGCTGGCTGGGGACAGGGGTGAACTCGGTGTTGGTCATTGTTGTTTGGTCAGCGGCCTCAACAACAGTTTGACTCGCTGTTATTGGATGACGTCACGGCAGGGGAAAAGAATGCGACGAGGGCGTTGTGTTGTTAGACGTGGACTGTGTTCAAGTAGTAGTGCCATGACCCTGTGTCTGTCTATAGACGTGGTCTGTGTTCAATGAGTTGTGCCATGACCTTGTGTCTGTCTATGGACCTGGTCTGTGTTCAGTGAGTAGTGCCACGACCCTGTGTCTGTCTATAGACGTGGTCTGTGTTCAGTGAGTAGTACCACGACCCTGTGTCTGTCTATAGACATGGTCTGTGTTCAAGTAGTAGTGCCATGACCCTGTGTCTGTCTATAGACGTGGTCTGTGTTCAATGAGTTGTGCCATGACCCTGTGTCTGCCTATTGACGTGGTCTGTGTTCAGTGAGTTGTGCCATGACCCTGTGTCTGTCTATAGACGTGGTCTGTGTTCAATGAGTTGTGCCATGACCCTGTGTCTGTCTATAGACGTGGTCTGTGTTCAATGAGTTGTGCCATGACCCTGTGTCTGTCTATAGACATGGTCTGTGTGTAAAGAGATGTGCCATGACCCTGTGTCTGTCAATAGACATGGTCTGTGTGCAAGGAGATGTGCCATGACCCTGTGTCTGTCTATAGACATGGTCTGTGTGCAAGGAGATGTGCCATGACCCTGTGTCTGTCTATAGACATGGTCTGTGTGTAAAGAGATGTGCCATGACCCTGTGTCTGTCTATAGACTATAGACATGGTCTGTGTGCAAGGAGATGTGCCATGACCCTGTGTCTGTCTATAGCCAGTCGTGGCCCTTTACGGAAAAGTGGGGCGGGGCCAGGGGTTGGCATTGTGAATTGTGGCTATAACCCTTCAGTGCAATGTGTAGATGTATGCTCTTTAATCTGGCACGGGGACCGTGTAGTGATGGCAGTGGCAGTGATGGTTTTGGACTCTCTAGATAGGTCTGAGTTTCATTATCAGGCTGTGTAAGTGTTTGCACCAGATTATTGCACTGTCCTTAACGGTCTATGCCCCTACGTGTCTTGCCTGTTTTCTTATTGCAGTTGTAATGTTTTCTTATTGCAATTGTATTGTTTTCTTTTTGTATTTATACTGTTTTGTTATCGTAATGGATGCTTTCTTATTGTAATGTTAGTGGACAGTTGTAATGCAGCACGTGACGAGATTTCTCCCAAATCTGTATTTGTTAAAAAAAGCCCTTTTCAAGTGGACCTGCTTAGTATAACATTTTATGTTCATATAATTAATCCGGTTTCTTCTACTTCTTATAAATAAAATGATTAAAATAATCTAGTTACCATTTTAAAATAATTTTTCCTATTGTAGTTTTTGTAAAAATAGTTAAAGATAGTTTGTTTGCCCTAAATAGGACCTCCTGACGTCAGGGATTTTGACTCCACTTTCCCTCCATTGACGTCACGTGGACTGAGACTGAGAGTGCGTCACACGGCCAAGCGACGGAATCCCAATACTACCGAACGTGATTGTCTCACATCTCCTCTCTCGTGTTATCGCGGTCCTTATCTAGAGCATTTCCTAGAGAAAAAAACTGATAACGACTTGACGCCCACACTCACACTTAACCTCCATCGGTTTTTTTCGTCTCTCGCTGTCTATCTCTCTCTCTTCCCGTGTGTCTCTCTGTCTCTCTATTTCTGTATCTCTCTCTCTCTCTGTTTCTGTATCTCTCTCTCTCTCTCTCTCTCTCTCTGTGCAGATTGAAGTATATGGATTTATTATATACTTTAACGGGTCGCACGTCACCGCCTGACGTCACACCGGCCCCTGGAACCCAATGCCACCTGCCGGGTGTCCTTGTCATAGATAAGTCTGTGACGCTATTCCAGCCTCGGAGTTCATTCAAAGAACTAAGAAATCCTTTTTTTTTTTTTTTTTTTGATGTAGTTCGCTGGCGTACTTTTGTCAACCAACCCCCACTTTGTTACATCCGTGATTATATCTTTCACACGTGGTTTGGGGCACTTCAACGACAGCGGGTTGACACTGGGGCCCGGGTTCCCAACCTATGGGTCGTGAAGGATTTTTGTGAGTGGTTGGTCGCCAACTTGTATATTCAACTAAAAAATTATTCACTCCAAGCAATTTCGCACTGCTAATTCGTACTCGTACGTATAAATCCATTTTAGACTGATTGGCGAATAGAGAAGTTATAAAAACCTTAGCTTGCACGCGAGTTTTGGAGCACTTCGCCGACAGCGTCTTGACACTGGGGACTCACATGGAGTCATATGGTACACAATTGTATAGACCTATCATACCTATCAATGCCTATCAAACACAATTCTCACTTCTTGTAGAACCTATTCTCAGTCTTTGTCTCTATTTTCAGTCTCGCACAGGCATGTGTGATGGAGTATGATTGGCCTACACAATTATGTCTAAACTGCATGCACGTTTACCCATTATTTTTTTATAACATTAAAAGAAATAGTCGGTACGATGATTTGAAATATTCTTTGATGAATTCCTTTTGGATGTTTCATAAAGTATCTTTCCACGCCTGACTGGGGACCGCTGAATGTAGTAGAGAGTGACTGTACACACCTGACTGGGGACCGCTGAATGTAGTAGAGAGTGACTGTACACACCTGACTGTGGACCGCTGAATGTAGTAGAGAGTGACTGTACAAACCTGACTGGGGACCGCTGAATGTAGTAGAGAGTGACTGTACAAACCTGACTGGGGACCGCTGAATGTAGTAGAGTTTTGCTGCCGTCACCACGCCGGCAACATCGTCTGGCGCCGTCCTAGAGTTGTGAATGAATCCATTTTGGTTGTCCGATCGATGGTCGGCGCTATTCCTGGCCCCGTGCCTGGTGTCAGATAGTGAACGTATTCTAAGCCATTGATCTTTTTTACAACAGGACTCCCGATTTGGCGCGCCACGTGCGTCATCAGTTGCGTCCGTAGCTCTTCATCATCACAAGATCAATGGCTGATGGTCGTGTTCTTTCTCTTCCGCTACGATATCTCTCTACAATCTCTCGTTCTCGCCTCGTTCTCCGTTCTCTTCCTGGATCTTGGTCACAACAGTTTGACGAGTGCACATCAACTGATATTGTATATTATGTATCTTGTGGGTCTGCTTTGGGCCAATTGGGCCAATGTTCCCTGTAAGCTTAATTAAAGTTTGAGAAAGATTATATATGTTGGTTGGGTGTGCAATTTTTCACAAATAATGGTTCATGTGCAATTTTGTACACGAGTTTGTTATTTTGCACACGGGCAAATAAACATTAAAGGTAACATTACAGTGAGCTGAAATAATTATAAATCTTTTTTAAAAAATGATGATTTTACATTTAAAATATTTTGTGTTGTTGTTTTATTAGGGCTTCTTCTACAGTTATTACAACAGAATTGACACTATGTAACGTAAATTATGATATACAGACGTCATTATTTGTCCTGTACGGAAGTTGAAAATTCACATTTTTGATACTGGCTCTGTCGACATATCGCATCGTTTCCATCTTGGTGACATTACGATGTACCGGCATTGTTTCCATCTTGTTGACATTACGACTAACCGGCATTGTTTCCAACTTGGTGACATTACGACGTACTGATATTGTTTCCATCATGGTGACATTACGACTAACCGGCATTGTTTCCAACTTGGTGACATTACGACGTACTAATATTGTTTCCATCATGGTGACATTACGACTAACCGGCATTGTTTCCATCATGGTGACATTACCGTTTTCAGTGTGAGCTTTCGTCATATCGTATAAAAATTGCATCTTGTTGATGATTACAAAACCATAAATAAACCCGAGAAAAGATTACTTTGGATTAAACAAGGTTTGGTATTTAAGATGTCACAATTGTTTGACACAGGCTGCAACACGGGGATGGCGCTTTGAGCACACACGTACACATACACACACCCACACACCATCAATAATTGTTGTATTTAACTATTCAAATATCCTTTTATTGGAATGTATGATAGGCTGCTAAAAAGTGGGCCACTAATTCTGAATCATGGTGACAACTAAAGATTCAAATTGAAATGATGTTTTAAGTGGCAGCTCAACTGGGCCATGACTTGTTTTGGTCACGTGTTGTTTTAGCGCATTCACCTGTTATTGTTTTGATGCGATGGCAAGAAGAAATAATTGTCTCTAATCATGATCGTCATCGCTGGCCGAAGTAAACAGTATTTATAGTGGAGTTGTGTTTATTTCAACCCCCCTCCCCTTTTCTATCCTCCTTTTTTTCTATCCTAAACCACAGCCCACCGGTTTGACCTATTTTCTCAGATTACCGTTGAATAATTGATGACGATGTCGTTCGTATTGAAGTCTCCTTAGCTCAGCATTTTTTTAGAAACCCGCTGTCCTCAATCTCCTCTCTCGACCCCCTCCCCCACCACCAGTTGTTATTTTATGCCCTCTCAGTCCCCTCGGCGTTTATCTCTGATTGTTTAATAACCCCGTTCCGTCTTTAGCCGCTCACACACGTCAGTGCGAGTGCTGGCGTCTAACAATGAAGTATCGACCGTTTCTCCAACCGTGCCCCACCCTGGTCTCGTATTCCCCATTAACCCGGCAGAGTACAAGACGCTCTATAAAGGGACGACCGTCACGAGGCGAAAATTATTTAGCGGCGTTGTTGCGTCACGGCTGACGTCACGACCAGAACGGAAGTGCTCGCTCTGACGTCATGCCGCTGCACTCGGGTTCTAGTCGCGTTTCTCTCTGTCTTGCCACCCAGATACAGTAAGAAAAAAAAGGCCACAAGGGGCGGGGGGTGTCGTACGATTGTGGAATGTTGGCCATTTTTAGAAGCCATTGATTTTGGACTTGAGTTCAGACGTAAACACACGCACGCCAGCAACTGGGGGAGGGGGACGTCAATTAATTTGTTAAAGGGGATTTTTTTTTTTAAAAAGAAAGAAAGTAAATAGATATTTGTACATCTTCTTTAACAATAATATTTTCTTCAGTCGGATAATTTTCTTGTTTGCAACCTTTGAAAGCACTATTTTCCCGGCCATTATTTTGTTATTTTGTGTGGTGGATTTACTTGACCATTAATTGAATTTGTTGTTGAGTGCATAAACATAAAGTTGATGTTAATTGGTGTTTGCAACATGTCGGTTTGATGGTATATAGGCTAGCGGCATGTCGTGAGACCACTTGTCTGCATTGTCTTACTACCACTCATAGCATCACACACACGCTCCCTGTCTGACTCTGCAAGGTAAGGTTTGGCTTTCATTTGATACTAATTACTATCTTTAATAATAAAAAGCATTTTCTTTCTGGTTCATTGACTCTAGAGTTAATGATGGTATATAGTAGATTTAGACTTAAGAATTGACTTTGCTTCATTTAGACTTCAGAGTTGTATTTGTAACATTTGGGACACATGTGGTGCAGTGGAAGGCTGGCACACATGTGGTGCAGTGGAAGGTTGGCACACATGTGGTGCAGTGGAAGGTTGGTAACATGTGGTGCAGTGAAAGTTTGGGATACATGTGGTGCAGTGGAAGTTTGGGACACATGTGGTGCAGTGAAAGTTTGGGACACCTGTGGTGCAGTGGAAGGTTGGGACACGTGGTGCAGTGAAAGTTTGGGACACCTGTGGTGCAGTGGAAGGTTGGGACACATGTGGTGTAGTGAAAGTTTGGGACACCTGTGGTGCTGTGGAAGGTTGGGACACCTGTGGTGCAGTGAAAGTTTGGGACACCTGTGGTGCAGTGGAAGGTTGGGACACATGTGTGCAGTGAAAGCTTGGGACACATGTGGTGCAGTGAAAGTTTGGGACACCTGTGGGGCAGTTTGGGACACATGTGGTGCAGTGGAATATTGGGACACATGTGGTGCAGTGGAAGATTGGCACACATGTGGTGCAGTGAAAGTTTGGGACACCTGTGGTGCAGTGGAAGGTTGGGACACCTGTGGTACAGTGGAAGGTTTGTGGAAACGTTAGCTCCCTGACACCACTATTTCCCAGGAACTGTAGTGCTGACCATTGTTTGATCTCTCACGATCATTGAGATTTGTATATGTTGTCTATCTTTAATGTTAGGTCATCATGGATACCTTAGTCTAAGACCAATTGCAATAATGTTTTTTGACCATGTGTGAGGTTATGTTGACGGAGTATGACTTACAAACCTCACACTTGTCACCATAGTGTTTACCTGATCCATTTAGAACACGAAACATTGTATTTCAGCACGCCTGGACTACTCCATATGGCTGTTATACATTTCTGTAAACATTGACTTGTTGGTATTGTATGTACTTTGAAGTAGGACCGACCACATAAATGTATGTTTCTTGAAACGATGTTTTCTTCCTATTGTTAAGACGTCCGTGATAGTGTATGTTCCACTATGAAGTACGACCTACCTCGTGAATGTATCGGCATCCTTCCGTCTCGCGAGACGATGGTGCATCACCGTTGGGTTGCATTTTCTCGAGTCGCTGTGCAACTGTGCAGTATGTTTTTTGAAAGGATGTTTTGTTCCTATTGTTCATGTACATATATCATGTATATGGTGGTGTATGTTACACTTTTAAGTTTTAAGTAGATCCCTTTATAACGTACATTCAAATATACTCCTTCATTTATTTATTTTTTGATCACGCCCCGTCCACAAATCCAATGGATTGAGTTTTACATTCACTCAACTATGAAGTTTAGGACAGAACAGAGGTCCCCAGTCTGACAGAAGAGAGGTCCCCAGTATGACTGAACAGTGGTCCCCAGTCTGACAGAACACTGGCTCTGCTGTCTGACATCTCCGCAAGACGTGGAGATAGTCAGCTAAGATCTGTTTTCATTTTCATTCTACCATAACGCAAAGCCGGGGGGGGGGGTGCATTAACTAAGCTACGGCTAACTATTTGTGAAATGGTGTGGTACGAATTTTGACCACATGCACGTTGGTGAGGCCTGTGATCACTAGTTTCAGTTGGTGAGGTCTGTAATCACTAGTTTCAGTTGGTGAGGTCTCTGGTAACTAGTTTCAGTTGGTGAGGTTTCTGGTCACTAGTTTCAGTTGGTGAGGTCTGTAATAACTAGTTTCAGTTGGTGAGGTCTGTAATCACTAGTTTCAGTTGGTGAGGTATGTGATCACTAGTTTCAGTTGGTGAGGTCTCTGGTCACTAGTTTCAGTTGGTGAGGTATGTGATCACAAGTTTCAGTTGGTGAGGTATGTGATCACTAGTTTCAGTTGGTGAGGTCTGTAATCACTAGTTTCAGTTGGTGAGGTCTGTAATCACTAGTTTCAGTTGGTGAGGTCTCTGGTAACTAGTTTCAGTTGGTGAGGTCTGTAATCACTAGTTTCAGTTGGTGAGGTCTCTGGTAACTAGTTTCAGTTGGTGAGGTCTGTGATCACTAGTTTCAGTTGGTGAGGTCTGTAATCACTAGTTTCAGTTGATGAGGTCTGTAATCACTAGTTTCAGTTGGTGAGGTCTGTAATCACTAGTTTCAGTTGGTGAGGTCTCTGGTAACTAGTTTCAGTTGGTGAGGTATGTGATCACTAGTTTCAGTTGGTGAGGTATGTAATCACTAGTTTCAGTTGGTGAGGTATTTGATCACTAATTTCAGTTGGTGAGGCCTGTGATCACTAGTTTCAGTTGGTGAGGTATTTGATCACTAATTTCAGTTGGTGAGGCCTGTGATCACTAGTTTCAGTTGGTGAGGTCTGAGATAACTAGTTTCGGTTGGTGAGGTCTGTGATCACTAGTTTCACCTGGTGAGGCCTGTGATCACTAGTTTCAGTTGGTGAGGTCTTTGATCACTAATTTAAGCTGGTGAGGTCTGTGATCACTAATTTAAGCTGGTAAGGTCTGTGATCACTAGTTTCAGTTGGTGAGGTCTGTGATCACTAGTTTCATTTGGTGAGGTCTGTGATCACTAGTTTCACTTGGTGAGGTCTGTGATCACTAATTTCAGTTGGTGAAGCCTGGGATAACTAATAGAGACAAACTCTCAACCCC
>MUZC01000037.1:1249088-1281584 GCA_002072015.1 Radix auricularia | reverse complement strand
TGTTCTGGAATTGTTGTTTACATTGCCATTAGATGTGACTGTACCATTGTTCAGGAATTTTAATTATTTTTATTTCATTTTTTTCTGCCATATCTTGCAGCTGTCGTGAATGGCTCAAGAAATGACGTGTTATCCGATTTAAAAAGTACAATCAGACGATTTTCTGTAAAAAAATGATAACTTTCTTAGTCTTATGGAGTTGTCCATCCATTTGATCTGACCTCTACTGTAATGTTACCAAGTATAGCCAGAAGTTAAGATTGAGAATGAAAACTGTACGTCTCAATCTGAACTACTACCATGCTGTAATCTTGGGGTCATTGCCACGAGGCGTTATTGTCACCGTGTAAGTGCAGGCAGTTTCCCAAAATAATCCAACCAGTCCCAAGCTGTCGGTGTGTGTTTGACACACCCGTGATACACGGTCTTTACGTCGGATCTATAATTAGACTATCTGATTACAATTGACCTGTGTCTACTGGGAGGTTACATAACGGACATGTTATTGATGGAGCAGACACTGACTGAAAAGCTGGCCTATCGTTCTTACCTCGAACTTTACACCAGCGTCTCATCACCCATGACCCCCAGCCCCGGGCCGCTTCTTATATAATTATAGTAAGATTGGTGTCGATAGGACAACCCACTCCTGCCTGGGATAACCCCCCTTTTTTTTAAGAATCCACTTATGAAACCATTACTGTCGTGTAATGGCCATTACATAAATTTATTTTACTTCTATCTGAATGGACGATATATTAAAGAATAAATGTTAAGTAACTAGGGGACATAATTAAACGTCACGGAAGAAAAAGTATAGTAAGGAGATATAGAATACACAAATCAGGAGGTAGAAGACCAGTCTGGAGCGATGTCCCCTTGCCCCGTGATCGACGCTGCGCAGCAGTTTAGAATTACCGCGAGGCAAGTTTTGATTAAAAATAATATAATATCAGTGCTTGTGGAAAGTAAAATTTGCACAAAAAATGGATGGTGCGCAACATTGTACACGAACCTAAGGTAAAATTGGCCAGGAGATAGAATGCACTTGTTGGAAATAGATTACACTAATAAAAGCCAAAGCCCTCACTGACTGACTCATCACTAATTCTCCAACTTCCCCTGTAGGTAGAAGCATGAAACTTTGGAAAGTGGTTGGGTACCCTGTTACGACTAAAATTGGCGAAAAAGAATTTTGAAATTCACATTCATGGGGGCCGGGGCCCCAAAAACGTTTTTTTCCTTATATGCTATAAACAAATTGAAAATCAATAATTCTCCTATATCCCGTGTAGGTAGAAGCTTGAAACTTTGGAAATGTTTTGAGTACATGCATCCGACGATAATTAGCAAAAGAGAATTTTAAATTTCCCACTCATGGGGGCCCCTGTCCCGCAAAAATATAACGTTTTTCTCCTTATAAGAGCAATATAAAAATTGAAAATCACTTATTCTCCTATTTTCCGTATAGAAGCTTGAAACTTTGGAAAAACTTTTAGTACAAGATCCCGACGAAAATTGGCAAAAACAATGTTAAAATTCCTTCTCTTGAGGGGCTGGGGGCTCAAATATAGTTTTCCTTATAATAAAAACCGACTCATCACCAGTTCTCCAATTTTCAGTGTAGGTAGGAGCATGAAACATTTTTAAAGTTGTTAAGTACCCTCTTGCGACGAAAATTAGCGAACAAAAATTTTTAAATTCACACTAATGGGGGACGGGGCCCCAAAAACTTTTTTTCTTATATGAGCTAAATAAAAATTGAAAATCACTAATCTAACTTTCCGCGTAGGTAGGAGCATGAAACTTTGGAAAGTTGTTGGGTACTCTCTCGCGACAAAAGTTGGTGTAAAAAAATTTTTAATTCACACTAATGGGGGCTGGGGCCCCAAAAACATTTTTCTTTCTTATATGAGCTATATAAAAATTGAAAATTCTCTAAATTCCCATGTAGGTAGGAGCATGAAACTTTGGAAAGTTGTTGGGGCCCAATTTTTTTCTCATAAAATGGGCCATATAAAACTAAATGAAGACGAATTCTCCAAGTTTCCGTGTAGGTAGACGTTTGAAACTTTGGGAAGTTGTTGAGTATCCTCCCGCGATGGTAAGAGACAAAAAATATTAAATCCCTTCTCACTAAGGGGACGATTGACTAAATATAGTGTTTTTTTCCCAACATGAGCTATATAAAAAGACGCATCTTAAATCTCCAAGTTCTTGTGTACGCAGGAGCCTGAAAATTTGGGGAAGTTGTTGAGTACCCTCCCGCAAAAGGTAAAAGACGAAAAGATATTAAAATTATCAGCTTGGATCACGGAAAGTATGTAATTTTTAACTTAATGTTTGTTTTTCCGTGGTGCCATGACAGACAGACAAGACGATTTAAGTTAATATATTTAGAATATACATCATGATGCAGATTAAAATCAATAGGTGTTTTGAATTGGTGTTACGTGGGTTCTCAACGCTAACTGAAATCCTAATTTACCGAAGCAAAGCGCGGGTAAATTGCTAGTAATATATAAGTTAGACATATAGACACATATATTTGCACTGTTGGGTGTAACATCTAGTGACAAGTCTGAAAGTACACGTGTTAAAGCATTGTCATTTGAAATCAGCAGTCAGAGTAGCACACATGTTGATGAATACCTAATTTGTGGGGGTGTTGTGTTGAAGGTATACTCTTTTACACGGTGTTAAACCTGACCTCGAATTTGGGGTTGGTGTGTTGAATGTACTCTATTACACGGTGTTACACCTGCACGAGTTGGTCTGTTGAAGGTATACTCTAACACTGTTTATACCTGACCGAGTTGGTGTGTTGAAGGTATACTCTGTTAAACAGTGTTACTTGGTGTGTTGAGGGTATGCTCTGTTACACGGTGTTACTTGGTGTGTTGAAGGTATGCTCTGTTACACGGCGTTACTTGGTGTGTTGAAGGTATGCTCTGTTACACGGCGTTACTTGGTGTGTTGAAGGTATGCTCTGTTACACGGTGTCACTTGGTGTGTTGAAGGTATGCTCTGTTACACGGTGTCACTTGGTGTGTTGAAGGTATGCTATATTACACAGTGTTACTTGGTGTGTTGAAGGTATGCTCTGTTACACGGCGTTACCTGGTGTGTTGAAGGTATGCTCTGTTACACGGCGTTACTTGGTGTGTTGAAGGTATGCTCTGTTAACACGGGAGATGGTGTGTTGAGGGTACACTCTAATGGTTTATTATTGATCCATTTCTACACGGTGCGTGTCTTGAGCCCAACAAGTTTATTTACTTCCCAGCACCAAGTTGACGTGTTTAAAGCGTCTCTAACTGACCCAATATTTGAGGGGGGCCACAGGTCAGGGCCGACGTGTGGGGCCGGGCTCTAGTGAAATAGACCTACAGTTGCCCAGGTCAAAGTTGATGGCCTTTAGAATCAAGAACATGACTGCAGTTGAAAAGGAAGTCTTAAGAATTCTGGGGACGTTGGTGGGAACAACACCTTCGTGTTGTCAGGCGGCATTAACAGGCACTTTACTGGATTACCTAACATGCATTATGCTTGTTACTGAACCGAAATTCTGCCAGATAACTTAATTGACATTCTGCCAGATAACTTAATTGACATTTTGCTAGATTACTTAATTGACATTCTGCTAGGTTACTTAATTGACATTCTGCTAGGTTACTTAATTGATATTCTGCTAGGTTACTTAATTGGCATTCTGCTAGGTTACTTAATTGACCTTCTGCTAGGTTACTTAATTGACATTTTGCTAGATTACTTAATTGACATTCTGCCAGATAACTTAATTGACATTATGCTAACTTACTTAACTGACATTTTGCTAGGTTACTTAATTGGCATTCTGCTAGGTTACTTAATTGACATTCTGCTAGGTTACTTAATTGGCATTCTTCTGGTTAACCTAACCTTCATTCTGCTAGATTCACTAACCGGCATCTATCTTCTAGGTTAGCTAACCAGCACTCAGCTTCTGTAGTTAGTATATTTAACCGGACATTCTTAGAGGTGTGGAACGTAAATACGTGTGAAATTCACAACAAAAAACCACATGATTTTGTTTTAAGTTGGCCCCGGTATTAAACGTTAAATTTAGTAATACAGATTAAGTTTGAAACGTATAACAGAATGACTAACCCCACCTAGGGATATTAAAGTAGATTATATCAAGTTAGAGGATATCAAACTAGAAGATATCAAGATAGAGGACAGTAAATTAAAAGATATCAAGAGTATATCACGTCAGAGAATATCAAATTAAAAGATATCAATACAGTTGATATTAAATTAGATAATATCAAATATCAAGTCAAAGTAAGAGTATATTAAATTAAGTTTGAGGATATCAAGTCAGTATTCAGGAGAATCATTGATGCAGAAGCCCCCGAATGATTGGTGATCTGTTCCATTACTTTAAAGGAAAATGTTTATAGATGTTTTAAAAGAAACGTTTTAGTGCTCAGTAGACGACTGATATATGCCATATATATCGCATGTCTCTCTGAGGCTAAATAATATGTAATTAGACATGCCGTTTGACTTAAAAGCAAAGCTTTTTGTATCTACATAAAGTATGCTTCCAATCAGCTAAGGAACCTAAGTCATGAACACAAGTTGACATTGACCATCGTGGTATTCTCGACTGCCAAGGTCCTGTGCCATGGCCAAGAGTGACATGCCACAAACCAGTCAAGAATCCACGTCTGCTGGCTTGTGAATACGCCTTAGACTGCGGCCTTAGATCTCCGAGACATTCTCCAAATTCTTGCGTTCGTCAACTGTCGTTTTCTCTGCAGGGGTTTAGCGGGATGTAGGGTCCTGTGTCGTGACAGATGAGACATATGACTTGTACTACACTTGGTCTCATTGAATGTAGGGCCCTATGTCGTGACAGATGAGACATATGACGTGTGCTGCACTTGGCAATTTTGAATGTAGGGCCCTATGTCGTGACAGATGAGACATACGACGTGTGCTGCACTTGGTCTCATTGAATGTAGGGCCCTATGTCGTGACAGATGAGACATGTGACTTGTACTACACTTGGTCTCATTGAATGTAGGGTCCTATGTCGTGACAGATGAGACATATGACGCCTGCAGCAGCTTGTCTCACCGAAGCGATGTTCATTGGGACTTACAAATCTACTTTGAAATATTCACCAGCGTCTTTGTCCTGTTCCATCGCCTTGTGCTATTGCAGGATTATTATTGGCGATCTACCTGACTTACCTGAACAGGTAAATAGCTGTCTGATTTACTATTTATAACACCGCCCTTGACATTTATTAACCGGCATACACTTTGGTATGCAGTCTTGGATGGCAATAGTCAAACGATGTGTTGACTGGGAGTAGATTGGCCTGTATCTGTCGCCGCCCGTATTACTAAGACTGTCTCCGACTTGTCTACGTTGCGTGGGAGGAGACTTGTAACTAACGGATTTCAAGTGCATCAGGAACATTAACTGCACGCCCTGCCCCACTTGAAACTCGTGGAGTGGCTGCTGTACGTGTCAAACTTTCATCAAAGTCCTCCACATTCCTGGTCTCAACTTCCCCCTTTTGTTCATATCTTTACAATTGTACGCGTGGAGGGAGGTGGCGGGGTCACGGCAAAGATTTTTGTGCACATCTGCAATATTCGTTCCGGCTGACTATAAATAACCTATTGTTTGTTTTTTTGTAGTCAAGCCAAATGTGGCATTGTATATGATAGAAACTTTTTTCTAATCATTTCTGAAAACTTTTATACAATTCTGAAATTAGTATCTCAATAGCTTGGATTGATTGTGATGGTTTTTGGGTGAAACTGGTGTCAAACCATGAAAAGTTGAACTAATGTCAAACTGATAATACATCCTGTATAGTGAGACTAGTGTCAATTATTCTTCTCTTTTGACTTAACATAAAATAATACCTGGAACAGGTCAATAACCTTTCTTTGTACCTATACACAAAAGAGGTCTCAAGTTTTACAAGCACAACATCGGGGATGGTTTAAAGAGTGAGAATCGTTGCCATATGGGGAATGTTCCGAGCAGTGAGCAGTGTTGTGTGCTGGCACCTGGGCTTGAGGATGTCATAATACTTAAATTGCCACACTAGACGATAGTGTCATGTCACACACCCACATACCGCCATTATTACTGAACCATAATGACATACACTTATTTTGTAATTGTTACAAAATTATTATTGCCTCTGCGTATGTTTCTTATTATGAGTCATTCGCTTCTGTAAAGTTGTAATCTGTTGCGCCAAAGAATTTTCTAAGACAGTTTTGACAAATTCTACATGCGTGCTGCCTAAAACCACACCAGCAATGCCGAATACTACACCATTGGTGCCGAATACCACACCCTCGCCAGTGATGTCTAGTGTCACAGCTGTAGATAATAAAAAAAACAACCTTTCCATATCTCACCGTGACCTAAATATTAGTCCCTGTGACTTTGACATCATCCCTTGTTGTGACCTTGACGCCATCCCTTGTTGTGACCTTGACACCATCCCCGCTGTGACCTTGACATCATCCCTCGTTGTAATCTTGACACCATCCCTTGCTGTGACCTGGAAGTTGCTGGAAGATTACCGGTTGTTTTGGTACGTTTCAGTTAGTTACAGTGCAATACAGACAGAATTTACCGGTTGTTTTGGTATCTCTCTTCTATACATATAATTCACCAAAGCGAGTATGTGCCATCAAGCATGACGAATGACCCTCGCTAGGGTCGACCAAATCAGGTACTGGTTGGCAAGCAGAGGTGGTCTCAAGACCAACAATGGTTCTTGCGTTCTCTTGCGTTGTTCCTTCACAGAATAACATGTGATTCGTATTGTAATGGTCATCACGCCTGCCTTACGCGCGGAAGGTCATGGGTTCAAGCCCCAGCGAAAACGCTATTTGTTAATTTTTAACAAATGTGTGTACAAATGTCCCCGTCCCCCCCCCCCTTTTTTTTTCCGATAAGGTCAGCCAATAACAGTTTATGATTGGCAAGCTATGGTGCTGAAGGGTGGTGCCTCGATGCCCCCCCCCCCTTTATGTTTACTGGCATTGTTTTGATTTCTTCGAGCTGTAATTTTTGTCCGTTCTTTCCTCCCTTTCTTTGCACTATCCATGAGCAAGTCTGCGGCGTATGCTACGCCACAGGGCGTATCTAGTTGAGTAGATATCCGATTGTTTTAGCACAAACTCATTAGCTCTGGTGCTGTACATGCAACCCGTGTTTTAATGACAGATGGAGCTGCGGTGATGCGAGTCAAAGGTCACGGGGATGAGGGCGGGTCAATTTCGTCAGCTACCTAAATAACTCGCCACGACCAGATGTTCTTTTGGCACACTACTACAATATGGCCTTACAGGAAGTTCAAGCCGTCAAACTATCGGTGGCCGTTCAGCAAGACGGGTCGCCGTTATACGAGGAGCTGCGGGCGTCTCTTTTTAACGATAAGAGAACGTTGGCATAGCTGAACCTAAGTTCCATATCTCACAGGTGTATGTGACCCCGTCCTTGGTCACTTTGGTGGACACATGATTATTCTAAGTGACATTTATATTGCCACTGTCCGTCTAAGTGGACATCTATATACAAGCGGTATCGTGTAAGTGGACATCTATATTGCATCTGTCCCTATGATACAAAGGGTATCAGTGTAGGTGGTCGTCTGTAATATAGCCACCCACCCATCATGTGTACTGTTAACATACTGGTCCTCTTGTTTTGTGCTAGTCAACAGGCTGGTGCCATCCACCCATCTCATCTGTGCGACCACCATACACAATGAGAAGGTAACCGTTACCGCCGGATGTGGTTTCACGCTGGGGGAATGCACCCATTCACTCTCTCATCTGATTCACGGAAAGGAATGCGCGCACTACCAGCCCCACTCTCGCGGTCACACCCCCTCCCCCTTCCACACTTTTTTCCCCTACTCACACTCTGACAACCGAGAAGAGTGCGAGGGTTTGGCTTGCTTCTCGTGAGTGAGTAGACTTGTAGGCCGCGAGACTGGCCATGATTTGTCATGTTACGTGCTCGTGGTTTCTCCGCGTACACTTGCCGGCGTATGACGTGTGTCGGGAGTCCCGTGTGAAGAAGGTATCAAGCAAGTCTCTCATTCTCAACCCAGAGCCCCACCAGTGGACTACTGTCAGTGGAAGGTTGTGGACTTTATTCCTGGATTCTCAGGTAGGAACCAGCAACTTCGTTTGGTTTTTCCCCTTCCCGGTTGAATTTTATTTCCGCGAATCAACTTTGATCATAGGCGCAATCGTTAAGACCTTAAGGCCAATCGTGTTTATTGTCAACGACCGCGGACAGTCAGGTGTTGACGTTGTGCTTTAACCTTGTGCTTAGCACGTGTTTTGGGTTCAGAGGGGTGTGGGGTGGGGGTGAAGTCCATTTACCTTGACACAATCAAGGATGGCCATCAGGTGCCATCGACCGATCTGACCTCATATTTCATGCCGCCGGAACGATTTATTTTTTTATTATTTTTGTGTGTGTGTGGGGGGGGGGGCGATAGGTGCGTTGACGTTTCACGTCCTTTGAGTTGTCATCAGGGGTCTGGGTTATTGTGCATGGAGCCACTAGCTATGAGACCCCTTGTATCACGTGACAGTTTGAGAGATTCTTTATCATTTTAAGTGGCACTAAATCAGGACAAAACACCTCAGGTAGTGCATACTTAAATGCCATGTTTACACATCAGTTCATTCATAGTTATATACCATGTTATACAACTGTTAATGCATACAAATGTTACATGTTATGTATCGCAGTTAATTCATACTTAAATACTATGGCTATATTATGCACTCTTAAAATTCATACTTTATATGTATGTATGAATATGTATATGTAAAATGTTATTATATCCTGATTACATCTCAGTTAATTCATACTTCTTAAAACCATTTTATAAACCTCGGTTAATTCTTACTTACATACCATCTAAAACACTTCAGTTAATTATAAATACATCCCATGTGATTCGCTCAGGTAAAATGTAATTATGTACCGTATTACACATCTCAGAGGCGTTACTAGGGGGAGCAGTTAATTCATACTTACATACAATGTTATAAACCTCAATTAACATACAATGTTAAAAACCTCAGTTAGTTCATACTTACATACAATGTTATAAACCTCAGTTAATTCAACTTACATACAATGTTATAAACCTCAATTAACATACAATGTTAAAAACCTCAATTAGTTCATACTTACATACAATGTTATAAACCTCAGTTAATTCATACTTACATACAATGTTATAAACCTCAATTAACATACAATGTTAAAAACCTCAGTTAGTTCATACTTACATGCAATGTTATAAACCTCAGTTAATTCATACTTACATACCATGTTATACACCTCAGTTAATTCATACTTACATACCATCTTAAAGTCTTATACACCTCAGTTAATTCACACTTCCATACAATGTCATACACCCCAATTCATACTAACTTACCATGTTATACATGTAAGAGAACACTTGTAAATTCATACTTACATACAGTGTTACACACCTCAGTTAATTCATACTTACATACCATCTTATACACCTCAGTTAATTCATACTTACATACCATCTTATTCACTTGAGTTAATTCATACTTACATACCATGTTATACACCTCAATTAACTCACACTTACATACCATTTTATACACCTCAGTTAATTTTACATACGATGTTAATATGTTATAAACCTCAGTTAATTCATACTTACATACAGTGTTATACACCTCAGTTAATTCATACCTATATACAACGTTATAAACCTCAGTTAATTCATACTTACATACCATGTTATACACCTCAGTTAATTCATACTTACATACCATCTTAAAGTCTTATACACCTCAGTTAATTCACACTTCCATACAATGTCATACACCCCAATTCATACTAACTTACCATGTTATACATGTAAGAGAACACTTGTAAAATTAAATTAGGCATGCAGTACACACATGTACACGTACACGTGTCAACTACATTGGCACTACAGTACACACACCTGTACACGTGTAAATTACACTGGTACTACAGTACACACCTGTACATGTACATCTGTCATATGTACACACCTGTACATGTACATCTGTCATATGTACACACGTGTAAACTACATTGGCACTACAATACATACACCTGTACACGTACACCTGTCTCATTGTGTACACGTGTCACTACATTCGTACTACAGTACACACATGTACACGTACATCTGTCTTATGTACACACGTGTCAACTACATTGGCACTACAGTACACACCTGTACACGTCTATCTGTCTTGTTGTGTACACGTGTCAAGTACAAGGTACTACAGCACACACATCCTGTCTTACGTACACACGTGTGCAACTAATTACGTGGTAGTAGTTTGACCCCAGCACGGCTGAAGTAGCCGTGATTTCTCCTGACCTTTCTCAGGTCAGACTGAGGTAATCCACATAGCCCACTGGTTTCTAGCCCCGCTACGCACAGAGCGCGGTGTTCACACAGTGCGACGACGCAAGCGATAGTCTGGTCACATCTTTGATTATCTCGCATACCCTTCCCGTGGTTAGTGCTGGTAGACTGGAGTTCTGTTACATCAATTATTGGTCAGCACAGACCTTGTCCAAACTTTCTCAAACGCCCGGAGTTTAAGAAATCTTTCTGTTGAAGGAAATATTAGTTTAACAAGGTATGACGATTTCTGTAAAATATTTGTAAAACGTATCGGCAAGAAGCCTGACTTTGGCCAAAATCAACCGTGAAAACAATTATTATGAAAAACACTAACTGCAACTTTACAGCCCTGAAGGCAGCCAGCAGAACGTCAAAGAGAATGAGCAGATGAGAATTTCTTAGGACAAAAGGGGTCATTTATTAAGTATGCGTAAATGGGGGGGGGGGGGGGGCGGACGGTTGGTTCCTGCAGTGACAAACATTGTTCCCTTTAAGCTGCGCGCAGATAACTGCCTGACGCCGCGCAGTAGTTTTGAATTACCGTGCAGAAAATTGTGTAAAATATTGCACCAAAAATGCTGAGCTACTTGCACACCTGTTTTTTTTTTGTTTTTTTTTAACTTTCCATACGGACCAAATACCCTTAGAAAACATTGGTGAAACTTAAAGAAGCTGAAGCAAATCCCTGTGGCAAGGGAATAAAAATTGCATTCAAATTAATCTTTCTGTTTGATGCATGTTATTGAATTTGTCTTACAACTAATTATTAACATTAATGTCAATTTCTTGAGGGCTTGGGCACGCCATGGGTATTCACTTTAAAGTTGTAAAATTTTCACCTTTTATAGACTTTTTTGTTACATTTCCAGTTTATTAATCAGTTGTTCATACCTTGTTGTCTTTTCCTCGATGTTTGTGTAGATGACTTGATTGAAAGGCCAATCATTTGAGTGTCTGTTACTAACGCCCGCATTCTGACGGCAGTCATGGGTAGTGTAACCTTTTGAAAACTAAAAATTAGATTATGCTAAACATACACATAATAATATAATTAAGAATCTTTTTTTTTAAACTTCTCAAGGACGAAAAAAAAATGAAACTTACAAAAACCAAAAAGATCTCTTAAACTAATAGTCAAACAAACTCAGTAAATAAACCATGTTTTAAAAAAATTATCAAAAACAAATTACTGACTGAGCTGTCGCCTACATTCAGTTAATATCATTGGGCTTCTTGCAAGTCTACCAATCTTATCATTACTCATGCCCGGCCCTATTTCTTGATAACTGTCACTGGTGAATGGCCCTATTTCTTGATTACTGTTACTGGTGAATGGCCCTATTTCTTGATTACTGTTACTGGTGAATGGCCCTATTTCTTGATTACTGTTACTGGTGCATGTCCTATTTCTTCATTATTATTACTTTTCATTACTATTACTGGTGTATGGTCCTATTATTTCATTATTATTACTGGTGTATGGTCCTATTATTTCATAACTTCTACTGGTGTATGGTCCTATTATTTCATAACCATTACTGGTGTATGGTCCTATTATTTGATTACTATTACTGGTGTATGGTCCTATTATTTCATTATTATTACTGGTGTATGGTCCTATTATTTCATTACTATTACTGGTGTATGGTCCTATTATTTCATTACTATTACTGGTGTATGGTCCTATTATTTCATTACTTTTACTGGTGTATGGTCCTATTATTTCATAACTATTACTGGTGTATGGTCCTATTATTTCATTACTATTACTGGTGTATGGTCATATTACTAGGCGGCAGGATAACGAAGTCAATAGTGGGATCTAGCCCACGTTAAAGCCACAATAAAAATGTTCGCTAAAAAGTCCTCGGTTGACATGGAGAGGAGATGGGCACCGCCAAGGTCTACCAAGCCCCGAGAAAGTTCTAATGGAAACATTAGACGCCCCCACGACCACTAGGTTATGGGGGACACACATTTTTTAAAACTTGATTACTATTACTGATGTATGGCCCTAATACTTGGTCACCATTACCCGTGATCTTTACCCCACTCATGCTATACCTCAAACAAGATGTGCTAGTAATCTTAGTAATGGAGTCTACTCATTGACTTCTGAATCAATTCAAGTATAAAATGTAGCCGATGTGTACTGTGTTTACTGTGTAGCGGGGTAGATCATAGATGTATGTCGCCCATTTGAATTTGACTTTGTCAGAAAGAAATCCTAAGATGCATGGGCATGTGGGGCTAGATTTAAAATACCTCGAAACTATGAAGACCGAGAGGCGCTAACAGTAAGTCATTCTCTTGCGTCAGTCCACTTGTTGCACATTCACCAATGTTGCGGTCACAAAACAGCTGAAGTGCTTCCCTCTTTTGACGTTGTTGTTTTTTTTCCTCATGAGGTCATCGTGACCTAGGTCTCAGTGCGTGCGAGCCGCGTTGAAAAAAAAAGTGGGAGAGTGGGTGGGGGTTGGAGCTTATTGTGAAAACTAGTTAACCCGGATTCTAACTCATTGGTGTGTCATGAGACCATCTGACGTAGATTGTGTTCATCTTTAATGACGACGACCGCGTTTTCTACACACGTGAAGGGTGCGGTTGGTGTGATGTGTGTCGCATTGGGTGTTTCTTTCTTTCTTTTCTTTAAAAAAAAAAAAGATATTCGTTGCGCAAACGGCATCAATAAAACACATTCCGCCCACTAACGTATTCGTCCACCTAACACACCACAAACGCATCTGTCCACTAACTCATTCTGCCCACTAAACTAACGTATTAGTCTATCTAACACACCACAAACGCATCTGCCCACTAACACATTCGGTCCATTTAACATAGTCATATCGCCGCCCAATGATCTACGCTATTATTGAATTTGAGCAACTCTTATCTGCGGGCTGGTCGTGTCGAGAATCAAACAGAGATGTGTGTGTGTGTTGCTAAACACGACCGGGTCACTGAGTGTGTTGTATTTAACATTGACCAAATCGGTCAATATTTTGTGTGTGTCTATCATATCACATATGTGTAGTTAACCTTTAACTGACCAGTTTAGGGAAAGTGTATGTACATTTAACATATATGTGTACATGTATTGAGGGCAACCAGGCAGCACATTCAGTTGCAACATACTTCGGGCCAACCCGTTGCCAGTCATATTGTGTGTACATGACATATGCTTAAGGCCGTCGTCAGCCAGGAAACATATGGTCTATATATAATGTATGTATACAACACATGCCTAAGATGAGCCAGGTAACATTCTGCATTTGCATATAACATATTATGCCTAAGTTCGCTCCGAAAACATGGTGTATATATATGTGCATAACATATGCTTCAGTTTAGCCAGGTAACATCATCAGTATGTGGGTTAGCTAGCGAGCCATGAGCCTTTTCTACAAATTGTGATTTTGGTATTTCAAAGAGCCGCGTATCTTCTTTCTTAAACAGTGGACTAGGGTTTGGCAAACTTCTTTGCCTGACACCCCAAAATTTACTATTATATGTTGACGTTACTCCCAAAGGAGTGGATTCTAGCGGACTTTATATGCACCCATTTGAGCAATGTTCCCTCTTAGGTTTGTTGGTCCGTGTGCAAAGAGGAAAAAACTGCTGTACACATTATTCACTTTTTGTGATATATTTTACAAAATTTGCTGCGCGGTAATTCAAAACTGCCGCGCGGCATCATTAAGATGTCTGCGTGGCCGCGCAACCGCGCAGCTTAAAGGGAACATTGCCAATGAGTCTGTATTACCCCCAAGAGTTCCTATTTACCCCAAATGGGACTATATACCCCTGTTCGTCGACCCCTGCAAATAACCAATGTATTGAGACATTTTAATTATGTCTACGGTGTATTGAAACATTTTCATGTCATGTCTATAGTGTAGTGAAACATTTTCATTATGTCTACAGTGTAGTGAAACATTTTCATCATGGCTACGGTGTATTGAAACATTTCCATGTCATGTCTATAGTGTAGTGAAACATTTTAATTATGTCTGCGGTGTATTTAAACATTTTCATGTCATGTCAATAGTGTAGTGAAACATGTGTCGCTATACAAGGATGGGAAAGGAAAACTAAAGTTTTGACTGTTTTCGGTAGCATCTGACAATCGCTTGGGTTTTGTTCGGTAACATCTGACAAAAGCTTTGGTTTTGTTCGGTAACATCTGACAATAGCTTGGGTTTTGTTCGGTAACATCTGACGGTAGCTTGGGTTTTGTCGGTAACCACTGAAATTTGAAGGGTTTTGTAATTATATTGGTTTAATTAGAATGAAAAAAAAAAGAAAATGTGAATGTATTTTTTTTACAAGCTCCTTAAAAATTCAATTAAGAAAATCAATAAGAAATTAAAGCAGGGCTTAAGATAGGAAGTAGATAGGAAATTTCATATAGATAAATAGTTTCATGTTGATTGAAAGTTAAATGTTGATGGAAAGTTTTATGTTGACTTGATTAAAGGTTTGATTTTAAAATAAATTTCCCGTCTCTAGAAAATATCATTTCTTCAGTGTCAATCTACTCTACTAAGTCCGTCAGAAATAAATGACAACAAGCAACTCCCGCCAGATAACCCCCAGAGCACTCGGCTGAAGGAGAGAACAAGCGCTTGATATCTTGTAGCCAGCCAGTCTCACCGTCCCCATTAGGCACGTGACGCCAACAGGTCCCAGTATGACATCAAATATATATTAACTGAAATCAGGGCCACGGTTGTCTCCCAGTCGGGCCGCCCACGTCTTTCCGATGACGTGCTTGGCTTTGTTTGGAAACATCAGCAGGGGAGGCAACTATCAACTCAAGAAATCAATAAGATGCGGGCGGGAGAGCTCCCACACTCACAAACAACGCTTAATATATCAGTAACTGCTTGCGTCAACTTGATGAATTTTGACCATATTATTGAAGATTATGAACATTACCAAGTCCGAAATAAAAATAACACAATGATAATGATGTGTCTGCTACTTATTGCTTGTTATTGGGAAGCCTTGTTAAATTACTTAGATTTCTAAAATCCCACCTCCGTTCTTTGTCAGGACCATTTATTGGACAGCTGATATCGTAAATACAAGTAAATGGGCTGTCATTTGGAGCACCTTGCCTGGGATTACTATCTAATTTGTCTTTAATTTCTTTGTCTAAATATTTGGTTTGTCTGTTGTGCACAAATGAACATTTCCAAACTAAATCTCTTGGAGTATGACAACAAACCCATGAACTAAGACACATTTTCCCCTAATCCAAGTATAGCACGTAGTCTATATACGGGAAGTCTATCAGTTACGACGTTGATCCGTTCTTAAAAAAACGCCGTAACCCGAATTTAGGTTTTAGATCGGAAAATTATATATAAGTATATTTATAAGTACTGTACGTACAGTGCTATGAGAAAATGTTACAGTCAATGACATAAAAGAAGATAAAACAATTCCTTGCCTTATCACATTAAAAAAAAGTTTAAAAAAAAGAAAAGATAAAACACTAGAGAGGGGGAGAGAGAGAGACGGTGTAAACAACCAAAATGGCGTTTGTACTGAGACTGACCGTCTTCCTCGTCCTACAACTACAACCAAGCATATTCTTTCCGCCGTGGGCCCGAACATAAAAGCAGTTAATGACATGAAAAGTTTTTTTTTTTGTTTTGTTATTTAAACGAGAAAACAATTTAAGATCATGAATAAAAAAAAGTTAAAGACAAAATTAAAAAGACGAAAGAACACGTATTATATATATTTTTTTAATTTACAGGGCAGCGTTCGTAACCACGAAACAGCATTAGTCGGGACCGTCGTAACCCGAGGACTTCCTCTATTGTAGAATATAGCACCTGGTCTGTAGATCTCAGGATGTGAGACTTATTTTATAGCTCCTATAATGGAGCACATGATCTACAGATTCCAGAAAGTACCAACTAGTGTATAGATCTTAGAAAGTAGCACTTTGTCTATAGACACCATGGAATGTGGCATCTTGTCAGTAGCTCCTAGTCCTAGAATGTAGTACCTAGTCTATAGATTACAAAATATAGAACCTAGGCTACGGTTCTTATAATGTAGCACTTAGCCTATTGCTCGTGTAATGTATCACATAGTCTGTAGACCTTAGAATGTAGGACATTATCTATATACCCTATAATGTAGCACCTAGTGTATAGATCCTAGTTTGTAGCCCCTAGCAGATAGACCTTTGAATATAGCGTAGTTATTGCCCGACTCAAATAATCTACGGCCACCGTGTCTGCAAGTGAAGCATGTGACGTAGTGACAATGACGTTATGACGCCCCACCCACCACTCGCTTACCTCTGTGCCCTATGTCATCGCTCTGGCATGACTTGTGCACCAGGACCCCCCAAGGCCGGCCATCACCAGTGGTCAGAAATAGCCGCCCGATCAATGAAAGCTCCGCTAATAATGGCACCGCCGTAATCGGAGAGGTATTTGTGGCGTCTATGACGTAGGCGCTGTTCACCTCTTTCGCTAAGATAATAAAACACTCCATTGGATGAATTTTCCCCCTCATTTTTTAAAGAAAAACTCACTGTGTGCGCGCGAACCTAATAACGGCTTCTATTTTAGAGACGCTTTGGGTTTTTTTTTTCCATTGGTGATGATTTATACAAACAATACAGGGCTGCAAAATTTGTTAAAATAATGAATAGTTCTTGTTGGAGTGTACCATCAAATAACCAAATAAATAGTTCCTGTTTTTATGCATCATTATATGATATGGCGGCTGGATAGCGAAGTCATTAGTGCGCTCGCCTCACAAGCTGAGGGGCGTGGGATCTAGCCTATTGCTGAAAAGTCCTCCGCTTACCTGGAGAGAAACAAGGTCTACCGAGCCCCGAGAAAGCTCTAATGGAAACATTAGAAAGTAGAACCCCCTATGACCACGAGCCTTTGGGACCAAAAAAAAAAAGGATGCGGTTTCCAATGCTACCCAAAAGTAAGGCTCGGGGTCCAATAGGCAGGCTACTGTGGCTACAGGGATTTTGGTACTAGTGCTTCCAGAGGGAAGGTTATAAATTAACCCTGCTGTGTTCATGAAGACACTCCCCGCATTAGGGTTGGTGTCAACCTGAGTTATACTGATGGGTTGGTGTCATCTAGTGCAGGGGCGGATTAAGACAGCACGAGGCCCCAGGCTGCAATCAAACGGGGGCCCTATCCAGCCAGCGTCCCTTAAAATAAAATGATTGTTAACAGCTAATATAGGACTGTAACTAAATATTAATAATGAAAATAAAATAAACGAACATGAAGAAATAACTGTTTGAAGTGTTTGCGGTATGTTACAATTGAGTGTGAAAAGAAAAAAAATCGAACCCCACACCTTTTGCATCACTCGCCTGTACTCTCTCCACACGGCCAGCGGAGCTTGTCTAAAATGAGAAATTTTAAAAATACAAACTATTCTTTATACTATGTTCTGTAAGTGAGCCAATTAAATCACGTTTATCGATTATTAACACTACTATCAGGCCCGAATCGCGATCAGTTGAATCGTTAATATTTATAAATTTATTTAATTTTTAAAATATTTTCAAGGGTTCGTGCAAACATTAGTACACTTTTATTATAAATATAAAAACTTTGGGGGCCCCTAAACCGTCGGGGGCCCCTAAACCGTTGGGGGCCCCTGGCTTTAGCCCGCTCAGCCCCCCCCCCTTAATTCGCCATAGATCTAGTGCCTAGTTCAAACCTCTCCAGATTTCTGCTTGGGCTTTCTCAGAAACTACCAGGTCTATCTGGAGTCACAGTCACAGTATTTCTCTTACTTGATCTTCTGTACAAGCTGTGGGCTTTACCTTATTCCATTTGTTCTGAAAATTGTGTCCCCCTCCTCACGCCACTTGACCCTCCTCCCATTGCTCCTCCTTCTCCCATTGCCCCTCCTCCCATTGCCCCTCCTTCTCCCATTGCCCCTCCTTCTCCCTTTGCTCCATTCTAGCTTCATCCATGTTTAATTATCCTGTGGACGAGCTCCATCAAACTGGTGTTAGGACATGTGTCAACAGTGTGTCCATTGTATTGGTTGGTCCAAGTTAAACTGATGTTTGGACATTTCTCATCAGACTGTCTTTTGTATTCACTGGTTTAAGTTTTGGTTTATCCACTGTAAAGGTTTTTTAAATGATATTTTACTCATTCATTTACTCTTTTTACAATCCACAGGTTTGGATGGCCAGTCCTTATACTGCACTGAAGTTCTTCCAAGTTTATCCCCTCCCAGTCAACCAATCACAGTTGAGGGGGGTGGGACAAATAGGCGTGGCCAAGTGTCTGTCAATGGAGGAGCCAACAGTCAGCCTGTCCAATACACAATTATTATTGCAGACTCTCAACTTCAACAAAACGGCAGCAACACCAGAACCATTTCATCTGGTGCTACAAACATTCTACTAAACACCTTGGTACAACAGCAACAGTTACAGCAGCAGCAACAGCTACAGCAGCAGCAACAATTGCAGAACCACCTGGTGTCCATATCAAAAGCTAACAGTACCCTTAACAACTTCATCGCCAGCAGCAATGCTAGTGTGTTTGTGAACAGTAACCATCTGAATGGCAGCAACAAATTTAGCAAAATATTGAGCCCCGTCGGCAATAACCTCACCACCAACAGCAATACCGTGACTGGCAGCAGCAACAGCACTCCAGTATTCCCTTCAAACCTCATTACCAACAGCCTCAACAACAATGTTGATGGCAAAAGCATAAGCATCAGCCTGCCGCCCAACAGCAAACTTCCTGCAGCTGTGTTCGACAGCGGGAGTGCAGAAGGTGGTATCTTGATCTTTAACTACACAGACTCAGGTGACATCAACCAGTTTGTCAGTTTGCAGGGCCATGACTTTTTAGCCCAGGGTTCAAATCCCACCCCAAAAGCTGTTGGAGAAAAGACCTCAGCTAATAGTATAGACAATAGGGCCAATGCACAAACTCATTCCTATGTAGCTAAATCTGATAGCTACCCGTTAAGTACAGGAGTTAGGCTTGAGACTAGAAGCTCTGCTGTTTACAATGGGTCAGTCATAGAAGAAGAGGGAGTCGAGTACCAGAGAAACAACAGTTCTCAAATCGTTCACGCTGCACCATCAGGAGAACATCAATTGCAGGAAGTAAGTTCACCCAGTGAAAGGTTGTCAGGGGGCATGCACAGTGGGCGTATCGGAGGAGCAGGGTCAGGTCAAGGTCACAGCAATCACCAACAGCAGCAGCAGCAGCGCCAAAGCCCCAACGGCACCCCCACATCCTCCGCTGCTGCTTCCAATCAGAGCACCATGTTATCTGCCGGGCAGCCGGCGGTGGCCTCAGGGATTTTTAGGACAGGGGCGGACAATTCATCCCCTCCGCACAGGCTCTCTGCCTCCAATGTGTCAGGCTATGCGGGTGGCCAGTACCCCACCATTTACGGCATGCACGGCCAGGCGCCCGCTCATCTCACTAACATGCAGCCTTATTCCACATTTTTCCCAAGCTTCGGAGGCTCCGGAACATCAGGTCATGTTTTCTCACATGGTTCTCTCATGACAGCTGCCCCACAGAGCCCTTATCCCGTCATTGAGTCTTATTCTGCCATGCTCGCCAGCATGGGAAGTCAGGTGCAACACCGGGGCGTGCAAGGAGCAGACAGGTAGGTTGCTCTAAGTTTGTCTGTTTATTTCTTAATTAATAGAGTAGAGAAATTTTGATCACAGATTCAGATTTGGTGTATCTCATTCTAAATGAACATTTATATCAAAATTGTTAGCAGAAATGGTTGGTTAACTGTGACAGGACTTCTCAGCCATTTTAGATATTTCTAAGACTGAGACTAGCGTGATTATTGAAGTCTTTATTTACAACACTCTGGGGGTAGACCATTACTGACAGACTGAATAGTGATTCATCAAAGGATTGCTGGTGCAGTCAATGAAAGACCACTGGGAACAATGACCCCTTGAAGCTGGGTGGCTGCTCAGATACTTGACCAACACCAAACAGGAGTTCAGAATTGCAGCACAGCAAATTTTGAGAAGGATGATAAAATTAGATGTTTATGGGGTGTACATTTTTTAAAATTAAATTGATTTTGTGCAAGTTTGCACACAGATTTTATAATTTTGCACATGGACCAAGGACCTTTAAAGGAAACATTGCCTGAGTCTATTACTGATAGACTGTTGGTACCATCAATGAAATATTGCATTGGTGGCTGAAGGACCACATCTGTCACTGGAGTTCTCCAACTGTCACTGAAGGACCACATCTGTCACTGGTGTTCTCCAACTGTCACTGAAGTATAACATCTGTCACTGAAGGACTGCATCTGTCACTGAAGGACTGCATCTGTCACTGAAGGACTGCATCTGTCACTGAAGTATGGTATCTGTCACTGAAAGACTGCATTGGTTGCTGAAACACATTATGCCTTGTCACTTGTTATTGTCGGTGAACTGTCACATTGAATACCTAAGAATCAACTGTAGCTAAATAAACTGTGACATTGACTGCGCTTTTACCAAGGGCTAATTATGTCTAGCTATCAGATACCACAGTTTAACCAGTGCATTGATGGCCTGGTTGTATCTTGGTATTGTCCAGTTCGTTGACCTGATGCTTAGTCTTGTTTAAACAAGAGTTTGATGACAGTATTAATTGATGTCAAGATAAACAACTGAAGCTTCACCCCCATCCCTACACACTTACACACTATGCTGTACATTTGTAACTTCATCTCTTCTTGACATCATTTGTAATAACATGTTTAAAAAAGATAATCAATACTTAACTGAGAAATTAGACCATTTTATATTAACTCTGAGAGAAAAATAGAATAGCTTTCAATTGACAGCTAATGACGTGGGGACAGGAGTTTGGGTGTATTGCAAATATTATCAGTCAATGTTCCCTCTAAGGTTGGTTGGTCCGTGTACAAAATGAAAAAACGTGTGTGCAATGTTGCACAGCATCCATCTTTCATGAATTATTTGACCAAATTTGCTGCGCGGTAATCCTAAACTGTTGCGCAGCGTCTGTCAGATATCTGCACAGCTGTGCATCTTAAAGGGAACATTGCTCCTAGTACTGTTTAATTTACACAGCTTTACTTTGTTCAAGTACTGACACAAGGATCCCATCACCAAACTAATTTTGAAAGATGTTCAGTCAGTGACAAATGTAAGAATTTCTGCATTGTATTAAGTACCAGAAATACTTTTATCAATGTGAGTTTCCTTGCAACTTTAAATAAAAATGGCTTCGTTTGTATTTATAGAATGCTGATTATTGAATTTCATTTTGTCATGGTTTTTTCCTGAACTCACAAAAGTAAATCAAAGACTTACTTTATTATTAGTCATCTTTTTCAGTTAAAGAGAAAAAAGTAATTTCTTGGTTTATCAGTACTGTCACATTTAAATAGTTGATTCCTTAAGTCTAGTTAAATATCTTCATTTCCTTTCAACAGATCACCAAGACTACCAGGCGCACCAGGTGGATCAGTCTCCCAGCGCCCATTCCTTCCCTCAGCCCCCCACTTAGTCGCTCCAGGGACGCAGTATTCAGCATCATGTCGTCGCCTTTCCGGCAGCAACTCACCCAGTCCTGGGACTCAGACGTGCAGTCCTCAGGCCACGCCAACAATGTCCTCTCACCACTTGGACAAATTGGCCTCCATAAAGGGAGGACACCAAGCCAGAGACATTGAGGCTTCAATGGACCTCAGATTGTACGGGGACATGTCAGGCATACATGAGGACAAATCCAGTCTTTCACCATCAAGCCCTTACGGTGCCTCAGCCCATGTCCCCAAGGTTTCCTTTGATAATGTTGTGAAAGAATACGGAGGCAGAGATTCACCCTCTGGTAGAGGAGACTTGTATTACCGGACATCTTTAAGTGGTAAAGAGGGCAGCCTGAAACATAGGATCTTAACGAGACCCTCTGATTCAGAGCTGCCAGATGATATGTCTAAAGTTAGCGGTGTTCATGGTTTGAAAGATGAACCTGTCAGCAAAAGACCCAAGGTCAGCAGTATGAGCCTGGCAACTGTATCCTACGGTCAGGTTGGGGACACCCAGAGGCCTGGTGCTGGACGTCACCAAACATCACATCCTGCTGCCCGGCACTCTCCCGTAAATAGTAGCAGTAATCTCTGTGTGGAGGGCAGGGGACCTAACGGTGGTCACCATCCCGAAAACGCGCCTGGACACAGGGGTGAGTCGCCCTACCAGCACAGCGATGACAGCAGGTACAAACCCCAAGCCTATCACCGCATGCCCTCACCATCCTGGTCGTCTCCACCGAGTTCTCCCTCGTGTGAGAACCCGTCCTCACACCTCCAGTACCCATCACACTTTATGAAGGGATCCATCATTCAACTGGCTGACGGGACGCTCAAACGTGTGGAGGATCTGCAGACGGATGATTTTGTCAACAGTGCCGAGATTTCCTCAGATCTCAAGGTGGATTCCAGCACCGTGGTTAGAATAGAGGAGCACCAGGACCGGGGCACTGCAATGCTCAGCTTTTCAGTGGGAGAGCACAGAGTTCAGGTAATATTGTAAAACAGCAGATATCAATTAAGTTTTATCCTGACCATTGGTTGATTGGTTTTATTTTTAAGTAGCTTCCATGCTAATATAGGAATCTCAAGATGCACTTATGTTATGTACATATTGTTTGGTGGATTAATGAAATGTTAACTTTTGATGGCCTGCATCTGTGGTGGCCTGGAGAGATTTTTCATGGAAATAGCTGGTAAAAAATATTTTTGTCTGGCTCTCAAAATATTTATAATGCTTTTAACAAATAAAATTTCTTTATTTCTATGAGGTTGAAATCATTTTTTGAGACCCACCTTGTTAAGTCTGAATAAAACTGTAGGTACCAAATAAATGTGGCTTTTTACCTAACACCTTAAGATAACTGTTCCCTCTCTTTACCTAACACCTTAAGATAACTGTTCCCACTATTTATCTAACACCTTAAGATAACTGTTCTCTCTCTTTACCTAACACCTTAAAATAACTGTTCCCACTATTTATCTAACACCTTAAGATAACTGTTCCCTCTCTTTACCTAAAACCTTAAGATAACTGTTCCCTCTCTTTACCTAACACCTTAAGATAACTGTTCCCTCTCTTTACCTAAAACCTTAAGATAACTGTTCCCACTCTTTATCTAACACCTTAAGATAACTGTTCCCACTATTTATTTTACAGGTGACAGTGGAGGCCACTCTGGAGCATCCTTTCTTCGTGTTTGGTCAGGGGTGGTCATCCTGTTCAGTGACCCGAACACTTGCTCGTTACGGGCTTGACTGCCAGAAGCTGAATGTTGGTGACGTCTGCATTTCTCTGACCCACAAGGACGTCAACCTGAAGGCTGCGGAGATCAGTCAGCAGCAGCAGCAAGAGCAAAGCTACATGACAGAACAGAGTGGACCCACAGCAACAAACTCATCTTCGTCTCCCATGCCACTGACCTCATCGATCTTAACCTCTCAGCCCTCTAACATTTCACCTGGCACGTCCTCAACGTTGACATCATCTCTCAAGGCGGAGAATATCGAAAAAAAATTCCTGCCGCCACATCACTCATCTGGTTCCACATCCAACAAGAGGCGGCTCTCCCAAACGGAGTTGCCACCCCCTCAGTCCAATATAGTTCCTATCAAAAAGGAAAGTAACAATAACAGCCTTGGCTCTCGGAGGAGGGGGTCGGTGGTTAGGCAGGGGGAGGATGAGGTCAAAGAGGAAGTGGAGGAGCTGGAGGATGACGAAGACGACGGTTCCACCTCGTTGCTACGACAGAGGCGGTGGTCCGCGCCTGATCCGGGGACAGTAAAAGCTGATCAGGAAAGAGAGCGAGAGAGGCAGATGTTGGCCAATGAAGCTCAAAAGGCGGAGGAGTCTTCTCACGGAGGCGGCAGTGACAACAATGGACATCACTGACCAGTTAATAGCTAACTGAACCATGGGTTTTAAAAAAAAAAAAAGAAAAATATGACACCTGAATATTCTAAACTTATTAATGAAACCTTCATGTATGGGATTACAGGAATTTTAGGAATAACAAAGTTTTGAGCAATATCAAGGATGGTGCCAGCAGGATGTACAGTTAGTGTGTATAGTTGTAACCATGGAAACTAAAGTTTGATGAGCTGACTGAAGAAATCCAAATAAAAATTGTGCTGAGCACAAAGGCTAATAATTTGACAGCCATGTCTATGGCCAGTTGTGTGAGACAGAGAACACTGTTTTGAAACAATGTAATGGGGTATGGTCTAGAACTATTCTCATTGAAAGGTTGGAGCTAGTAAAACCTTTAATGTGTAATCTATAATGTACTGTAATGTATAAATGTTGAACTGCTAGAATGAATGAAATGCCTGTACACTTGGATTAACTTTAATGAGCTTACACTCTAATACGAACCCAGCACAATAATGACTGTCACTGGTGCTGATGGGGAAATTCTATCATTTTGGGTGCTTATAAACATGTTTTCTATAGATTACTAGTGAACCAGTGTCTTTAGGGCTCATAGTGAACAATTGTTGTTAAGGCTGACAAAGTGGGCCTGTGGCATTAGGGCTCATTGTGAACCTTTGTCATTAATACTGATATAGTGAGCCTGTAGCATTAGGGCTCTTTGTAAACCATTGTCATTAAAGGTGATATAGTGAGCCTGTGTCATTAAGGCTGATATAGTGAGCCTGTGTCATTAAGGCTGATATAGTGAGCCTGTGTCATTAAGGCTGATATAGTGAGCCTGTGTCATTAAGGCTGATATAGTGAGCCTGTGTCATTAAGGCTGATATAGTGAGGCTGGGACTTTAGTATCTATGGTTAACCCATGTCCTTAGGGATGCCCAAGAATCTTTGTCATTAGACTTCTTTTAGAACCCTAATCATAATCCATCACTTGTTTGACAAAAATCTATTCTAGCATCAAAGGGACCAAGATGGTCATGGAGCGGAATGTTCTGTGACTTATTGAATCTTCCTTCTTTATGGTCTCTTGTCATTGAGTTGGTACTGTGTTTCCCACAAATTATCTCTCTATCAAATCACTTGCTACCGTTTATTGCCTGTAGTAGAGAACAAGAAATTCTAATCCTTTACTTGGAAATAAAATTACTATAAATTAAAGCAATACAAGGGAAGATGTTAATGCTACACTGGCTTTCTATAGAGGTTTTTCAATTGTTTTAAACTAAGTTGTCCAGAATGGTCACCAATTATGTAACTGAGCTTTCAGAATTGAAATAATCCATGAAAATGATGTAATGAATTTGTCAAGAATAAGCAAAGTTTATGTAATGGAGCTATTTAAATTAAAATAGTCCATGTAATTAATTTTAATGAAATTTTTAATGGCCACTGATAATGTAACTGAAGTTTTCCAAATTAACACTGTAACTTACAGTATATACTCGAGTATATTTTGATCTGGAGTACAAGTACTATAAGACAACCCCCTCAATTTGAGACTTGAAAAGTGGAATTTAAATTTGACATGACCTATATATGACATATGTTACTTAAATGTAAAAATTGATTTATGCAAGTAAAAGTCAATCCCCTGAATTTGGCCTCAAATTGTTGGAACAAAATCTCAAACTTATACTCAGTATATACAGTAAAGTTCATTCAAATCTAAGAATGTCATTGGTAATCCCTTGAGATTTTTAAAAAAAGCATAATGAATTACATGACATGTCCCAGATGCTAGAGCAAAAGTAAAAAAAAAAATATTTCAAAAGAATTTATATTGTGACCAGTTCTAAATTTTCCAGAAATATATATGTAAACATGGATGTAAAAAAAACAGCAACTTTACTGTACTTCCCTATTAATGATAGTAGAAATGCCATGTCAAATTATTTGAATGAAAATATTTTTAATAGTTTTTTAAAAAATATGTATAAAAAATTGAGTAGGACCTTGTATCTGATGGCATTGTACAAAAAAAAAAGTTATTTAATTTTGCTCTTGAAAAAAAAAAAAAAAAGATTTTAGTATGAAATCTTTGAGCTATTGCTGTGCATTAAATGATGTGGCTTTAAAGTTTAAATTATTCTGAGCATTTCACCTGTCTCATTAAGTGAGGTCAAAGTATAACTCAGATAACAAGAAGGTCGAATATTGGGCAGTTTTAATGGTTTCTACCATAGCTTAATGCTATAAGCTGTACTATAGGTTAGGAACCTTATTAACTCTTAATGCGCCATAACATTTAAGGAAAACTTCCGCCCCAGTCCTGAAGAATTTCCATAATTGCGATCTACTGGTTACGAAATTTTGAAATTTGCTGAAAGTGTATTTATTAGGGCTGCAGAAATTATCAATTAATTTCTTGATTAATCTGTTAAAATTTAATCGATTAAAATAATTTTAATCAATAAAATTGCGATAACAGTACGATAATGTTTTCAATTATGTGTTATTTATTTATAAATAATTAATTATTAATAATTAATAATAGTTTGCTTTTTTACGTATTAAATTCTCCATATAAAAAAATATTTTAAAGTAAACTTCAAAACAAGCTGTTTTATAAGGAAAATGATATAAAAAACTTTAAAATTGTTAACAATAACAAAATTTAATTTCATTGACATTATATTGAACTACTTATTTTTTAAATAAATTAATGTGAATTGCCTTTTTTTGTTACTTCCCTTGAAATTTGCAGTTTAATGACATCATAATCTTATTTTTAGCTGTAATCAAAATTATCAATTAATTATTCGGTGATTTTTCAAAAGTTAATGATTAAATTTAAATTAATCGATAGCAGCCCTAGTATTTATATTATTATTGTTATACTGACTTCATCTTTTAAGATAGGAATGGTTATTTTTCGTATCCAAAAGGCTGTCTTGACTTTAAAACTATTTTTACCTGTGGTTAAGTACTATTATTTTTACAAAAAATTATAGCAAAATCACATCTTTTTTTTTTAAAACGTAAAAACTACCATGAAACTGCGCCAACCGAGCAAAGGCAATCGCTGCCATTTCCGGATATTGAATAAATCTTCTATCCCGAACTGAATAGTTTTTACGGTCTGTGATTTCGTTTCAAGAGATAGTGCTATTGAGGCACGTTTTACCGCGTTTTGGTAATAGAGGTTTGTTGCGCATTATTCTGTTTTGGCGTATTAAGAGTTAATATCACATGACATAAATTTGAACATTATATGATCCCAAACGTCATATGACAGAAATATGAGGAGTTTTTTGCCCCATCAAATGACAGAACTACAAACAGTGTATATACGCCATCATCACTTGACTGAAATATGAGTAATGTATGTTGAGTCTGTTGTGCCATGAAGTAAGTAAGACAGGAACAATATCTCAGTTCTTGTACATCTGTTTTTAAACTGGCCTGAAAAAAACCAGTGCTTTTATTTTAATGTGTACAGTAGTTGTACAGAATAAACAGGATTTTAATGTGATTTAATTGAAGGAAAAAAATGTTATATTTTGTACTTGATGTTTACCTTCTATGAAATGAAATAAATGTTTTTACACCCTGCTGTGGGGGGGGGGGGGCATCATTCGAAGAAACTCTACATTGTGATATGTACTCTTTAAAGTCATCTTTTTAAAGTTGGTAGTTTGTCTTTTAAACAATTTCTTGTATCATGTTTACTGGTACAAACAAATTCTGACATGTTTAAGTTTGTATTTTAACTATAAAACTGACCAGGTCAAGTGTTGTTCCTGTAGCCCATGCATCATCACTCAATGTCCTGGACATAATCATTGACATGTCTGTACACTTGAATCTGATGTGTCAACATTTTAGCAGAATTTTGTACATGGTATTTGACTTTGTGTTTGATGACCCCACTAGTGAAGAAGATGGCATGTAGATTGAAATTAAGTGCTGAGTGAATGAAATATTCTGGCTTCAGTGATTAGTGAAGGGTTATGAGCCGGTGTTTGGATTATCTGTGGATGAGTAGAGTGGATAGTTACTCCAAATGACTGGTTTATATGGGCTGGATGAATTGTGAGTATTTGATATTGAATGAATTAAATCGAGGTCAGTGTTTTACCTTGTGCTCTATATGTCCTCAAATTGACAAGATTTATCATTTCACCATACAATTGCCATATTTAACCTTTCTTTTTTTTTCCATTGCTATGATTTGTCATTTATTATGTGTGTCATTCAAAGGGACATCTTTGAGAAAGCAATGTGCCAATAAATACAGTGAATACAGTGGTGTTCTGGATGATGTGAGTTTGAACAACTCTATACAAAGAGCATAGTGCTGACACTTTTGATGTTGTGGCTTTCCATCATTTGATAGCTGGACTGTCTGGTCACAGTCAGAAGATAGCTTGACTGACTTGCGACACTATATGACTGCCCTGTCTACTTTATATACATTTTCTCAACAACAACAACAACAAAAACATCCAATAATCTTTACTTGAGATATTTTAGCTTGAAACAAAATAAAATGTTAATATGCACTACTTGCTTGTTTTGAGTCTCCTTGATTGAGTGGCGCGTCACATCCCTTAATAAATGCAAATAATAAGTGTTAACATTCACACTCTCTAGAAACATGAGTTACAGCTTGTTTGTAATGATGTAATGATCATTCATTTACAACATTATTGTCTTGACAGCAGTCTCTCTTATAGTTAAAGTAGTGGCCTGCATGGCATTTTAATATTAAATTTGTTCATCCCTATAATCAAATCCTGTTAGCTTAAACTAAGGGAAATTTTAAAAGCTAACATATGTATTTGTGTCATTAGAGGTATTTTGTAAGAGTAGCTCTACATTTGTGTCATTTGAGGGAGGAATGTTTAGCTCTACATTTGTGGGAAGGATCTTTAGTTCTACATTTGTGTCTTTTGAGGGAAGGATGTTTAGCTCTACATTTGTGTCATTTGAGGGAAGGATGTTTAGCTCTACATTCGAGGGAAGGATGTTTAGCTCTACATTTGAGGGAAGGATGTTTAGCTCTACATTTGAGGGAAGGATGTTTAGCTCTACATTTGTGTCATTTGAGGGAAGGATGTTTAGCTCTACATTTGAGGGAAGGATGTTTAGTTCTACATTTGTGTCATTTGAGGGAAGGAAGTTTAGTTCTACATTTGTGTCATTTGAGGGAAGGATATTAAGCTCTACATTTGTGTCATTTGAGGGAAGGATGTTTAGCTCTACATTTGTGTCATTTGAGGGAAGGATGTTTAGCTCTACATTTGTGTCATTTGAGGGAAGGAAATTAAGCTCTACATTTGAGGGAAGGAAGTTTAGCTCTACATTTGAGGGAAGGATGTTTAGCTCTACATTTGTGTCATTTGAGGGAAGGATGTTTAGCTCTACATTTGTGTCATTTGAGGGAAGGATGTTTAGCAAGAAGGATGTTTAGCTCTACATTTGTGTCATTTGAGGGAAGGATGTTTAGCAAGAAGGATGTTTAGCTCTACATTTGTGTGATTTGAGGGAAGGATGCTTAGCAAGAAGGATGTTTAGCTCTACATTTGTGTCATTTGAGGGAAGGAAATTAAGCTCTACATTTGTGTCATTTGAGGGAAGGATGTTTAGCAAGAAGGATGTTTAGCTCTACATTTGTGTCATTTGAGGGAAGGATGCTTAGCAAGAAGGATGTTTAGCTCTACATTTGTGTCATTTGAGGGAAGGAAGTTTAGCTCTACATTTGAGGGAAGGATGTTTAGCTCTACTTTTGTGTCATTTGAGGGAAGGATGTTTAGCTCTACATTTGAGGGAAGGATGTTTAGCTCTACATTTGAGGGAAGGATGTTTAGCTCTACATTTGAGGGAAGGATGTTTAGCTCTACATTTCAGGGAAGGATGTTTAGCTCTACATTTGTGTCATTTGAGGGAAGGATGTTTAGCTCTACATTTGAGGGAAGGATGTTTAGCTCTACATTTGTGTCATTTGAGGGAAAGAAGGTTAGCTCTACATTTGTGTCATTTGAGGGAAGGATGTTTAGCTCTACATTTGTGTCATTTAAGGGAAGGAAGTTTAGCTCTATATTTGTGTCATTTGAGGGAGGGAAGTTTAGCTCTACATTTGTGTCATTTGAGGGAAGGAAGTTTAGCTCTATATTTGAGGGAAGGATGTTTAGCTCTACATTTGTGTCATTTGAGGGAAGGCTGTTAAGCTCTACATTTGTGTCATTTGAGGGAAGGAAGTTTAGCTCTACGTTTGTGTCATTTGAGGGAAGGAAGTTTAGCTCTACATTTGAGGGAAGGATGTTTAGCTCTACATTTGAGGGAAGGAAGTTTAGCTCTACATTTGAGGGAAGGAATTTTAGCTCTACATTTGTGTCATTTGAGGGAAGGAAGTTTAGCTCTACATTTGTGTCATTTGAGGGAAGGAAGTTTAGCTCTACATTTGTGTCATTTGACGGAAAGATGTTTAGCTCTAAATTTGTTTCATTAGAGGGAAGGAAGTTTAGCTCTACATTTGTGTCAATGAAGGAATTATAAAACATACTTAAAAATGCTACATGATTACTAATAATAGAAAACAAAAGCAATAAATTGTTGCATTAAAATAAAAATGCAATAATCTCTTGTTAGAATGTTTAACATCATTAAATTCCTTGCAAAACAGAATTTAGCTTTTTATGACTACAGAGAGGACAATATGCTATTGCAAATATAGACAATATTTTCTAACTGAAGCATATTTTTACAAGTTATGATTCTATATTATGAGAACATTACATGTATATGTAAACAGATGCAAACCACCCAATCACGTATAATTTAGTGTTGCCTCAAATTAAAAATGAGTGTCTTGCAGTTTTAAGCGATAAAGTACACCAAAAATCATCAACTACATGTGTACAAAAATACCAAATAATATTCCAATTTATTTCAATTTTATTAAGTATTTTAAAAAAGTAACGTTTTTCAAAATGTCGAGGTTAGAAATAAAAAGAAGAAGTTTTAGAATACTTAAATGGAAAAAAAGGGGGTGGCGGGAGTATTATATATTAGGGCTGGCACTTATTTTTTATTTTTATGTGTTCGATTAATCTGGACAAAAATTTGATTAATTTCTATTAACTATATTTTTAATTTTTATAACAAATAATTAGATCACGTTAAATCGCGATTCATTATTTCGGTTAAGTAACGTTAATTCCATTGCTATCAAATTTTGTGACATAACAGCAAATTCTTTCTGCTTTGCAAGAAATAAGGAAGAAACACTTTTTGTTTACGGATGCACGTCCTAATAATTAAATGAGGGAAAATTGGGAAAGTTTTTAAAAAATAATAACTATTAATAAAATTGGGGGAAAATAATGTAGAAATATTTTATTAAATTTAAACAATCAAATTAATTTTAATCTATTAATATTTTAAACTTAAACTAATTAGTCGTAATCTGCGCATCCCTAATAAGGAATGTATGTATATATATTTATAAGATGGTCTGCAGAGGTCAAATGTATGCCGTTGCTATTTCCTATGTATGTCCTAGCTGGAAGGCATGCGGTAGTTCAACAAAGAGCCAGAGTGTCGAATATGTACTTAAATTAAACATTGTGTGTTTACGTACTACTTGAACTGAAATTTTTTTAACACAATTACAAACTGTTTGGAGGATCTAATTGATGATGACACATAGGTACACTAATTTACGTATTTAGTAACTGCATTATGCAATGAGGTGGAAAACTGATGCAGCAAATATACCGTTGAGCCATTTTAAACACGCGAACAGACGCTGGAATGTTGTTAGTCACGATGGAATATTTTTCTTTTAATTATTTTAGGGCCTCTGGAATAATCTATGGGGCCGTCCATAAATGACGTCACGCACCTAGGGGGGGAGGGGGGTCTCACTTTTGTGACGATGCGTGACGTGGGGGAGGGAGGGGGGTTGAAGAAATGTGACGTCACATCGAAAGGGTAACTTTAAATAAAACTTCCACTGAAATATTTGGTCACTTAAAATTTATTTAATGACTTTTTTTTT
>MUZC01000037.1:1216149-1234188 GCA_002072015.1 Radix auricularia | reverse complement strand
ACTCATTTGGGACATATAACATCCACTACACTCCACTAGATATATTCAAATACGTCATGTGTACGTGTACGCTTGGAACATATGCCCACTATTGAACCGGTTTCTTCCAGAAAATGCATTTGTTAAATTTGTTATCTATGCAGATTTCTTATTTACGTATACTATACGAAGACATCTAAATCCAACCTACTTTCATTTATATTGACAAAAGTGACAATAATCTTAATCAACATGACTTGACTGTATCAAGTATCCTTTCTGTCAAATTTAAAATAAATGCCTTAAAAACTGAGTTCAGAAGAAAGTTGTTTTGTGCTCCTCTCGAATTGCGATGTCGAGAATTTGATGCATTCAATAAAGTTAGTGAATACTTTTGACTAATTTTAAATGGACACATTTATTATTATATTTAGAATGGCCAGAGGCGTTTGACCAAAAACAAATCGAAAAACTATAGCAAACTTAAAACTTTTATTATTGTATCAAATAGATTCCCCTCCCCACACCCACACCCCAAATGGATATTCGATGTCGTTTTGACTTAAAATATCAACATATAATCCTATTCAGATCTTTTTATACACTTGTCCTGTTTGTAAAACTCAGCAGTAGCAGTTTCGGGGGGGGGGGATAACGGAGAAAAAAAAAGTTCGCAGACTCCTGCCGCGAGTGAACAAAAGTGCGGGTACATCTCAAAAGCTTTGATGTCAACATCAAACGACGCAGGGTTACAATTTCCTATGTTCTCTTGTGAATTCTCAAACTTAAGAATTATAATTATATTTAATTTTCGTGTCGTGTTAACTTACGCCAACCGGCGTCTGATAGCCTATTGACCGGCACTTTGAGAAGCATTGAATTAAAAAAAAAAAAGTCATTAAATAAATTTTAAGTGACCAAATATGTCATTGAAAGTTTTATTTTAAGTTACCCTTTTGATGTGACGTCACATTTCTTCAACCCCCCTCCCTCCCCCACGTCACGCATCGTCACAAAAGTGGGACCCCTCCCCCCCTAGGTGCGTGACGTCATTTATGGACGGCCCCTTACATCTTCTACTTCTAGCTTTGTTGAATATTTTTGTCTTATAACTAAACATATAACAAACGTAGCAGTTCTTACAGCACAAAGTAACTGATGTACAGCGTGCTTGATTTTTCCAGATTGTTTTCAATATTCTAGTTGTCACATTTTCAGCAAAAATCCGAAAGCTTTTATATTTAGTTGTCTATCTAGTTTCACATAGCAAAGGAACATTTGGAACTAGTTTTCTTCGCTGATTACTTTTTCGGAAAAAACACTATAATCGACTTAATTGTTCCTATTGTGTTTCGTATAGCATTCTGATTATTTAAATCGTTCATGACAAGATTTAGTTTATGTGAGCTGTAATGTACAAAGTTGCTTTTGAGTATTTTTTTCGAATTATTGCTTGGACTCCTCCTTCTCTACCTGCAATCGTAGAACATTCGTCGTTTCCTTGACCAACAAGCTTTGTCGTATCTAACCAAAATTCTAATGAATTTGTAATGATGGTGTTGGTTAAACCTTCAGCTGCTCTATCGACAATTGGAATATATCCGAGGAATTCTTCTGTGACCATCATTTTACCACTTTGTTCTTTGACAAATCTAACACCAAGTGACATCTGCTCAATGCCTGAAATGTCAGTTGTCTCGTCGGCAAATACAGAAAATACAATTGAATTGTTTGCTTCACGAACAATGTCTTAACGCAAGAGAGACCCACAAATTTCGATTATAGTGTTTTGCATAGTTGCCGAGATATACTTAGCGCTACAAGAACCAAATTTAAAAATGATTACCAAAATCTTCATCTCCAGATTCAACAAAATACACTGTCAGGCCATAAAAAATTATCAGAATTTGATTGTTTTCCACGAAGTTCTAAATCATGCATACCGCAAAATAGGATTGTAGAAATGATGGGACCCAGTTTGTTGCGATTTTCTTGAATTTGCCCATCTATAGAAACTGCCTTGACTTCCAATAATGCAAAAAAAAAATGTCTTGCATCTTTATTGTCAGTTAAATTAAAAAACGATTGCCCCCTGGAAAAATTCTTGGCGACGCCCATGCCTTAGCTCCCATTGTGGAGCACGCAAGGCAAGTCGCAATAAGGAAATAACAGTAGATTTCTATGTCTTCCAATTTTCATGAAATTTTTATTCGCACAGGAATCATTTCTCTTCACAGCTTTCAAAAAAATATTTTTTATTATTATTATTATTTTTTTATTATTTTTTTTGAGAGAGAGAGAGACAGGGAGGGGGAGAGAGAGGGGGGAGAGAGCAATGGCGTAGCTAGAGGGGGCGGCACTGGGGCGGTCCGCCCCGGGCGGCATACATTTTGAGGGCGGCATTCGAGGGCAGTTAAAATGTACAGACATTTCCGACAACCACCCTTTAATTTTTTGAAGGATTAAATCCAAGGTGAAACAAAAAATATTTATAATTTTGAGTCTTAATTAACGGGTTGCACAACATTTGTTTGATTACATAGTTTGTTAAAACCAGCGCAAACTCGTTCCAAATTTTAAGATTGCACAAAAAATTATCTATTTGTTTGGAAATCAATCGGTATACGTAACAAATATATGAAAACTACACCAAAAAAAAAATTAAAAAATTACTTTACCGCTTGGCCGAAAAATATGTGCTATTAATATCATCACAGCTGTTTTTGCGTGGAATTTCCACATTTTTACTTGCAAGTAGATCTAGTAATTTATGTTACTGTTTAAGTTTTCTGGGAATTTATTTAAAATTAAAATTATTTTGTTTTTATTGCATTAAAGTAGCACAAATTAAAATACGGTTATTTAATAAAATGTTACGCCTGTCCAATTAAAGTAGGCCTAATGTGCAAATAATTTGAATTATGACAAGAACATGAAAATATTCAAATTTCCTATTTAATTAACCCCACAATAGGCATAAATAATGAAAATTGACATCTGAAGAAGAAACTTGTAAAACGAGACCAGATGCTGGAATTCTACTAGATTCAATGCAAACTTTTTCTTTTGTGTGTTTTATGTTATCTCAATTTTCACGGAACTATTTCTGTGTGTGTTTTGTTTTGAATTAATGCAAACTCATTTCATGGAACAAAGCGATATGCTAATTAAAAAAAACGCTGTTATATCAGCCAAAACAATTTGTGAAGAAATATGAGTGGTGAAAATTCAGACAGACGTGCTTATATTTTAATAACAATAAGTGCAACGAGAATTGTTTGTATTAATGAATAGAATTTAAAAGAAAAGAACGCTTTGATTAGGTGCATATGTTTGCAAGAAAATGTAACCTAATAAAAGTATAATTTGCACATCAAATAAATTATTGTTTTGACAATGATAAAGCAAATTTCAATATTGAAAGTAAAAGAATCCCGGTTTTATAGCTGTAACTAGACTACTAGAAGAGGCATAACGTTAGAAAAACGAGGGGAAAGACATTTTTATCTATTGAAATTTATTCAACAGTCTAGACTGGAAAGCTATATTTATATATCCAACAGAAAAATTGTAATTTTGCTAAGAATTTTCTCAACTATTGCTATGAGTGTTGCTAGTTGCGAAAAGAGCCTCTCCAAACTGAAGCTGATTTGAAAAACTATCTTCGTTCCACAATGAGTGATTTATGACCATAAAATTTGCAATATTGACCATAGAACAAGATATAACAAATAATTTGAAAATTGATAGCATAAAACACGATTTTCTACTATGAAAGTTAGTAAAGTAAATGCATATATATGTTTAAATACTAATGTATACAATTTTTTTGGTAAAAAATGATTTATCTATAAATACAAAAATTAAACCATATTAATTGGTAAGGTTTTTTGGAATATGTGTTGCCTCGTAACGAGGGGTTGGACCTGCGACCTTAGTAACTTTTTTGTTGCCTTTAAAAAAATTATATTGCATTTTTATAAGTAGACTATGAACTTATTTATTATTTTTATGTAGGTATATAATTTTATGCGGCCTCTTTTTTACTGCTTACATAAGTATGGCAAGCAATGGTAAAAATTGATCACTTCAATTACAATTATTCATTCATATTTATTAATTTATAAAAATCAATCACATGATTGATCTAAGGGTTCATCCATAAATGACTTCACGTTATTTTGGCTGATTTTTACCCCCTCCCCCCTCGTCACACGTCGCCATAAAAACTCTGACCCGTTTTCCATATGACGTCACAAAGCTTGGCCACCCCCCAATAAAACCGTATTTTCTATTTGAAAATGAGCATGTTTCAAAACGATTTTTTGTCACTTTAGTATGTTTTTAGTGTAAGGCTGCACTATAATATTGTAACACACGTGAAGCCATGTAAATAAATAAAGTGTCCTTAATCAAATATGTAAGTGGAACTTTTAAGTAAAGTGGCGCGTTTTTGATGTGACGTCAGATTTATTAAACATTCCCTCTTGTCACAAATGTGGCAATCCCCCCCCCGGCGCGTGACGTCATTTACGGATGGCATCTAAAAAGGGCGGCAACTTCGAGACCGCCCCGAGCGGTAAAAGTCCTAGCTACGCCACTGAGAGAGAGAGAGGGAGAGAGAGAGAGAGAGAGAGAGAGAGGGAGAGAGAGAGAGACATTACGGGGCCATACTGAAAACAAAAATGATTAGTCCTGTCTAATTGGGTATATTTTCTCTCCAGAGGTGTCACTGGGGCGGGAGAAAGCGGGTTGATGTCACCCAAGGCAGTAGGTAGGTCATGGTGTCATCCCCTCACTATAAACCCCAAATACCCCCCCCCCCCGCGGAATCCGTAAAAGCAAATCCCAACGCGTACCGCTAAAAATACAGTCTTGGAAAATAAATACTGATCAAACATAACCCGTTTTGAACGTCCGCGTAAACGTGTTCAATATGTAAATGAGATTTAATATTTCTGATTGGCAGTAGAAGTCTGTAGGAGTTGGAGGGACCAATTGCTATCGATGACCGGACAGAAAATAGCCTTTTATTGTATAGGATTCCATAAAATATGTAGATCTATAAGTTTTTGATGGGATCATATACATTTTATGTAAACACTTCAAATTTTTCTATCTTAAAATTATTGCCCATACATTCGGACTTTCTTCTTTGCACAACTTTTCTTCCCGCCCTCTCTGTACTCCTACTCTACAATAAAATATATACGGTTGTGTCTGAACAAAGTATATAATTTATACTGTATTTAAATGTGAATAAAAAGATGTGTTGTGTGTAACTGTGCTCACGGTGAAAGGGAGGTTATTCATGAAAATAATATCTCAAGATTTAAAAGACAACGTTTACTGTTAACTTGATTTCTCAACATTGATAATTAAATGATGAAAGGGCATTTTTTATTAGATCTATATTTTTATTGTTTTCCCAAATAGATGTTGTACAGTTCTTGTCACTACTAACAAACTGCCACGTGTTTTTCGACATTGATGACTTCGTGGTCGTCTACCCCCCCCCCCCAGTTAAGTTAAGTGTTTCTGTATTTAACACATTCTCATACTCCGTTGGCTGAAATGAAAATGGGACATGATTATTTCTTACACCCCACCTTCCTTTTTAACACGGACTAGGCGAGTAAATTCTCAAATAATAAACGTGTTTCACCCCACTGAGCATATCTCGAGTAATATAAAAATTGATCATTTACACTATCTAAGCAAATCCACCTTGTTTTGTCGGAAGTTAGAATAGCCATCGTCAACTTTTCACATTCTATGAAACTCTATGACTATGAGACAATGTGAATGTGATACCGGATAGCATCCACTTAAACTTAAATAGTTAGGAATGGTGCAAGAAGTGAGTCGATCTTCGTTTCCAGTTAAAGTTGATATAATTTATAGTTGAATTTTTGTATTATTAATAAATTATATGCCTAGTAATTTATTGACTAAACGTAAATAAGAATAATTATCCATGACAAATACAAACAAAACTGTTAATATCACTGTTAGTCTGTTAGTGATAGCGATAAACTTTTTTTTTTACAATTTCAAAATGTCAAATGTATTCTGATTATGTAAGGCAGTGAATTATCATCTAATTATAATTATGTGCAGAAATCATTTGTAAAAAAATAATAATCCTTTCTGTATATTAAAAATTTCATGAACATTTTAGCAAATAGATTTTATGTCAGAAATTGTTTAAATTTAAATTATTTAAAATAGTTTTTCCATTGTTTTTTATTTTATCTTATCTGTTACAGACGCTCCTTCTATACAGAAGATTATTGCGTCCTTTATTATTATTGCGTCCGTTATTAAAAAAAATAATTTTAAAAATGTGCCTTTACTTTATGTTTTAAATTATATTTTCAATTATTTTGAACGTAATCCGTAGTAGGCCTAATGGTATATTCAGAATTCTAATTATTAATTAGGTTTATAATTTTTTTAAAACAATATATTTTCTTAAAGTTTAAGGCCCATTAACGAACACTGCCGAACACTTCTTGATTGTTTTCCATAAATAGAATTTTGATGTAAATATCTAGTAACATGATTAATTATAATTGTTTAAGTAAATTGTTTAAGTAGTCAAGTGAAACTTAAATGTTTCTGCCCCAACGTCAACGTGCGTTGGACAGTTTTCAACACAAGGGCCTCGCTAGTCGCTAGTGATTAAGTTACTTTTATTGCGCATGCCCAGTGACATTAAATTGGGACTTTGCCGTATAACCCTGTCCGCCATTTCACTGGCAGGTATTCAAACTCATTGTTTTATTGAGAATGGCTTCTGTCGAAGGGGATCAATCTTCTCAAACTTCCACAGTAAGTTTAAATTTACTTTTGATCATTTCTATCCGAAGTTTCTTATGATTCCCCCATCGCGTGATACAATTTACTCGGGATAGAATGAAGTCTGAAAAATAGCGTTTTGCGGCTAAGTCCCAAGATGGCTGAAATTTTTCTAAGTTCGAAATTGCGAATAGACAGAAGCTGAGAGACATTGTGGGCACGCTTTGATGATATTTTTCTGATTATTTATTAATTTTATAAATTTAAAGTGTAAAAAGTTAAAAAATTTGTTTCGTCATCTTTTTAAAAAATTTAAATATATTTAAATTCATTAATGTGAAATTTAAATTCCGTTTAACCAAGAAAATGTGTCTTTGTTTCACTACCACAGGGAGATGTAGACAGCATGACGAGTAAGTCCGGTAAGTCAAATACGGCTAGTGGCAAAAGCTGAAATGATAAATTGTACTTAATTTTCTTTATATGTATTATATACTAACTATAGTTCTTCAAGCTCAGAGGTCAGACAACAAATATTTAATAATAATATTAATATTATTATGAAACTTTAACTTTAATTAACTTTGTGACTTGTGTTTGTCTTTGTGGATTTTTCTCTTTCTTCCATCCACTTTTCTGGGTAAAACTATGCATTTGAAATGATGACTATGATTAATGTCTGACTGATACTAATGACTATGACCAAGTCATATCACTCAAACCAAGTAACCAAGTGTGTAAAAATTAAAAATTCCTTATTTTCTCAAATATGATTATTTATGATAATTTTTTTGTTTAAATCTTGAAAAGAATGTTAACTGAAATAAGCAAGCAGGTTTTTTTTTATTATTATCATCATTTTAAGATTTAAAATCTACCTAAAATGTTTAAATAAATTAACTATTATATTAATATTTGATAGATGAGCAGCGGCAGCAGACTTCATAATTAGACCTACTATTGTCACAAAGAAATTTTAACTAATATCAACAAAATACCAAATGTTTTCCGATGTTGACTACTCAAAGATAATACGCAATAATCTTCTGTATAGAAGTTGTGTCTGTAACAGATAAGATAAGGTGTGGGTAAGGCAAAGGAAACGGTGCACTCAACTATTTTCATTGTTGTTATGGCAGAGCGACGTGTACTGAAATTGTATTCTCACCCTTGAAAAGGGAATAAGTGCAATTAATATTATCCATAAACATAATTAAGGCTGTAGTTTTAGGGTCTGGGTTAGGTTTAGTTGTCTATTTTTTAAATTGAAATAGACAAAAACAAAAATAGCAGCCAAAAATACCATATATGGAGTGCAGCGTCCTCTTTGGTTTTCCCAAAGATGCCTGTCTTCAGTGTCATTTTTTAACATTGACATTTATTATTGAAAATCTAATAAAATATAATTAACACATAATTTTATGATTTAAGAAAAATAAAAGTTAATAGGACGAATGCTATACACTTAGTCTTCTTTGCAAGTTTTAAATTGCTGTATAATGTAAGCAAGAACTAGAATATTTCCTATTGGCTTTGGGAACCACTATTGAGTTCTGATTTCCGATGTTGACAAAGGCAGGGTAGTCTTGCTAAATCTGTTGGCAGTTATAATAAGCATGACAGAAAATGGCTCCTACCGCCTTATAAGTGCACAAGGAATCTTGAAGCAAATTTATGCCAGATCAGAATTCACCAAAAGTCCAAAAGATTTAATGAAAGCGGAGACATACCTGACCATTAAATAGCTCTCCGATCTGCTGCTACTTCTCAGTTTACAGGAAGCGGACAAGGAATATAAGTACAATTCAAAATGCCATTCTAGTTTTCCCTGCTGCAACAAGTAGCTTATTCTATTTGTGTTCTGTTTTTTTAAAACTAAAAGCCACATGTATTATTTATCATTTCATCTCTAATTTATGAAACATTAATATGCAAGACCAAAGTGCTAAAATGGTCTGTTTTTTTGTGTATGAAAGAAGAATATTAATTACAGTACAATTATCAGTCTTTTAGTCTTAGCTACTGTAGAAAATACTTCATTCTCAGTTTTGCTGTCGTTGTTTTTCTGGTATGAGCATTATATGCTTTATATTGTACTATTTTGTTGTGGGGCGCCTACAGTGCCCACTTTTTTCAAAAAGTCCAAGTAACTCATGTGAATCTTATTGCATACGTCAGCCAAACTATTAAAAATTAACACTCTTTTTACATCATTCCCTTTTCCAAAATTAAAATATAAGCTCAAACAATGACGTCATATAATATTTTACAGCCAGAAACACCACACACTTTGTTAATCTCAACACCAAAATGATTATGATTTTACATCTATATTTTCAATTAAAAAAAAAATATTTACAGAGTGATGTCCCTTAGCCTTACCCAGTGACCTGGGCTTTATGATAGATTAATTTCCACTTTAAAATACATATATATCAATGATCACACATGTGGAAGAAAATAGCAGTCCTGAGCCTGCGCTCCTCATGGGGCTTCCCGGAAAACCCCCTCAGCTCTCTGACCCCCTAGGGGACGTAAAAGCTGAGAAGCTAGGGTTGAACATTTCGTGGTGAATAGTCCTGTGGTCAAAATGGCAGGGTCGAATCGTCCGACCACCTCGGTTTAAATATCTGCGCGGCCGCGCAGCTTAAAGGGAACATTGACTGGAATGTATATTTTTTACACAACCTGAAAAAAACAGTAAGTTTCTTACTGGGATACAGCGCTATATAAATTATATATTTATGATTATTATTATATTTTAATTTGAATTAATCATATGTTATAGCTTTCAAGGGTGTCCAATGTTTAGCTGGAGCTCTATAGTTTTTTTTAGGGCTGCGGAAATTACCGATTAATTTCTCGATTAATCTGTAAAACATATTATCGATTAAAATTATTTTAATCGATAAAATAGTGATTAAAATTAAGTAAAGTTTTAAAAAAAATTTTCTATTTATTAATAAATAATCAATAATTATTTTTTTTGTATATACAAACTACTCCATTTAAAAAAACGGACTCTAAGAGTGTATACTTTAAATTAACAATGATATTTTAAAAAGTAACATTGTTTTTAATTAATTAATAATAACAAAATTTCAATTCATTGACATTATTTTGAACTGCTTGTGTTTAAATATATCTGCTAACAATAGTATATTTTTAAATTAAATTACATTAAATACTTAAGTTATGGGCATTTTTAAAAATGCTTTAAGAGGGCTCAAAACGTGAAGGAAAACAATATAATGGAAAAGGTGATTATGAGGTCTCAGGAAAAAAAAACAACTTTTGAACCCCTTGGGATAAAAAGATGATGCCTAAACTTTAATGCGTTATTTAACTTACTTTTATTGCTAACTATGTTTTAAATACAACTCAATTTTTAAAAAAAACAACATTGCCTGTTTTTATTACTTCCCTTGAAATTTTCAGTGTAATGACGTCATACTTCTTTGTTTTAAGCTTTAAGAAAATTATCGATTAATTAATCGGTAATTTTTCAAAAGTTAACGATTAAATTTAATTTAATCGATAACAGCCCTAGTTTTTTTTAATGTTGAAGCTTACAGAGACAAAATCTAATTAGGGCCTTTAAAAAAATTTCACTATTTTCATATGGACATAAGTACATGTTTACTGAGTTTGATTTACATCCTTCCATCAATAAAATAGTTGAAAATGATATAATCAATATTTTTCATAGCTCATGTAAGTAAAAAAATTTAACCAAAAAAAAATCAGATTCCTCTATCTACCTAATTGAATGTTTTGTAAAACTCATATCCCTCTCACCATTATTTCATGCTAAAATATGTTTAGTGTTTATGAGTTCTGTTTTGTTCATTATATGAATATGCATGATCAAACTCTAGTGTTTAAAAATTTGTAAGAATCCATTTTTCCATGGGGTAGACAACATATGAAATAATATTGATATAGCTCAAATTTGAAGAAGGAAAAAAAACAGCATTATGTTATGGTTCCACTGGCTAAAACTACCTTCTATCCCCCTTTAGTTTATTTAATATTGGATTATGAAGGGTGTGTCAAGTTTTGTCAAATTACACATATTCATATATGATCATTCAGTGGAACAAAACACCAACTTACTTATATATATATATATATATAGACACACCACACACTAAAGTTAAAATAAAACTAATAAAACTTCATAAAATATCTTTAGTTTTACTTACTATCTACTATCTAGCATTCAAAATGAACTCACCATTTAACCTTAACCAACTCTGTCACAAAGTATTGATCTTCTATTGAAAATCATTACCAACCTGAGGAAGAAACAAAGAAAAATTGGAGATGGTTAAGGCAGTGAGAGTTTATTCCAGCTCTTTTCATATTTTTTTCATGTTGGATAGAGCATATATCATAAAAATTTTTTAATCAGCTATGTCCTTGTTAGATTTTTGTTCACAACACGATACATTAAGTATACTATTCTATATGTTTTCAGTGGAAGAAATGAGTGGCAAAGTAAATGGATTAAGTGAAGACTCTGTTGGCTCTGCTTCTGAGGGAAGCGGGGAACCTAAAGTTAATGGTTTGAGTAATCATAAGACCACAGGTTCCTCTTCATCATCCCATAAACACTCTTCAGAGCAGAGCAGCAGCTCTGATAAAGATAAGCATCATAGCTCATCCAAGCATAGGGACGGAAGCTCTTCAAAACACCATGAAGGTAGCTCAAGCAGCAAGCACAAAGACGGTTTGAGCTCTTCTTCGTCAAAACATAAAGATGGTCACAGTTCATCTTCCTCATCAAAGCACAGAGATGGAAGCAGTTCGAAGCATAGTTCATCCAGCTCATCAAAGCACAAAGAAGGAAGCAGCTCATCATCTTCCCACAAGGACAAAAGCAGCAGTAGCAGTTCTAGTCGACCTAAAGATAGCAGTGGCAAAGTAAAGGAAAGCACTTCATCACACAGCAGCTCAAAAAATAAAGAAAGTAGCAGTAGTAGCAGCAGCAAACCGAAGGAAGGGAGTAGCTCGAATAAGGAAAAAACCAGTTCATCATCTGATAAACCCAAGGACAAGAGTAAAGAGTCTAGTAGCAGGGATAAGGATAAGCACAAATCTTCATCTTCCAAACACAGAGAAGAAGAAAAGACCAAATCCTCATCATCTAAAAGTGGAGATGGGGATGCAAAAGAAAAACATTCACATTCATCATCCAAAGCTAAGGAAGAGGTGAAGCCTAAAAAGGAAGAGGGATCAGCCAAAGTGAAGGATGAAAATCTTGAGAAGCATGTTAAGAAGGAGCCTGTAGAGCTAAAGGCATTAGATACTAATGGCAATAGTCCTCACACAACACCATCCCCAGTCAAGGTTAAGAAAGAGGTAGACTCACCGGTGAAGACTGAAAAACCAACAGTAGCGTTTAACAAAAATGCAGTGAAATCTGAGGATGATGAAAGTGATGATGAAGATGACAAGCCCTTAGTAAGTCAGAACCTATGTCCTACCTGTATTGATTTATGAATGAGTAGAATTGTAGAATTGAGCAGTCTTTAAAGGCATAATTTATTCTTAAACTAGCCATGCTTTATTTTTAAAGCTAAAATCACTTTAATTTTCTTTAAATGATCTATTGGATTTGAGTTTTATGTATAAAGTATAAATTATTTAAAACCCTGTTCAAAAATTCATTCCATTACTCAGTTTAGCTTAGGTTAATTTAGTAATTTGTTGCTTGTAAGTTGTTAGTTTTAACAAAAATAGAATTTCCTTTTTCTTAAATTTAATATTATTTTAAATCTTTGTTAAATTTAATTAGTCTAAATCTGTATAACTTTGATATTAGTTTGTGCCTATCGATATTTTTTTTGTTGTTCTTTCAGTCTGCACGCAAGCAAAAGACCCAGTCATTAAAAAGACCTAAAGATGAATCAGATTATGAAGATGAGGAACAAAATGATGATGAAGATGAAGATAGTGATGTGCCTTTGTCAGCACGGTAAAATTATATACACTGCTTAGTTATTTACATAATTAAAAGGGACAGTAATTAAATGCAAGAAATTAACTCTTTTTCTCCGGAACAACGCTCCCATTGTCGATTTCAAAATGACGTTTCTGTCGGATCGACGATGGGAGCGTTGATTTATTAAAAGTGAATAGTTTCGTTTCTTTTCATAGTTATTTAACTAAAATTAGTTTTAATGTATTCTAGAATGATTTCCCTTGAATTAAAAAGTCGGAAATCCTTTGTTTGAACGTGGTGAAATATCATTTTCGTTTTTTTGTTTGTTTACAAACATGGATATTCAACTAGCTCATCTGGTTATTGATCTAATATTATTCTAAATACTACGATGACAAACAAGAACAAGGTATAGATTTTTAAAATGATTATTGAGATATTAATTCTAAATTGCCGATGAAACATACGCTTAGTCTTAGTGCTAGTACTAGTAGTTTATAAAAAAATAAGTTGACAAGTCATCTGTTGATGAACATCATGTCCCACCCACGTCTCAAATCTTGATGAATTGATAATATATATACTACAAATAATAATTTTGACTATATGTAGTGTAATTTGAAAACTGCTAAACTTTTCACTAAAACTAAGTGCAGTTTTAAATATAATTTAAAACAATTTCTAGTTACAATACATCTTATAGCTTCAAGTTCCATTGTAAACAGTTCAATTTTTTGTATAATTTTCCAGTGTGGGTGACCATGGATAATGAGCTCTAATATTATATTTATTTGCTTATTTGAAGTGACATTGTTTCTATTTGGTGTAAAAATGAATATAGTTTCTAAAAAACACTACTTTATTACATTCTAGATAAAAATCTAAATTTTAGTGACTTTGAATGAGGTTTTGTAAAAAAAAAAAAAAAAAAAATTTTAAAATAAAACTTTATTTTCATTACAACAAAATCATATTATTTTATGGAAATAAGGTCAGGAGTCTGTGTTGCCTAAAAACATTATTCATTTCCCTTTAATTCAATACCAAATATATCATTATCTGTTAAAAAATAAAAAAGTTATTAACATTTTAAGATGGCATGGTAGCACGCGACAAATTTCCAAAATAGATAATTCCGTCAAAACGTGGAAAATAATTACGGAGAAAAAGAGTTAACTTATATAATGTTACTTTTTTAAAATGTATATTAAAATAGCAGAATTTTTCAATATCTCCTTAATAAAATTTATCGTAGTATGTAATTGGTTGATAAAACTTGTGATATGTCTTCACAAGGTAACTGGATTGTTGCTTAATGATATCTATTCTTAATATTTTTAACATGTTTTTAAAAAAAAACACATGTGGTATCAATGTTCAAATTATCCAGTTTCTTCTTAATTAATTTTTTTTGATCCATTCGAATTATATTTAAGGTTTTAGGTTAAAGGTTTTTAAGGTTAAAACTTAAATTAGGAAAACACTACATTAAAAAATATTTTAAAAAATATTTATGTGTAATAAGGAATCATATCCTTTATATCTGTAAACAAATATACAACATTTTCAAATATAAAACAATTTGAACAATATTGAGCTATTACCCTTTTCTTGTCTAATTCATAAAGTTTTAAGTAATATATTTTTGTGATTCTGGTGCAAATATTTTGAATGGAGCTATTTTCAAAATGTAAAGTTGTGTTTATGTTTGAACACCTAAAAGATTTGTTTTTATTATTTTGGTATTTAATCTTACTTACAGGTATCAGAAATTATAGTTGTAAAAGGTATTTTAATGAGCCTTAAGTCGATAAGTTTTTATGTCATGACTATTTTCATGGATAAGGTAGTGGAGGAACCTTTTACATCTTTTCTGTATAAATTTAATCGGGCAGTGGCTTAAAAGTTTCATTTACCCTGTCTTTACATTACATACCCTCCATCTATACTGAGGATGTATTGTGCCATAGGATTATCCATGATTATGTCCAGTCTTGAATTTTTATTTGAGTTTTGAATGTTTATAATGTTTTTGTTTTCCTAGCTTGTTCAGGCAACCATTAGAACAAAAACAATGTTTTTTTTATCCCTGTCTATAAGTTTTGTATTAGACTATTTTTGTGTGCTATTTCCAAGTTAGAATTTAACGTCTTATTGTATTATTATAACTTTGTTCTTCTACCTTTTTAGTGTTTCTGTGTTTAGTATTTAACTAATGGAGTTACTTTTATCAGGTGTGAATTAACTTTTTATTTCTTGTTGTGAATTTCAAGTGCCAACAAGGCTAAAAAGTTAAAACTAGACAAGAAGCCAGCAGTAGCGGGAAAGACATCTAAGCAAGCCAGCACACCTGCAAAAAAAGTAATGATAACCTTTTGTTTCTTTTTATAAAAACTTAGTTTGGCTTGTTTAAAAGTGTTCATAAAGATGATATTGCCAAAAAATACTAAATAATTTGTATATAATAATCTGTCCATTGTAATTAAATTTAATTAAGTTTAATTGTGAAAAGGTTTATATTCTTCTACTATTTATTTGATACTAGACCAAAAAAAATAAGGTAAAAGAAGAAGTGAAAGAAGAGGACCAAGATGAACCAGCAGCTAAAAAAAAAAAGAAAGGGACAGAGGAACAACAAGATGTGTGGAAATGGTAAATTTTTCTTTACTCAACTATCTATATTCTGACATACTTGTTGAGAACAACTAAATAGACGCTATGGCGGATTAAGGGGGGTGCTGAATGGGCTAAAGCCGGGGGCCCCCAGTGATTCTTAGGGCCCCAAACTTATTATATTGCATAAAAAAGGTGGCTGGACGGTACTGGACCGGGTCCTTTATGTAAATGCAGCCAGGGGCCCCGTGCAATCTTGATCCGCCCCTGAATAGACGCAACAATCTATAGAACGAGCATCTGTAACAGATAATATAAGATAAGATAAATGTATAGAATAAGGAGTTTAACGGTCGGGACTTTGCTGATTATTTATAAGATGAAAAAATGTTTTCATGCTAACTTTATTAACAAGCAAATTCATTTACCCTCATTTTAAACTCTCTGGCTTTGTAGTGCATTAACTTGATGATTTTTTCTACTCAGTATCTGTTAAAAGCTAAATAAAATATTTTCCCAATGTGGTTATATTTAACTCAATATTAGAACCTATAAGTTAATTTTATATAATCATGGCATTGAAGTTGAACCAAGAGTTCTTTGAAATATTTTAGTTACAGATAAAATATATCAAAATAAAGTTTTACATATTATGTAACAGCATTTATCAGCAGCAGTTATTAGTGATTTCCAGTAATCAGGTAATTTAAAACGGTTTGCATATTATTGTAAATAATTTCAAGGATTATTTTGTTTTAATTAAAGTATAACAATTAATTTTCACTTGTTTTTCAAATAGGTGGGAAGAAAAGCGGGAGGATACTGGTGTTAAATGGTCATTCCTTGAACACAAGGGACCTTTGTTTGCACCTGCTTATGAACCTCTCCCTAAAAATGTTAAGTTCTATTATGATGGTAGGTATCAGTTCACCTGTTTCTATTTTTGTAATTTAAAAATTTTAGCACTAAAAGTGTTTGTGACAATCAAGCCCAGTGGTCTCTACGGACCCCTAGGGGTCCCAGGTACCATGCAAATTAAATTTGATTGGGGGTCCCTGAAAAACTGCAGGGGTTCCTCGCAAGGTTTAATATAAAATAATAAAATTGTGATCCATTTTTATTAGTATGTAAATTAAAATAAATAACAATAAATGAAAAAGAATCCGAAATTTTTTAAAAACTTATTAAATAGCAACTGATGTGCTATCAGTCATGGAATTCAATTTAGTTTTACTAGAAAAGGAAGTAGAACTGCTGTAATTTCCACAACTATAACAATTTAAAATATTTAATTTATTTAAAAAGTCAAGTATGCTGCATAAGAAATTTGGAATTCCTACAAGCTATTCAGAAAAATAGAATTTCTTAACATGAATCAACGAGGGATGCAAAATTGATTAATTTTTTGATGGGCTTGGAAATTTCATATATATTTATCTAAATTGTATCATGTCATCCAATATTCTCTTCAAAAGGTCTTTACTGCAGCATTCCATTGAAAAAGTTAATAATTATTGACAGTGGTTTTTTTTACAAAAGATAATATAATTGGTGAGCCAAAGAAAAAATGCTGATAATACAGTATTGTTAAATGTTTGAAGTATGGCTAACTTGATGTTTTGAAACAGAAACGAAAGGTGAAACGTCATTTACTGAATGAAAATAGATTTTAAGAAGTTAAAGCTATACCCTTGACTTTTGGCATACTTAAAACAAGCTGATCAGAATTTATTTTAGTATATTGTGCCATTTGTTGACATATTTATTTCCCAAAAATCTTAGTGAAAGTTTGCATGGGTCATTAAGAGTTTAAAGTCAAAAGAAATTCCTGCATTGAGAGATTATTAACTCAGCATTGTTTGGAAAATGAAGAATACTATACTCTGGACAGAAATATGCTGGTTATCAAAAAGTGCATTTGTTTAAATCAATTTTATGCTCCATTTGATTCATCATTGGAATTCATGGAAAACAAAGACAATGATTTGCACCAGAATTAACTCAAAAAAGGCTTATCCTTTATATGAATGAATTATTAGTCAAATTATTTGAAACTATTTGAAACTGGAAGGTGACCAATTAAGTTTAATAAAAACTAAAAGCATAATATCTGTGTTTGTTGCAAACCTTTTTCTGTATAAACGAAACTTGGGAAGAGGAGAAAGTTCTCAGTTTCTAAATCTTTCAAAATTGCAAATTAGAGACAAAGATTTACTTGCTTACTGCCAACACTTAACAACTCTTCATGCAAACCTGAACCAAAGATTTGAATACATTCTTTACTTGGATATTCCCGACTGGCAGTTGAACCCTTTAGAACAAAACACATAGATCCCAAACACAGACAAATCCATACTAATACAGGAGCAGCTTTTTGAAATAACCACAAATTAGGGACTTAAACAAGGATGCCACGAATTCTGATTACAAAAATAAATACCAATTTTATATACTGCATTATGAGTTATTGTAGAGAAGTTATTGACTGCTTCCAATCTTCTTAAATGGTAGAACAAGAATTCAGTGTCGTTAGGAACCTCATCACAAAGAAATAGAAACTGAATAAAATTTAGTGCCTTGGGGGATTTGCGGTTGCTACTCGCAAACATTGAGTGGGACATAAATCACTCATAAAATCTCATCAGGTTCATCCAAGTGATTGTTTTATTTTAAATTTTATTTTCAACAACAACAAAAAT
>MUZC01000037.1:1200370-1216115 GCA_002072015.1 Radix auricularia | reverse complement strand
GGGGGGGGGGGGGTAAGAGCAACTGAAATTTTCAGTCCATTTTCAGGAGATGTAATCTGAAACAGGTAATATAAAAAGTAATGAGCAGATCTGTTGCTGTGATGGTGAGGAAGGAAATTAGTGATATTTATTGGATTTAAATACATTTATTCTGTTCTAAGATGTAAATAACGTGTTAATGACTATGAACCATTAATCTTAACCTTTGAGCCCCCGCCACCGGTATACCAGTGGTAGCAGTAATCGCTTCATAAACCTCGTCACCGGTATACCGGTTTCGCGACAGTACAATTACGTGGATTGGTTTAGTTTTGCCTGTAACAGCCAATCAGATGTTTCGTTTGGTCAGGAGTTTATCTAAGATGTCTGCGCCCTTGTTGAACGTGTGTTTACAATATTTACATTGAGTTTGTGAGGGAAAAAAATTTTTTTGGTCATGGATCGCGACGAGCCCAAACCTGGTCCATCTGGGACAAAACGTCAACGTTCTTCCTTATTCTCAACACAAGAAATTATTTTAAAAAAGAAAAGATTTGTCAGAATTAGATTTTGATAATGATGATAGTGATTTGGAGGATTCAGATAGGGATAAAAAAAATGAGACCGATAATGAAGGTGTGTCGAGGGGATCAGCTGATCGAAAGGGGCGTGTCCCAAGTGTGAAAGCTACTTGTGTATAAAGAGAGGGATCCCCTGCTGGGTCTACTGGCATACTAAAGTTGAATTTTGGTGCTGGAGTTCAGGTAGACCTATTCTTTTACTTGCATATTTAATTTCATGTTGTTATCTTTCACGGTTTTTCCTCAGTCGTCACTCAAACATGGCACATTATGAAATAGGTATAAAATGCTCAGGAACCCAAGCATAGGGTAAAATTAGGCGCAGGGGGGCAGGGCTCAAAGGGTTAAATACTTCTGTTTTGTTTTTTTACTCATGGCTCTATTATGATGTATATAATGAAAGACTTATAAGACTGGTGCTATATTGCAAGCTCTAGCAGCTCATGTCTTGGAATTTTCAAAATACTTATTGTTAACAGGAAAACCTATGCAACTGTCACAAGACGCTGAGGAGGTTGCAACCTTTTATGGTCGTATGCTTGATCATGATTACACCACACGAGATGTTTTTAACAAGAACTTTATGAAAGACTGGCGAAAGGTATTGTTTGTTGAGAAACAAAAGTAAAAACTTATATATTGTAAAAAGTATTTAATATTCCAAAAAGGTCTTGTTTTCATTTTAAAAATGAAGTGTTAAATATATTCTAAAATGATTTTCATTTATTTATACTTGAGAATTTCAGTGTGCATTTTTCTTCTTTGATGTAAAAATTTTTTTGTTTGTTTCAGGTGATGACTGCTCAAGAACAAGCCATAATCACTGACCTCAAGAAATGTAACTTTCATGAAATTTTAGACTACTACAAGAAAAAATCAGAGGAAAGAAAAAATATGTCGAAGGAAGAAAAGCAGGTTGGATATTTAAAAAAAGAACAACTAATTTAGCTGTATTTCTTTTAACGCTCAGTCTTCATTTTTTATAAATACATTTTAAAAAATCTTATTTTCAGGTCTAATGAAAGTACTGTCACATTAATTACATTGTTAAATTATAACATGTCTGGTATATTTCTCATTCTTAGAAAATAAAAAAAGAAAATGAAGAAATCACAAAGCAGTACGGGTTTTGCACAATCGACCGCCATAAGGAGAAAATAGGAAACTTTAGAATTGAACCTCCAGGCCTATTCCGTGGCCGTGGTGATCATCCAAAACAGGGCATGTTGAAGAAACGTGTTAATCCAGAGGATGTTATTATTAACTGCAGCAAGTGCGTAATCATATTTACTTTCTTTATAGGCAAGATAATAAGAAATGTATACAAATGTAATTTTATTTGGTTTATAGTGTGCACTTGTGCATTAAATTTATTTTCCACTTTTTTAGGGACTCAAAAATTCCTGTTCCACCAGCTGGTCACAAATGGAGGGAAGTAAGACATGATAACACAGTGACATGGTTGGCAAGTTGGACTGAGAATATTCAAGGTGCCATAAAGTATGTCATGTTAAATGCAGCATCCAAATTAAAGGTCAGTGCCTTGAATTGTTTCTATAATTTATATTTAAAAGATGATTTCATATATATGAATGAACGGAACAGATAATATTTGTCTATCTCCTACATAAACTAAAACCACAAACATTCTTAAAATGTTTACAATTACAAATTTACAAAGATTTGTTTAATTTAAAACATTTCAATCACTTACAATTTTAAAAATGTTTGGGTTGAATGGAAAAAAAAATTTATTGTCATGTGTTTGTGATATGGAATTGATCTTTTACAGGGAGAAAAAGACTGGCAAAAATACGAGACTGCTCGTAAACTTCACAAATGTGTAGATAAAATTCGTGCTAATTACCAAGAGGATTGGAAGTCAAAAGAAATGCGAGTGCGGCAGCGTGCTGTGGCATTATATTTTATTGATAAGGTAATTTTACATTGTTCATTAACCTCGTGGAACATTAAAGCTATAAATTTAGAATCCATATAAAGTTTTTAGTTGTTTGCTTGATTAACATACTGATACGAATATATGTATTGCTTGTTTAAATTTATTGACAAAATTATTATTTTCAGCTGGCTCTAAGAGCAGGTAATGAAAAAGATGAAGGTGAAACAGCAGACACTGTTGGCTGCTGCTCCCTGAGAGTAGAGCATATAAAACTTCACAACGAGAAGGATGGCAAGCAGCATGTTGTTGAGTTTGACTTCTTGGGTAAAGATTCCATCCGCTATCAAAATGCCATTCCAGTGGAGAAGCGAGTCTTCAAGAACCTCCAGTTGTTTATGGAGAACAAACAGCCAGAGGATGATTTATTTGACAGATTAAATGTAAGATTTACATATTTATGTGCTTTGTTGGAGTTGTACATTAACACAAATTCTTTTTTCATTTATTTGATTTTAATTATAATCGGTAATATTTTATAAAGAAAAGAATAAATTTGCTTGACAAGTTTATTGTTAGCATTTATTGATGTTTCAACCATTTTTTCATCATTAGCTGCATTAAAGTTGATAATCTCAAACAAGTAGTTTTCAGTGTAAATATTTTTAAATTCCAGACAACCATTCTCAATAAGCATCTTCAAGATCTAATGGAGGGACTCACTGCTAAAGTATTCCGTACTTTTAATGCTTCAAAGACTCTGTCTGAACAGCTGGAGTTGCTAACTAATCGTAAGTTTTCATTGAAATTGTAGGTTGAGATGTAGTTAACCTTATAAAGACTACTTTGTTTCGCTACTTCCAGTAATCTTTATTGAACAGAGTTTTATCTCTGTACAGATAAGAATTCTAAGGACTTTTGACGCATTTATGGTGCCATAAGCAAAAAAATTCATACCTTTTAGTTAATAGACATGTTCAATGAAATAACGTGAAAATTGTTGTGAATTTTCGGTCATGTGTGCTATAAATAAACTCTGTTACTATTATTAAAAAATTGCAATCTCTTTCTTCCTAATGTTAAAATGACTTTAAATCAAAATCAATATTTATTTTTTACCTCAATTCACAATAAATGAAATCCTGAGAATGCTTCACTGTCTCTTGACAATGCCACCACAACAACTTTCCAAAGTAAAAAATGCAACCGCTGTCTTAAAAATTGTCTGAAAGTAGCTTTCAATTACCTAAAATTTGAAGAAACTGGATGTAAACAAATGGAAGTCTCACAATAATTTGAAAATTTAAAAATAATTGTTGCCTTTTTGGTCAACTCAAGCAACTTCAAATATTAATAATTGGGGAGAGACTGCCAACAGGTTAGTAACAAGATAATTTTTGAAAAAATTATGGAAAGAACACAACTAAAAAAAAGGTGTTTTGATGCTTTCCTTGTTCATGTTTACCTTAGTTATCTTAATACATAATAATATATATTTTTTCAACTTTGAGATAAAGAGGCTTTTAATTTACTAACTATCATTTGTTTGAAACGCCAGATCAAAAACATTCTTTTAATTCTGGTCACATTTAGAAATGACATAAAAATGATTTGTGTTGCGGTTAACATGAAGGCCATTCTTTTACTAACTTTGAGAAATGCAACATGCTTGAAAATACCATAAGTGTGTATAAAGTATAAAGACAGTTTTGTCATGATCATGGTTTCTTGTATAGCATGAATACTCCATGTCAGGCTATCATTTCAAAACAGCTTAAATACATTTTTTAAAAAGCCTGTAGATTTTTCTTAATTTTTTCCTCTTTTGTTTTATTCTCTCAATGATTTGGGATGATATTCATTACATTAATTCAAATGAGTGCACTCCAATATACTTCTTTCTGTGTCCATCCATACTGGGAACTTTCAGTAAGAATTGTAAAGCGAGAAGTGCAGCCCCTTTGAAGTCAGTTCTTTTGAGTAATAAGGCATACACATACTCCCTGATTAGTTAACACATATAGACTTGCATACAATTTTTGTTTTCAGCCAATGATTCTCCAGCAGCCAAGATGCTTTCATACAACAGAGCTAACAGAGCTGTAGCTATATTGTGTAACCATCAGCGTGCTGTCCCAAAAACATTTGAAAAGTCAATGGAGAATCTTATGAATAAGGTTAAATTATTTTTTTAAATTGTGGGATAGATTTCAATATTTTTTTTACTAAGCAGAGTCCTTAAAATAATTTGGTAACTGATTATTACTAAAATCATTTAAATATACAAATGAGGAAGGAAGAATTATTTTTAAATATTTTATCAGTCATCAATTTTGAAACAAAAGAAAATAATTAGAAATGACTATAACTAACCATCCAACTAAATTTCCAAACAAGCTATATATAAATAAAAGCATGTTGCAAATTTAATCTAAAAAATTGTGATAGAGCTGTGTTCCAAATAATGAGGCTCTTCTTGTAAATGTTCTTAGATTGATGCCAAGAAGGCTGAAATTAAACAAGTCAAGAAAGAAATTAAAGGCATCAAAGCGGATTACAAGAGGGAAAAGTCTGTTAAAACAAAAACGTAGGTTAATAAACTAACTGTATATATTGTCCAAGTCTAGAAAATTTTTAGTTAGTCAACTGTAGTCAAGAGATGGTGTCAATTTTAAATATGTCAAAAACAACGAGCTTTGTTAATATATTATATTTCAAAGCATAGTACTCATTGCTCTTACTAATTAGGGACATTTCTTACACTACAACCACTTTTTTTTATTTCTGTGCATTATAATCTTTTATGCCTGATAAATTTATTCATGTTTTTTTCTTACAATAATTATATGTTTTTAATTCACTTATTTCATTTCTAATGTTTAACATTAGCTTTCTTTTAAATCATTCATATTTAAAATAACTTCAGCCTAATAAATCATTGGTGTGTTTTAGGGGAAAAAATGAAATTTGAAATTAAAATTTTATCTTTATTTTTTTAAAGCTTATATGAAAAAAAGAAAAAAGCTTTATCTAGACTGGAGGAGCAGTTGGGGAAATTGGAGGTCCAAGCAACAGACAAGGTGACTTCATTTTAAACTATTTTCTGAGAATTCTATTTTATTATCTTTATTTCTCTATTATGAGTATAGGCCTGTATTTAACTAAATAATAGCCAATGTTCAGCTTTATTTTTGTTGGTGATACTAGGATATTCTCACATTTGGCCAGGTGGTCAGATTAGAAACCACTGGTTGGCTGGCTGGAGCTGGGTCTTGTGTTGCAGTTTAAGAACTGTGCTCCAAATATTTTTTTAAAAAATAATATCACACTCATGACAAGAATTAACAATAATTAACAATGTAGTCATAGAACTAATGTCTGCATTATAAAAATTTAAGATATTGTTTATAAACTTAGATTTATATTTGAAACTCTAGGATGAGAACAAAGAAATTGCTTTAGGGACTTCCAAGCTCAACTATTTGGATCCAAGAATCTCTGTTGCATGGTAAGTTGATGCTCTATTTAGAATATTAATATACAATCATATCACCCTTTTAACCATTCAGATTTTCAAATTTATGGTTTTTGTACCTCAACCCAAATAAGTCTCTCCTATGTAAAACTCATTGTTTCTTTGGCGTTTAATTTCTTTATGACGGCTAATCAATGTTAGCTTTTGTTGGGTAATCTAGGAATTTAATAATTAAGAATTTTTCTAATTCATTAAAAGGATTCAAGCAATATTAAAGTTCTGTTTTGTTATTAACTCTTCTTGTGAAATAAGGTTTTCGAAAAACTTCTGCCTCAGTGCTGTAAGAATTTCCCGAACTGCGATCAACCGTTTTTGAAATTTTAAAAAATTGCGTAAAATCCATTTATATTATTATTGTCATAATGACTTCACCTTTTAGGATAAGAATGGTTATTTTATGTATCCAAAAGACTGTTTTGAGTTTAAAACTATTTTTACCTGTAGTTAAGTACTATTGTTTTAGTAGTAAAGTATAGCGAAATCGCATCTTAAAAAAAAACCTGTAAAAACTACCAAAAAAACTTCGCAAATCAAGCAATAACACTAGCGAGGGAAACAGCCTCCATTGTCGGAAGTCGAATACATCATTTTTCAAGCATTGAAGATCTTTTACTTTCCATTATCTCATTTTTAACGAGAGTGCTATCTAGGGAGCTTTACGGCTCTTTGGTAATAGTGGTCAGGGAACTTTACAACACTTTAACACATTAAGAGTTAATAAATACGTTTTCTTATAATTAAATTATAGTCTAAATGAACTGTATTTTTTATTAATTTATTTATTAAGGTGCAAAAAGTATGGAATCCCCTTGGAGAAAGTCTACAACAAAACACAGAGAGATAAATTCAGATGGGCTATTGACATGGCCACTGAGCACTTCAAATTTTGATGACATTTCAAGTTTTAGGACAGCCAACATGATTTAACAAAAATGTAAATGTTTTTTTTAATTATTATTATATTAATTTTTTTAAAACAAAAAATTGAAAATCACCCAAACAATTTTACTTTATGTACGACAGCTATATGAAGATTGAAAAGAAAAAATGGTTTGCTTTATTTACATTGTTAAAACTGTGAGATCAGTTGATTTCTTGTTATGACTGAAGTAATATTTGGTCAACATTAGTGTTTTTAGCAGATTTTCACATTTTGATCTAGTATAATCTGACAAAGTATGAAATTGTAAATAGATATAAAAACTGACATTACTGGTAACTCATTAATAAACTTTGGAATCATATCATTGTGTGATGTATTTTCACCTAAAGGCATTCCTTGCTAACCTATTACCAAGTTAAAAGTTCTTGTATGACTGGAAAATCATATTATGGTCATGGATTATCTTTGATTTTATTTCCCCTGTTTAAATATTGTCATAATTATACAGCAAAAAAGATATTTAACAGTTGAACTGTTGCTATAATACTTAATTCACTCTGTTTTTTTTAAATTAACTGCTGAAAGAATTGGCATTTCATTCCCTGTAGTCTTTGAATATATAGGGCATCAATTAGTACAAACAGATGTGGAGAATGATATAACTAAACTTTTCACGTATTATCCAAAGATTTGCTCAATAAGTTATTGAAATAGTTCATTAGTTTTTAATATTGTGTCTTACTTCTAACGACATGCATCCTTTCAATTTGTTAAAGATAGTTATTCTAAACTAAGGTTGTGAGTATTCTGCATAAAATTATTTAAAACACTAAGCATTTTTCCACTGTCTCTGTTTACATAACTAAAACAGTATTGTCATTAATTATTTTAAGAAGAGTTTATTTTGTGAAATTCTATTATCAAATCTTGAAACTATTTTATTAGGTTGTCTATAAATATCAGATCAGTATTTCATTCAAGCAATGTTAATAAAAATGCTAGTTTATCCTCAGATGCTTGGAAAGAAAAGAAAGTTCAGGTAGTTTGTATAGATCAGTCATGCAATTTTAATATTATTGCAATGCCTTGCCCCTTCTTAATTTAAAAGATAACCATTCCCCATACAAAATTTCTAAGTAAAATGTTAAAAAATGCCAATAAACCTGATATTACTGAGTGTTGATGCACTCCTTAGATCCCAAGAACCCCATATAAATTTATAGAGGCCCAACCAAGCAATTGTGATGAGATTATTAAACATTTGAATCTGTTGTATTCATGTGTATCAAATTGTATCAAACTGTTTCCAAATGAGCATGTCAATTAAATAGAAGGGAGAGAAAATAAGGAATCCAAGTGATGTATGTATGTAGTGTATTTATGATACAATATGTAAACTAGTGGTTATAATTACATCAATCAACCCATTGCAAATCGAAAAGAGTTATTTTCATACTTTACAGGCACATAAGCAAATTGCCTTTATTTAACTCAATAAATATTTAAAAATGTTTTTTTATCTTAAGTTTGTCGTGCCTTGAGTATTGGAAATATTTGCATCCTGACTGTGGAGGTAATTCTCGGAACTACAAGAGGTTTATGTTTGGTTCCCTGTCAGTTCATGACATGGTATTGTTTGAAAGGATGATTCTCATTTTAATTCTTTTATTTGTTGACATATTTTTATTGAAATTGGCCAGCTACTTTTGTTATCCTTACTTTACTGTCAGAACAGAGTTCAGCAAACATTGGCCTTTAGACCAGATGTTGTGTATCCCAGTCAGTCAGGCTATTTTAATTGAACTTAAAGAAGAATAGCTGTTGTATTCGCCTTGATTATGTCTTGTCGTAACTCAATTTGTGACCTGTGTATATTTTATTACAACTAACATCACATATTTGTATGAAACAAGTTCCTGAAAGGTGAGGAATAGTGTTGCTGTTTTTTTTATAATAAATTGTAGGCCGTTGTCTCAATTTAATGCACCACTTTCTTGGGGTCAACTTTTTCTCAACAGGCCTAATAGTTAGAAAAGTTTGCCAACTTCTGGTCTAGAGTGGGGTTCTCAACCTATATCTTTTTTTTTTAATGCCACAAGGTCCACCTAAAACATATACTTTTAGTTGAATGAAATTGATTTCTTTTAAACTATTGATGCAGTACTTTTCTTTATTTTCTTAAAATCTCCCCTTATTTTTTAGCTATAGTTTGGTTGTTCAAGTTAGTAATTTGATTTATTTCTTGCATGGGTATGCTTTCCAAGAATCAAGATAGAAATTATTCATTCAATACTAATAAGAGGGTTGAGAACCACTTTTTGCATCTAGCTGACACTAACCCTGTCTGTTTTAATATGAATTCATTATTACTCAACTTAAATATAAGATATTATTGTTACATGCAACTTAAAAATGTCCATATCTCATTTTTGGATTGCTACTATTCATGATGTTAACATTGTGTCAATAGTCTTTGATCTTTTTGTCTGCATTAATTTTAATCTTAGTAATATGATTCATATCCTGGTATCTCTAAGATAGCCAAAGTGCATGTTTATGATGAGTATATTATTCATATATATATATATATATATATTAAATATTTTTGCATCCTCCATTATGAAATCTGTTTATCTATGTTCTCTGTCAGTATCAAGAAAAGTAAATTAAATGCTGTTTTTAAAGATATCTTTCAGTTAGCTAAATTGATGTGCTGTAAATATTTGTACACTATATTGGAAAGTTCACTTAGGTGGCACTGTATCTCAATAGCCCCACTCTTATAGTATTAATGGATTTAAATCAAAAGTTGCAGTGAAAGATGCTGTATTCATTTTTAAGTCCCTCAATTACTACTATATTCATTTAATGTAAATCTGAAACTTAAGAATTTGACCAAAATTTTGACTTCAGTTTGTAGGAATATTCAGTGTATTGTATCTTATTAAGAGCACATAATAGGCTTCTGAAATGTAAACATTTTTAACCATATGGTCTATACAATTGCATAAAAGATGGGTAGTGAAGACAATCAAGATCTACTTTTTCTAATGTTTTTAGTCCTGCTCTATAAAAGGGATGAGGTTTTTTAAAACTTCTCTGAAAGAGGACTTTTGGAAAGATTTTGGAGTTGATCCTAGCAGAGTTAATTTATTACACTGGAACTTTCAACCCAGTGGATATCTGTCAGGGGCATGATTCTGAATGTAGCTGTTGATGTATTCTATATAAATCACAAACCTGTCTTCAATTATTTAATGGGTTTACAAGCAGTTCCAATTCGACATAAGGTTTGGTTTTGGGGTGAATACATGCCTGCTAAATCAGTGACCTACCGTCTTGTCCCTTTGTTGTTTTTTTTTCAGTTGTGTTTTGTTTTATGCCACATTTTAATCCAAAAGAAATGTAAAAAAAATAAATGTAATTGTAAAATGATTTTATTTTAGGCATTAATAATATAATATTAGTCATGAGATGCCATGTTATATTATTTTAATCCTCCCCATGCCTCCATAGACAATGCCAAGAATGTAAGTTTTCATGTTCAAGTTGTAATCAATGCAATCTTGTAGGTGGGCCCCAACAGCCTCAGGCATACTAATGGCCTATATTTGTCTGTGTTCAGACCACTTCTGTTTTCACTAACTCCACTGGCATGATTTTCAGTGGCTTGAATTGTATCCATATTGACTTGAATGTACTAGGGTCCAAAATGTTATCTTTACCCTGATGTGTCTACATGTGTAGGTGATGACTTGCTGAACGGGTCTTGTCAGTATCACACTGGTGACTTGGATTTCTTCCTTTCTGAACTCTGGCTAGGGCACGGCTGTGTTGTTAAGGAGCACGTCCCCTTGTTTTGATCATATCTCACTTAGAAAAGTCTTTAGAAGAACTCCTCATGTTTAGGACTGAATCATACCAACCACTGCCCCTAGCGTGTAGATAGTTTCATTCATATTTTGTGTAAATATTTCATTTGGCTGACATGAAATAAATGACATTTGCTGTACCACAGACATCAGACCAGAGAGTTTTGTTTTGTAAAGCAATATGTCAGAAGCCTTGCTTCATTTTATAATTTGTGTCTTAACTAAGTAATCCATTTTTTAAAAGATCTAAATCTGAATTTAAATATATGTGAGTTAATAAAATGTCCACAAACATCGGTGAATTTTGTTGGTTTTAAATGAAGTGAAGTGAAAGCAGAATGAAATTACAGATATACGTTTTTAACAAAACTTTGCTGTGTACCGTTAAAAATGACCATTAAAAATTAGGGCTGCGGAAATTACCGATTAATTTCTCGATTAATTGGTAAAATTTTTTATCGATTAAAATTATTTTAATCGATAAATAATAAGATAAAATAGCAATTAAAATTAAAGAAAATTTTTCAATTTTTTTTTTCGATTTATTAATAAATATTTAATTATTAATAATTAATAATACTTTGTTTTTTGTTTTTTTTACGTACAAACTTCTCCATCTAAAGGAAACATGACAAACGTGAAAACTTTAAGTAACCTGTTTTATAAGGACAATGATATAAAAAACACATTGTTTTTAATTAATTAACAATAACAAAATTTAAATTCATTGACATTATATTGAACTTTTTATATTTAAATATATCTCCTACAATATTATAGTTTTATAATTAAATACATAGCTATGGGCTTTTTAAAAAATGCCATAAAAGGTTACAAAATGTGAAGGAAAACAACATAGTCAAAAAAGTTATTATGAGGTCTTAGAAAAAAATCATGACTTTTGAACCACTTGGGATAAAAGTGGGATCTTTATGTTTTTGTTTATCATCAAACAAATTCTGTATAGCTGTATTACTTTTATAATTTAAAATTAATTTGAAATTTTCATCCAAGTGCCTAGACTTTAATATGTTATTGAACTTATTTTTATTGCTATGTCCTTAAACTAACTCAATTAAAAAAAAATCAACTGCCTGTTTTTATTACTTCCCTTGAAATTTTCAGTTTAATGACGTCATACATCTTTATTTTAAGCTTTAACAAAATTATCGATTAATTAATCGATAATTTTTGAAAAGTAACGATTAAATTTATTTTAATCGATAACAGCCCTATTAAAAATAATTGATTTTATAGCTGTTATGTTATTAGCCTAGGGCGGTTCACCAACAAAACGGCCCTTGACAAAACTGCCTCAGACAAATCGGCCCAGGACTAATATTTGTTAATGTAGTAAGATTTTATAATGGAGTTATTTATTATTTTTACTCGCCGATTCAGTGTCAGTTTTAGTTCACAAAAAAACAAAACAATAATAACATCATAAGAGAGAATTTAATAACAGTTAAACTATACGGTAGCAAGTCACAATTGTTTGTTGAGAAGAAATATCATAACGTCAAAAGAAATAATTTTACAATTTGACCACTTTCATAAAAGGTGAATAAGCTGAACAAAGATTAAATTAACTTAAAATTTTAAAAATTATTATTTTTTGTAAAAAATGTCTACAATTTGTCTGGGGCCGTTTTGGTCGGGGGCCGATTTGTCAGGGGCCGTTTTGACGGGTCACCGCCTAGGGCACAAGTATTTAAAGATGATCTCGAATAATAGAAAGTAGGATTTGGCCTATAATAAATGTGTTATTTTGATTGGTTTAAAATTTCCTGAGAAGCAGTTGACTTATTTTAATGTAATGATCTTTAGGATCTGTAACCTCACCAACCTATTATGTGTATGTCAAAATCTTAGGCTATTGATTGCTAACTAAAATAAAATGGAACCTGGTTATAGGTCCTTAATCCGTTCCAGACACTTGAAAGTATACTAAAAATAAAAAGACATAAACCAAACGTATTTTAACTATAAGAAATATTGGGAAAATGATAAATCCGTTCTCGTTAAATTATTATTTACATATTTATACATTTATTGTCGAGGTTGTATAAAATAATTAAGTCTAAGCACCGCTTAATTGAGTCTTATTAATTTCTAAGACTTTTTGCGGCCTTTATGTTATACTTAACTGAAATTTAATTGAAAATTAAGCCTGTATGGCATTTGCAATTAAGGGCCGTCCATAAATAATGTCACGTGATTTTGGCCGATTATTACTTTCCCTTCCCCTTGTCACACTTCGTTACAAAACCTTACACCCCACCCCCCCATAATATGACGTCAAATAGCTGTGACACCCCACCTTAAGGCGGTATGGTCTATTTGATAATGAGCATGTTTCAAAACACTTTGTTATTTTAGTATGTAGTAAGTGTAAGGCTGCACTCTAATTCTAATACTGTAACACGCGGGAATCCATGCCAAACGTCATAAAATAAATAGTAAGAAATCGATTATTTAAGTGGAACTTTGGCTTAGTGTAGCGTGTTTTGACGTGACGTCACAATTCTTAAACTACCCCTCTCTCTCGTCAGATAACGCCACAAAGTTGAGGACCCCCCCACCCCCCAAAAAAAGGTACGTGACGTCATTTTTGAACAGCCCCTTAAATTAAAAAATGTGACCCCCCCCCCCCCCCNAAATTGCTATCGACACCCATGTACATAAGTAAAAATAACTTTACAAATTGTTTTTCTGTTATCCAGGCAAAAGGAATTTTCAACAAGCTCTTAAATTATGTACCTGATCTTTGTTTTGTAACGATTAAGGACAACCTTATAAAAATATGTCGTATTCCATCCAAACAAAGGTCGTATACGAAGCAAAAAGTTTCTCCTTAAAATAGGACGTATACCGAGTTAGACTTAGAGCAAAGCAGACCTATACCGAGGTTCCACTGTATCTTATAAGAAGTGAAGCATTGTTGGATAAAAATAAATATTATAAACATAATACAATTTTTTTGTTTTTAAGCGTGTAAGTACATCTTTTCGGCCACACATTTTTATTTTGCTCTAGTTGAAGCTGTACACGGAATGCAATCCAATGCCACTTAGCGAATAACTATAACGCGTTTGTGCTTAGCTCATGTTTATCTAAGTCAATTTTTATGCATATATTTATGCCTCCGTCTAGTAAATAAAGCTTTCTTTGTTGTCTTGAGGTTTTGGCAGGTCATATTCAGAGGTTCGCGTGTGAAGCCTGGGTTTATTTAGATAGCATACATTTTTTTCTTTAGCAAACAACACATTAATTCTGATGGCTTTTATAAATACCCCGTTTCCCTATGTGATCCCATTTTGTTTGCATGCTATTCTTCAATCAGTGGCAAATGCCCCGACGGCACTTGGCTATGGGCGGCAAATTCTCAGTCATTGTTTAGTTTCTAACAAGGAACATTTTACAAGAAGATGGAGTTTTCATGGGAATAAAAAGAAAACCAAAATGTAAAGGAAATAAAGGAACTATTAAAAAGTATGTGGAAGTTCTTCTTTCAAAACTTCATATTCCTTATTGGCTATAAATTCTTCTGATACTAACGCTACTGTACTGAAGAAGAAGAGGCTTAATTAGTATGAGAACTTGACACTGGTGTGTGGTATTAGTTGATTTTTCAAATTTGAAAGCCACTAGTGTGGCAAAAGCAAAAATCACTGCTTCCGGATTCCTATCGATTTTAAACATGAGCCAATCGAATTGTCTGCGTGGCCCATTTTTGGGGTTTGGGGGTATGGGCGGCGAAGTCCTCTTCTAAAGTTGAAAATTTTAACTTAAAGTTTAATAATTATAATATAAAAGAGAAGCCATGATTTAAAAAAGAAAAGAAAAGAAGATAACTATTTTAAAATACGTGAACATTTCTAGTGCCAAAACTTCAAACTTCATAGAGAATCTTAAGTCACCTGATACTAATGCCGCAGAATTGAAAAACGTAGGGGCGAAAGTAGTATACGAACATGAAAATAATATGCTGGCACCTATATTTGATGCAAGTTTGATTTTAACGTACATAAACTATTGGGAAAAAGAATGTTTGTGTACTTAAATGGTTTATTCTTCCGAAACACCATTATCTTAATTTTGATTTCTTTTGTTTTGTGGTATAAACAAAACAATGGACTAAATTACTTGTCTAATGACTAATGGAATTAAAACTTGGCACATATAACTAATCTATACTAATAAAAGGGAAAGCCCTCACTCACTCACTGACTGACCTACTCACTGATTCATCACTAATTCTCCAACTTCCCGTGTAGGTAGAATCATGAAACTTTGGGAAGTTGTTGGGTACCCTCTGACTACGAAAATTGGCGAAAAAGAATTTTGAAAATCTCACTCATGTGGGGCCGGGGGCCCAAAAACTTTTTTTGCCTACATCACTAATTCTCCAACTTCCCGTATAGGTAGAAGCATGAAACTTTGGGAAGTTGTTGGAAACACTCTTAAGACAAAAAATGGCGAAAAAGAATTTTGAAATTCACACTCATGGGGGCCGGGGCCCCAAAACTGTTTTTCTCCTTATATAAGCTATATGCTAATTTAAAATCAATATTTCATCTATTTTCCGTGTAGGTAGAAGCATGAAACTTATGAAATGCTTTGAGTACATGGTTCCAACGATAATTGGCAAAAGAGAATATTACATTTCCCACTCATGGGGACTAGGGCCCCGAAAACGATTTTTTCATTAAATGAGCTATATAAACATTGAAAATCACCAATTCTCCTATTTTCCGAGTAGGTAGACTCATCAAATGTTGGGGAGTTTATATATACACTTTCACGATGCTAGCAGGTGAAATAATTTTTAAATTTCTCTTACAGGGGGGATGGGGGCCCAAATTAAAAACTAAAAATCATTTCATTCCCCATGTAGGTGAAGAGCATGAAACTTTAGGAAGTTGTTGAGTTTAATCTCCCGATGATAATTGGCGAAGGAGAATGTTTAATGCCCACTCATAGAGGTAAAAGAGCCCC
>MUZC01000037.1:1180987-1194340 GCA_002072015.1 Radix auricularia | reverse complement strand
CAAAAAAGAGCTGCCAGATTCATTACTGGAGAATATTCAAAACTGACAAGAGTAACACCATTAGTTAAATCATTAAACCTTGAAACACTAGAGGATAGAAGAACCAAGAGTAAATTAGTAATTATACATAAGGCAATTAATTCTAATTTAGAAATACAACACAAAGATAACCTAATACAACCCTCAAATAGACATAAAGATAAAAACACCTTTCTTATTCCATATGCAAGAACAAACACATACAAGTTTTCTTTCTTTCCGTCCGGTATTCGGGCGTGGAATGGGTTGCCTGAAGAAACCAGGAAAGCCACCACTTTATCATCTTTTAAAACTCTAGTAAGAATACAGGACTAAACACAAACCATAGAAATACGTAGGACGCAATAATCTTCTGTACAGAAGGAGCGTCTGTAACATATAAGATAAGATAAGATAAGATACCCTTTCGCGACAAAAAAATAGCGTAATGTAATTTTAAAATTCACACTCATTGGGGCCGGGACCTCAAAAACGTGTTTTTTTCCAAATATGTGCTTTATACAAATTGAAAAGCACTATTTTTCCTATTTCCCAAATAGGTGACGCATAAAACGTTGGGGATTTTTTAAATACACTTCCACGATGGCAGCAGGTGAAATAATATTTAAATTATTCCTTGGTGGGCGCTGGGGGCCAAAATATAGTTTTTTTTATGCATTCACTCACTTATCACTAATACTCAATCTTCCCGCAGCAAAGCGCGGGCAAATTGCTAGTTATAAATAAGCCACTAATGAATAAGTGCTCAACATGACATTACCAAAGTCCAAAGTTTTTTTTTTTTTACAATTTTAAGGAATCAGAAATCGGATTTTTTAAAAATAGACTATTAATAAAGAACAATACGTTGCTATAAGAGAAAACAAAAAAGATGCAAAAAGCTCTTGTTATAATGTTTGCCATTATTCAATCCTGGCAAATTTGAATGTTGATTTTTTTTGCTTTTGAGGTCACAGAGAAGACAATACTGTTGCAAATAAGTAAAATATTAGTGAACTGACACATTTTCTTGAAAATTACGACGGAGCACTTCGAGAACATCGTGTGAAAAAAAGGGGGGCGTGGGAACAAACTGGTTATCTCAAATTGAAACTGAGCTCATAGCAATTTTAGGAGTTACAGTTCACGAAAAACACCTTTCAAGAACAAGTTACCAAATATTGTTCAAGGTATCCGATAGCTTTTCCTACATGTAGTTTAAATAAGGATCAAGCCAGTCCATTTTCAAAGCAAACACCCCTGTCTGACTCCAGTCTGTACCCCAAAAGCCTCTGTTTTTTTGGCCATGAATGATTCTACATGTAAGGCCTTCGTGAGACGTCTTAATTATGTTAGTCAGCTTTTTTTGGCATACCGTAGTGTCTTAGCAACTTCCACAGGGTTGGCCTGTCAACACTATCGAACGCCTTCTCATTGTCAATAATGTTGATGTATAATGGTGAGTTCCACTCCAGGGATTGTTCTAATATAATTCTCAGTGTGGCAATCTGGTCAGTGCATGTTCTATCCTTTCTAAAACCTGCTTGTTCGTCTCTAAAATGGGTGTCTATCGCCTCCCTCATTCTGTTTAGCAGCACTCTATTAAATACTTTACTCGGTATGGATGGCAGAGTTATTCCTCTATAGTTGGAGCATAAGCTAAGATCTCCATTCTTCGGGAGGCGCCCTTTCCACTCTGTTGGAATCTGTTCTTCCTCCTATATTTTCTTGAAAAGAATGTGCAGCATTTCAGAGCTAGTCGTAATATCTGCTATCAAGGCTTCTGCCGGCATAGTATCCGGACCAGCCGCTTTGCCTTTCTTTAGTTGTATAATTGCTCTTCTTATCTCTTGTTTTGTGGGTGTGCTGCAATCTATTTCTAGATCTTGTTCCGCTGGCTCGATGTTGAATGTGTATTGTGTGGCTGGTTGGTTGAGGAGTTCTTTAAAATGCTCAATCCACCTTCATCAGGTATTGATTCCCCATCTTTAGTTTTAACAGGTCTCTCTGGATTTTTATATTTTACAGATAGATTTTTTTTATATTGTACTTAATAGTTCTCTTGTGTTTCCATGTACACTGCCTCTTCTGCTTCAAGAGCCAATCCTTCCATGTATTTCTTTTTATCTGACTTTATGCTGCGTAATGTCTTTATTGGGTTCTGCGTATTCTGCTGATGCTTTAGCTTTTTCGGTTCTGGTGCGGCTGTTGTTGAGATTTGCTTTCTTCCTTTTCCTATGCTGAATTTTCTCCATACTCCATGGTTTCATTAGAAATCCATTCTGTAATGATTTAAAACAGACGCCCATCATGGTTGAAATCCATATTCTAACTTCCGGTTTATTTCATCATCTCTCTCAAGAACTATAACTCTATTAATTAATTCTCACAATGACTATCAAGAGTTATTTCCCTTATTACATTCCTCCTTTCCTCGGATATGGAATCATATCAATTGAAAAACAAGTTTAACATAGAATGAGCCTAAAGAACTCTTGATCACCTTGCAGTGAGGAAAATTTAAAATTAAGCAAAAACGTGGACAATTCAGATAAATTTAAAGGAGTTACATTATCTAAATGTCATTTATAAAAATTAAACTTAATATATTTATAACTTGGCATCCATTCTTGATAAAGTGTCCAATTGTTATTTCTGATAATATTAAGTTCAATCTTGATTAATGCTTAAAATTTAAAGTATTTTAAACTTGTTCTTGATTAAGTATCCAACTGCTTCTTTATGGATTGATTGAAGACTATTGTATATTGATTTATGTCTTCATACTTATCTTCCTTTCTGACTAATCTTTTTCTTCTTTGATTTTAACATTAATTATTACGTGTAACACATTCGATGAAACGATTTATCTTGAATGGTATTATTATACCATGACACAGACGTTGAAGATCACTAAGATAAAAAAAATAAAGACGACAAGACATTAACGAGCTTTAGTCTTGTTGAAACGTTGGGGCATTCCTGATTGTTATCTTCATAATGCCCATCGAGAAACGAACGAATAAAAAGTTGAACGTGCTCGATTTTAAAAGTGTAGTGATTAATTAGCTCATGTGGTAGTCTCTATACCGGTCTGGTATCTTTCGAGCTCTTCTGGGACGCTGCAACTGATGTTCAGGCAAACCGATGTCAGCTGCGGGCACAGGTTCGACTGTAGTTGCATCTTGGATGTCGACTTCTGGTTCAGTAGAAAATTCTTCCTCTTCAATTATGTCAGCTGATGTGGGTGCTCGTGGTGACTGTTTGAAGAAGCTGCTGTTTCTCGTGATGGTTTTGCCATTTCTTTGAGCTGTAATCATAGTACCTTTCTTGTGTGTAACAGTGTAAGGTATTGGTTCATAAGGAGTTAATGGTCGAATAGACTTTGTGTCTTTAACAAGCACATTATCTCCGGGTTGAATAGTTGAAGGTTGTACGTACTGTTTCTTATCAGCATAGTGCTTCGTGGTAGATTTTGCTCTGGCATCATTTTGCCTAATGACTTGATCTGTTTTATTTTGAGGGATATTTGGTACTTGAGGAAGTTTTGTTTGTAAAGCTCGACCAAATAAAATATGTGCAGGAGATATCCCTGTAGATGTATGTGGTGTTGATCTGTACGATAGAAAAAAATCTGTATAGCTCTTGTTTCCATTTCTTCTGTTCAATTTCAGCTGTTTTTATACACTTTTTGACTGTGCGCATAAATCTTTCTGTTTCTGCATTAGCTCGGGGCCAAAGAGGTGTAATTTTGCGATGATGGATTCCCATGTTAGACATATAATTTTTGAAATCTTGGCTATTGAAGGGAGGACCATTATCAGTTTTGAGTTGATCAGGAATACCGAATTCTGCGAATATTTTGTCGAGTCGAGGTATTGTAGCTCTTGCTGATGTGCTATCAAGAATATCTACTACAACATACCTTGAATATTCATCGGTAACAACTAGTAAATGTTGTCCATTTGGTAGATAACCAAAATCAGCGCTTAGTTCTGACCATGCTTGCCTTGGAAGCTCGGACATCTGCAGTGGTTCTCTTGCTGACATAGGAGTAGCAACTTGACAAGCCATGCAGTTTTTAACTTTTTTCTCTACAGCTGCATTCATGCCTTGGAACAAAACTTTCTCACGTAGCAAAGCTAGAGTTTTTGTTTGCCCTTGGTGTCCACTGTGTGCTAATTCAACAGCTTGTTTCTATATTGATTTCGGTAGAACAATTTGTTTGGCCTTGAGAAGAATTCCATCTTGAGTGACTGTCAATTCTTGTGCACATTGCTTGAGTGTGTCAAATGTTCTTACTTCATGACTGGGACAGATGTGGTATGTCTGTACCATTGTCCTGTTTCAAGTGATTTGATGACGGCTTGCAAAGTAGGATCTTTTGCAGTCTCATCAGCAACTTGTTGTAATGTCATAGCCTTTGGTATAGCATTGTCAGTTAAATACTGAATATATTCTTCAGCTATTTTCTCTTCTCTTGAACTTGGCACGTTATGAGCCGGATGTCTGCTCATATAATCAGCTGGGAACTGTGCAGAAATCTCACTGGTGTTCACTGCCGTCACTTTCTGAAGAAGTTGAAGCTCAAGACAAGTTGTCCAACCAATGATGGGTATTTCTTTTGTTTTCACAACAAGGAAATCGGCAGATATGTCAATATTCTTGTGCGATACTTGTGCATTGAATTTCCCTATAACATCTAGTGGTTGACTTGATGAAAATGTAAATATCTTGGTTGTGCTGCCATTCAGATGAGGTTTGGGAGTTAGCTTTTTAAATACATGTTCTGGCAGAATGTTGATGCTTGCTCCAGAATCTGCTAATGCTTGTATCATGCTCCCATTGATGTTAACTTCAAATAAAGGCAAATGTTTTCCTTGAATAGTGGACATGTACACGTAGTCATTCTCTACAGTGTTATTCACGTTTCTAATATGCTTTTTAAAACTTGGTTTCTGGTGTGGGGTGCGTTTCTGTTGAAATGCTGATCTATTTGCACTGCTGCAAACAGTAGCGAAGTGGTTGTTTTTGCCACATGCTCGGCACTGCTTATTGAAAGCTGGACAATACTTCTGACCACATTCATGAGGCCATGCTCTTCCACAATTCTTACATTTAGAATAAGGAATTCTTTCTTGTTTTGGTGTAGATCTATACTTGTGTTGTTTGCTGTAATTAATTGAACTAGTAGTAGATCTCATTTTTTGCAGAGATGCATTATTTCCTTCTATCTCCTTAACATGTTTTTGCGTGATCTCGCAGGTTCTGGCAAACTGTAATAAGTCTGTCAGCAAAATGTTAGGATTATTTAATCCTTTTTCTAGTACCTTGGATGATTTGCAACCAGCTATTAGTTATGATCTTATCTCTTCATCAGGGTTATGGAACTCACACGATGGTGCTAGCTGCTTTAGCTCAGTGTAGAAGGTTTCTATCTCTTCAGTTTGTTGATGGAGCTGTCTGAAAGCATATCTTTGAATCTCTTTGTTTACTCTTGGATTAAAGTAACGGTTCAATGCTTGAATGAGCTTATCAAACACTGATTCATCCGGTGTTGGAGTTGTTTCCAAGTCCGGTAGTGATTCGACTATATCATTAAGATCATTACCTGCATACGTTAGTAGGAGAGCTATCTTTTTGCTTTCGTCGGTGACATTGTATGCCACATTCAAGTTATTTGTTAGCCTTGACACCCACTTGTGCCATCGAGTAGCCACACCTTCTGCCTTCGTATCGAATGCAGGGTAGGCTGGTAGCTGTGCGAAAGCCATGTTGTAAATTTGTTTCTGTCTCCTCGTTAGATCTTGTCTAGATCTTGATTAAAGTAATCGAACGAATTAAAATCTGGTTTTAATATTTATCGATCCTTTTAGAACTTAGATCTTCCTTTCCAAAGATGTCTGGATTGTTTTTGACGAAGATGTTCGTGGATTCTTTCTGATTAGAAAATTTCCTCGTCGCCAATTGTAATGATTTAAAACAGACGCCCATCATGGTTGAAATCCATATTCTAACTTCTGGTTTATTTCATCATCTCTCTCAAGAACTATAACTCTATTAATTAATTCTCACAATGACTATCAAGAGTTATTTCCCTTATTACACATTCTTTGTGCATTTGTTGTTTGGGGCCCAACACTTCTTCACAGGTTGTCACAGGTTGTCGTGAGTATCTCTTTGATGTTTTTCCAGTTTTGGTCAATGGTCTCTTCGTTACCTAGATCTTGTAAGATTTGGAATTTGTTGGATAACGTGTAAGTTTGAACTCATTAAGCTTTGATTCCTCTTTCAAAACAGTAGTGTTAAAACGTTGGCGCTTGCTTCCCTCTGGCGTTTGTCCCTTCTTCTTCAATTTGAGCTTTATTTTGGCAATCAGTAAATGGTGGTCTGAGGCCACATCTGCCCCTCTTTTTACCCCAACATCCTGGAGAGATCTTCTAAACTTTTTGCAGACACAGATATGGTCGATATGGTTAGCTGTAAATAAATCAGGTGATATCCATGTTGCCTTGTGGATTTTTCTATGCATGAAGAGACTTCCACCAATGACCAGTCCATCTGCAGTGCATAGAACTGCTAGCCTCTCACCATTATCATGTGTCCCTTGCATTCTTCATATCCATTATTGTTGCTGCCAATGTTTGCATTTAGGTTGCCCATGATTATAATCACATTGCTCCTCGGACATTTTTGGATAAGGGTTCTCAGCTTGTTGTAGAACTTCTTTACTGTCTTTGGTAGGAGCGTATACCTGTAGAAGATCCATATTGATTTCTTGCATGTTGGTCTTAAATCTTGCGGTAATTATCCGGGGCCATGGGCTTCCCACCCTACAAGGGGGTCTGAGCAGTTTTGGAAAGCATCAGTGCTACTCCTTAGATGTGAGCTGCATTTTCCTCTTCCTGGCCTGAATATAGTAGCAGTTCTCATGTGCTGAGCTTCATCTGGCCTGAGCCAGTCCAATGGGATTCGCTTATCCCTAGAATGGCTAGCTTGTACCGTTGCATTTCGGCAGTAACTTGGGACAGTTTTACTAGCTTCGAACATGGTCCTTACGTTCCATGCTCCTAAGCTGGTGGTGGTCCTAGTGAAGAGGATGGTTGTCTGTCAATTGGGTTCCGATTAGCTTTGGCCACCCAGCTTCATTAGTTCCCTGTTAAGAGATCCATCATGTCCAAGGTCCGAGTTTCCTATTTTTATCTTTGTTTGTGTTTCTGTAGCAAGGCTTTTTTTTTACGGGAAGGATTGCTAGCCCTTTTGAGCTGCACACTATCTCATGCCATGTGGCACGGTTCTGAGCTGCCTTCTGGGAGTCGCTAAATGACAGGCCGGTCCACTCTTTGATATCGTCCTCCCATCTCTTCCTTGGTCTGCCTCTTTTTCTTCTTCCCTGGACTGTGCATTGCAATATGGTCTTTGAGAGACCTCCAGATCTTGTCACGTGTCCGTACTATCGTAATTTCCTCTTTCTAATTGAGGTGAGAAGGTCCTCGTAAGGCCCGATGACAGCACTTATTTTATCGCGGACCGCTTCGTTCGTATGTGCGCCATGGTTGTCCTGCAGTACATAATAGGCCACGCAAAGATACCACAGCAAGAAAAGGCAAACTTGCTGGCACAACAGGGTGCTGCCCAGCCCCAAATCGAACGCCCAATGACCCAGCTGGGGGTAAAATTGTGGCTAAAAGACCATTTCATGGAAAAATGGCTAAAAGGATGAGAAAATGGTGACACGGCACGAACGCTTTACGATAAAATGCCGCGACCACGCAAGCGAGATCCCTGGTGGAAACTGCCTCGTAGTTGCCAGTCCCTCATCACTCAGATGAGGACTGGACACTGTCCAACAAACAGCTACTTTCACAGGTTAGACAAAAACAGGGAACCCGGCTGCCGTTTATGTGGTATGGCCGAGGAGACAGTGGCACACCTGCTGACCGATTGTTCTGCGGCAATTGGGGACGCGGTGAGGTCAGGCAGCCATTGCACTGCGGAGGAATATCTCCATGGCGACGCCCTTATGTTGAGGCTCGCCGTTGGTATTGTAGGCCGGGTTATAAGAGTCTGAAAGGACTCAACCCTCCAAAGAGAATGTCACATATTTAGTATGTGCGCCACGTAGGAGATGTTTAGTACCTTTCGAAAACATTCATCTCTAGCGCATTAATTCGTCTTTTGGGGTCTGCGGTAAGCGTCCAAGCCTCATAACTATATAGGAAGACTGACATTGCAAAAGAGCGCATTAGTCGAATCTTTGATCTCAGGGAGAGCTCCTTGCTTTGCCAGATGTGTTTAAGTTTGTTTAATGCTGCAGTTGTTTAGGCCATTCTGGCAAGAATTTGCAGGAAGAGCACCTGCTCAAAGTCACTTCATGCGCTGTCTTACTTGGTGGCAAGAATTTCTGTCTTTGAGCCTTCATTGGATATTATAGCCCCTAGATATTTAAAGGTAGGGACCTCCTCGAGTTTTTGCTCGTTTATCCGAATTTCACATGTGAATTTACTGTTTGTCATGACCTTGGTCTTCTCTGCATTAATTTCCATGCCATAGGCCTATGTTGTCTTCTCTAGCTTTGCAAGGAATTCTCTTAGTTCGTCCTCGCTGCCAGCTAGGCCGTCTATGTCATCTTTTTGCAGATTTGTCTTGTATTGTTGAGATGCGACCTTGTTTGGTGTATGTCAGATCTTTGACAATCTTGTAAGCCTTTTTTGAGTTGTTCCTTAGTAGATTTTCATTGATGTCGGAGCATTGTTGTTCTATCCAGTCTATTTTTGCTTTTTTCATTTCTTTCCCGATCTTTTCTTCTTTCATCGCATACTTCTAGACTATACGTGGAGAACCATGTTTGTTTTATTGCATGTTTCTTGTCAAGTACATCTTTTGCTGTCTCAATTATTGTGGTATTGAAGGTATCAGTGATTAGATCTATGTCCATATCCATTTCTGACTCACATAGTGCGGTCAGTAGGGCTGTCAATTTTTTGAAAAATGCTGCCCGGGTACCCGTCCAAATTTCGAACGGGTACCCGGGTTACCCGTTCAAAACATTGCATACATTTCACCGTCATACAGCTATACTATGCAATATAGCCACCTTCCATGCCCCTTATTTCTCAGTAACCACACGGCCGACGTCTAAAAGTGACGTCACGTGATTTTGGCTGATTGATATACCCCCCTCCCCGCCATTGTCACAAAAACTTAGAACCTCCTTAGAACAAAGATTTGAAGCCGCGCCCCCCTCCCCCATCAGCTGTACCTCCTTTTTGAAAATGAGCTTTTGTGAAATAACTTTATTGTCACTTAAGTTTGTATTTAATGTGAAGTTGAACTCCATTAAATCGATACACGTGTAAATTCATGTAAATCGTCAATAAATAAAATGTAAGCATTCAAGTTTTTAAGTAGAACTTTTATTTTAAGTTGCACGTTTTGATGTGATGTCACATTTCTAAAACACACACCCCCTTCGTCACAAATGTATTATCGCCTTTTCCGTAGGTGCTAAACGTCATTTTATTTTATTCGACTGTTATTTACTAATTTATTGACTTTTTAAAAATTTCAAAATTTTGTGTATTATTTTTTTAAAAAATGATGCACTCGTGGGAATCAACACGCAAAACACAATCAAGAGGGGGAGAGGGGGGAGATAAACAAAGTCTACAATCGGAAATTCTATGTCGGCGTATTTCAAAGTAACTTTCATGTTGGAAGCAGGGATGTTTTTATTAACAATACCAAACACGGCCTCATTCATCTCTATGCAGTCCCGCCCCACGGCCGGCGACTTACCAATTTGAAATTGTTAGTAACTGATTAATTTATTAACTTTAAATACTGACAACATTGTACATCAGTTTTTCTAGGTCAACACGTGTTAATTCACACAAGAAGCACAAGCGAATGCAAGGGGTATGGGTTATATGAATGAAGGGAGGAGAGGGGGGTAGATGAACAAAATTAGCTAGTATCAATCGGCGTATTTCAAAGCGAAGTTACTGTCACAGAAGGGATTTTTTTTTACTAACAAACGCCGCTTTTATCTCAAACATCATTATTTTTGGCTGAGAACTTTTATTTTCCTTATCTATATGATTCTTTTAAAGCACCAAAACCTTTTTGTGTTTGCGATTTCTGTTTCACGTTGAGAGAAAAAGATGTATCAAATTACATTTCCCGTTGACAGATATTTCTCCTTAGATATAATTTACTGCATTTATTTCAAACAAACATTTTCATTTAAAAAATTATTTCGAAAAAAAAAAAAAAAAAAAGAAAAAGCAGAATGGGAGCCAAAGTTTGGTCTCCGTTAATATTGACATTAAAGTTACATTTTCACGGGTACCCGGGCAGAATTTTACTACCCGGGTAATCTGATGGCAACGGGTACCCGTTGACAGGCCTAGCGGTCAGTGAAGCAAATTTCCCTACAATTTTTCCCCTGAACACCTCTGCGATTTCTGGATCTTTCAGTTTTTCAAGGTCAAAGCGTAATCGTGAATTGCCTTGTTTTGCTATCTTTTTCAGGTGGTGATGGAAAGTCATCAGCACTAGATTATGGTCGCTGCCGATGTCTGCTCCAGGGAAGCTTCTAGTTTTAGCTGCTTTAATGCATGATTTGAATCGTTTTTTTACCAGTATGTAATCTATCTGGTTACTATGTAAAGAGATACAGTTTGGGACAAAATCATCTTTAATGAACATGATACCAAATACTGTTCCATTGTATTCCAGAGCTTTTGATATATTCTACATAAGGATCAAACAATTGCAGTTGTGTGATAAAGAAAAGTTTTAAAATAAAAAAGTAGATGTTGTAGAATCTTTCGAACATTTCATTGAAATAAAAATGAATCTGCATAAGACATATCTGAAATGATTGTAAATAAATGATGTTCTGAAAATAATGGACAGCAGAGGCCCAACGTGCGTTAACACTTTTTCATGGCTGAAAATTATACAAGAGTAAGAATAAGAAGAAAAAAATATCAATTTCAAATCTCGCCCAAACAGTTCATTAAAACTAATTTCTTTGCATTTTACTCCCAATGAAACGAACTCTCTAACTATTTTAGTACACTAGAAAATGGTTACGCATTCTTTTACATGTCCAGTACACCTTCATTTAACAGACTTCAGGATACAAAATAGTGAATACACCATAGAGCCATTTTGAGGTTACTTTGAAATCTTTAGAAAAACTGACGGAGGCAGACGAAAAGCTCAACACAGAAACAGAAGGATGAACTTTGTTGGTCGCATTTAAATCTTTTATTTTCCAATTTATGTTTAACATTTGAAAATATGTACTTAATGAAGTCAGTGATGCCCAAAATTATTTAAAAACATATAGGTTCTAGTGCTAAAAATGCTTTGACGAGGCTACTCACTCACAGAGATACTAATAGAATAATTAAGGGATGCTTCGAAAAGATGTGCTAACATGTTATGTGGAGATCTCCTTTCAATCGAACCATCTAATCAAAGAACGAAAGGACAAATTTATGGTTTATGGTGATCGAAGCGAATATATTTCCATGTTATGTAGAAAAACATTTGAGAAGAAAGTTGTATTCTTGATAAGATAACTGTAGAAAATTAAATGAGATTTTGCCAGTAAAATAGAATGTTAAAAACATTTATGATTTTCGTACCTCAGCTTATTTACCGGACTTCAAAATTTTGCCTTTAAATTAGAGTACCTCAAGTGACATTGTCAAGCACGGAAAATTTTATCTCATGGTTTAAAAAAAGACTTAATGAATTCATTACCAGCTGATTTATTCAAGCTTATTAAGATATTAAGTCTAGAAGTTACCCTGCCTAAAATAACATAATTCAAACATTGCTTGCAAGGAGGTAAAGAAAATTCTCTAAAATTAAGTTATTAATGAAACATTAATTACAATTAATGATTAATGCACAGATTGACTAATACTAATATAAAGATTTTGACTCTTGAGCATTGCATGGCTGACAACACTGATACATGAAAGGTTGTGCCCTGAGGAAAAAGAAAACCTCAATTTTGCTCAATATATATATTTAGTGTTTCACATAACCTGGTGGATGTAGGAGGTTCTAATGTTTCCATTCGCATCCGGGCAAAACAGCGACCGTCAAAACAGCGACTTCAAAACAGCGACTGTGTCAAAACAGCGACGGTCAAAACAGCGACTGTCAAAATAGCGACTGCATCAAAACAGCGACTGTATCAAAATAGCGACTTTTTTCTTTTGCTTGTGATAATGCAGGTTTTTTGTAGAGAAGGGACAATATAAAATGAAATACAATCAACTGGAGGTGTGTATAAATAAATGTTGGTGTTTTAAAGAGTGCATACACAGTGTCAGGTCATACGGGCCCAGCGGCTTGAACGATATTGTCCGCTATGCGGTGTTAGTAACTATTTAATGTACTAGATTGTGCCAGGCGCCGTGGCGCCCCCTTTTTTTGGGCGCCTACGGCGCCAACCTTTTTTTTAAAGACCAACTAACTTGTCCTTTTTTGATAAATACGAATTATTAAACTTTATGAAATGTACGCAAAGTATTTATTTAATAATAATAATAGGGGTTGTATTTTGCGTACCGATGCACACCAAACAATGACGTCATCATATTAAATATTTTTACAGCGCTCATCAACACACGATTTTTCAACTAAACTAACTGCTGTAGACTGTCGTACATCGCTCCTCAGCGTTACGTTACAGAACCACACCACTGGGTGTTTATATATATTAATTAACTTTATATACTGACAACTTTGTACATCTTATTACAATTCAGTTTTTATGCTAGGTAGGCCTATACAAGAAACAGAAGTGAATGAAAGGGCGCAGGTTTGTGGTGGTTTCAGTGTCTGCGAGGTTCGCCATTCATGTCAACACCTTAATAACAAATTATTATTTTTTATTATTTCATCAATTGATTTTGATTTTACGATGAAAAGCGTAAAACCACCGGAAAAAAATGTTATAAAAAAAAAACAAAAAAAAAACAATGATAAATGTGGTCCTTTCTAATTATGTTTGGCTTGGGAGTGGAGGGAAGATTGACTTTTATGTTATAGTGTAATGTTTACCTAGGGTTGTTGCGAGTGTTAGGGGAAAGGTAAATAATGGAATGAGAGGCAGAATGAATTTAGGTACCTTTACAAAGGACTATCTGACCACGTGGCATTTTTTATTGTCCTATTACATCGCCACTTTGATCAGGGTGGAGAGATCGATTGAAGTCTACCGAGACCAGGCACTGTTCGTTGGCTGGCCCATGTTACATCAGGACATGTTACGAGGGCTAGACTAAGCGACGACCACAGGTCAAC
>MUZC01000037.1:1136526-1161965 GCA_002072015.1 Radix auricularia | reverse complement strand
AGCCATCCATCCTCTCCCTTCACGACCACACTATTTTCCGTTCACAGAACAAACCACATGTTTTATACTCAGTCAACTCGCTCGTTCATATCATGTCAATACAACAACACAACACGTCTCTCACAAATATTGCAGCACTGAAAGAATTAGCAACAAACGAAAATCAGCCCCGTGTCTGTTGACTTGAAGCAGAAAGATTTCGGAAGGAACTTAAACAATTTAAAGTCGCTATCTTGAATTTGGAAACAATTTTAGAGAGATTTCAGAAAACAAAATTATCCCTTCAAGAGCAGAGAATATCTTTGATTTCAGCAAAGTATTTGAAGTCTCTCATTGAGTTTGTTAAAAGACAGCATTTTTCATTTGATTCAAATGAAGACAAAGGAAAGGACAAGTCCGTGTGGGGAAAAAAGAGTATAAATAATCGATAATACTATGAAAGAAGAGAAAGTGTCAGTTTGATATCACCAAAATGTTATTTGTGGTAATCATTGACAAACCTTTTGAAGCCCCACAACATCGATTAAGCGAATATAAAGACATCCATTCTGAGCTCAGCAATGACACCATTCGATGGGCAGCAGCCAAGGTAATGAAGAATATTAAAGTGATTTCGAAGACTGCTTACCTTCACAATTAGTCCAATTTTCAGAACTCTTAAAAAACTTATTGTCCAGCCCCAGGCTTAGGGTAAGGAAAAGGAAGTAGCACAATGTGAAACTCAAAACAAGTGCACAGAGCTAAAAATAAATTTTGCTGCTTTTGAATGTGCTAAATTTCAGTTATTTACAAATGAAGCATCGCACGTCACATCCATCTCTCAATGATGACTTCAAACTGCAGCAGAGAGCGATCCTTTTCAAAGTCGAAATGAATACAAAAATGAGTTAGAATTCGTATTGGACAACCATGACTGAATATGCTCTCTCTAATGACTATTGAAAAGGAACTTTAAAAAATCGCAAACTTAAGTTATAGGTTGAAATAATAATAAATATTTTTATAACTTTTTTTATTTCAAATAGAGAAAACAATTCGTTACCCCCCAAAAAAAACAACAAACAATGAAAAAAAAAAATCATTAAAAAATAAAGAAATAAAGAAATAACGCGTAATATCATTCTTTATGTGGGCTCGTTTGTAACCACGAAACATCGTAAGTTGGAATGGGACCGTCGTAACCGGGGGACTAATTATATACAAACATGCATATCCATGCTTGCGCGTCTTTAATAAATAACAAAATATTGATTCAAAGACATTGATTTCAAAATTTCCTTCTTAAAAAACAACAAATAAAACTTGAGAAAAATTGTACTCCCCCCACCCCACTAAGGTGGAGGATATAGTGAGGTGGGATTCATTCATGCTGCTAGTGTGTTAAAGCCTAAATGGCTTTATGTCCAACCTTTTTAAAGATCTCTCTGCTGCGACTGTTTCTTTTTTTTCTTATTTGTTTTAATCTTGTTTGTGCGCTGGAATTTTTTATTATTATTGCAAGTTAACTGACTTTTAAAAAATTAAAATCTTTGTGTTTAATGTAGATCTATATCATCGTATTTCTTACTTTCTTCCTAGTTGAAAGAAATGTATATTCCTTGTTTTTCTAACATAAAATTGAACAGTACATTTTTTGGCTTTGGTGTCACCCCCCCTGATGGTGTCACCCGGGGCGGCCCGCCCCCCCCCGACCCCCCTCACGACGCCACTGATATCAATACATATTTATAAATAAACAAGAAACTTTTTTTTTTTAAATGCCACAAGAAAGTTACTGCGGTCGCAGGCGGGTGCTTCAAAATTCCATTCTAATTTATGAATACAACACAAAGATAGGTGTTTTGTTATACAAGTTAAAGATTTATAATTTAGAAGGCAATAGGAGATCTATAAGTGAGAGAATGAGTAAACTGCATATGTAAAACATCATAATTAAAGCACCCAACCCACGTCTTTAGTCATATAGAATCAAAGAACTTGAACTTACACGTTAAAATTTATTTTTCTTCTCCTTAGTCCACTTATAAAAACGTGGCTTTTAAAATTCTCTCCCCCCACTCTATTTTTATGTCATCTTTTAAGCAACTATTCATAAAGCTAGTGTGTTGACATTGTTTGGTTCAAGTTTAAGTGCTGAGCGGGTTTTATGGACAAAAAAAAACCCAGCCGAGCTGAACAATCACTCGCATGGAACTGAGGTAACTGGTATGCACAAAACAGTCTTGGCAAGGGATGACATTAAAATACGTGATATCGGTGAAGTGGCGTCACTAGGGCGTTGCGGTGGGCACGGTCCGCCCCGGCTGATACCATCAGTGGGGTGACACTAAAATATTTTTAAAAAAACTGTGTTACGATTTGATGTAAAAAGAATGGATTTTTTTTCAACTAGAAAAGAATACGTTAGACGAGAAAACGTATTCATAAAAAGTATCAAGTCACATGCAATAATAAAACAGTCCCAACAAACTACAATAAAACAAATTTGGTAAAAAAAAATAAAATAGAAAAGAAACAGCCGCACCAGAGAGAGAATTTAAAAGGCGGGACATTAAAGAGGCGGTGTCTTTTGTTTTAAACGTACTTTTAGAAACTTAACTTTATTAAGTAAAGGTACTTTAAAAAAAAATATTTGTAATATTCTTTAGTGCTTTGATTTAGCATGACTAAAAGCCTGGGGCGGGTGCTTCGAAATCTCAATTCTAATTTATAAATACACTACAAAGATAGGTGGTTTTTTTTTATACATATAAAAGATTTATAATTTAGAAGTCAATAGGAGATCTATAAGTGAGAGAATGAGTGAACTGCATATGAAAAACATCATAAGCGCCCGCCCCACGTTTTTTGTCATGTTAAATCAAAGTACTTGAAATTATAATTTAAAATTTATTTCCTCCTTTATTTAATCCACTTATAAAAACTTAATTTTTATAAATCCCTTTTTTAAAACCTCTATTTTTATTAAACTTTCATGTCATCTTTTAAGCAACTATTCATAAAGCTAGTGTGTTGACATGGTTTGGTTCAAGTTTAAGTGCTGAGCGGGTTTTATGGAGAAAAAAAAACAAACAAAAAAAAACAAAAAAAAAACAGCCGAGCTGAACAATCATTCGCTTGGAACTGAGGTAACTGGTATGCACAAAACGGTATGGCATGGGATAATATTATAGTTCAGGGGCGTCATTAGGGGGTTGCGGTGGGGACTGTCCGCCCCGGGTCACCCAGAAAAGAATACGTTAAACGAGAAAACTTATTAACAATAAATATCTGTTCACATGCAATAATAAATCAGTCACAACAAACTACAATAAAACAAATTTGGGTTAAAAAAAAAAAGAAAAGTAAAAACTGCACCGGAGAGAGAATTTAAAAGGCAGGACATGAAAGAGGCGGTGTCTTTTGTTTTAAACGTATTTTTAGAAACTTAACTTTCTTAAAAATAGGTAGGCCTACTTAAAAAAAAAAAAAACTTTTTTGTTGTTATATCCTTAAATACAAAATTATGTTCACACCAAATGTCAGTCTGTTCGATTTTCAAAGATAGATCACTTGATACGTAAATTCGGCAGCCTAAGTAAGGTTGAATTTGAATTACGCCTCCAGGACAACTACAGCGACGAATTTTTATCGATGAATAAGTCTGGGCTGAACATTATATAGCATATCATTGAAGATATAATCTGTTATATTCAAGTATTTTGTCTACAATTCACAATTCAGCATTCTTGCCATGGGCGTAGGCATGAGGGAGGGCAAGGGTGGGCATTGGCGCCTCCCCTACATTTGAGAAAAAAGTCATATATTTGTTGCAATAAAACTGAACTAAATTCCGTGCAAGTTAATTACATTGAAGACATTGTACACATATCAAATATATATTTAAAACAATTATATCTGTAAGTATAACTGTTTACATTACTGATTGTTGTAAATAAAATTTCTGTCACATTTTTAGCAAAAATACGCCATCATTTATATTTATGCGTCCGTGTAGTTTCACATAGCAAACGAACATTTTGATTTAGTTGGTTTTTTTTTCGCTGATTACTTTCTCGGAAAACACTTTAATTGCTTTAATTGTTCCTTTTAATTGATTTAATTGTTCCTATTGTGTTTCGTATAGCATTCACATTATTTAAATCGTTCACGACAAGATTAAGTTTATGTGAACTGCAATGTACAGATGCTGCTTTTAGATATTTTTTTCTAATTATTGCTTGGACTCCTTCTTGTTTACCTGCCATTTTAGAACAACCACAGTATCCTTAACCAACAAGCTTTGTCATAACTAATCCAAATTCTATTGAATTTTAATGATAGTATTGGCTAAACCTTCAGTTGTTCTATCGACAATTGGAATATATCCCAGGAATTATTCTGTGACCATCATTTTCCCATTTTGTTCTTTGACAACTCTAACACCAAGTTACATCTACTCAATACCTGTCATGTCATTTGTCTCGTCGGCAAGTATAAAAAATGCAAATGAATTATTTCCTTTACGAACAATGTCTTCACGCTAGAGAGACCCACAAATTTTGATTATAGTGATTTGTATGGTTTCCGAGATATACTTGGGGTAAAATGATATATCGACCGTGACCCAAATGAGGTCATTACCGGCGGCCAACTTTGTTGCTATTGCACGTCCTTAAAAAAAAACTAAAAATAAAATTCTATAGCTATACCTATCCCAAACCCTAAAACCTTCCACTTTTTGAAAATCCTTGTAGAATTTATAGAACTCTCGTTTCCAGCAACCGGTAGCGTCGTGACGTCACGGTCAAGACTCTTCGGATGAGCCATACTTGGCACTGCAAGAAACAAATGACACATGATTACCAAGAACTTCATCTCCAGATTGCACGAAACTCTAACAGGTTATAAAAATTACCAGAATTTAATTATTTTCTACGAAGTGCTAAATAATGCATGAAAAAAACAAATTACACAGACTATTTGTGTAAGGAAACAATAAATTAAAGCTTTATTATCAACTAATACAAATAATGGTAGACGTTTCGGCTCATGCCTTCATCAGTACAAAAACAATTACATGTACTTACATATATATTAAAATTAAAACATATTAAAGTCTATGTGATAAAATGAAAAGAAATGAAAGACAAAAATAAACACGGACATAGAATATAAGAAAAAGGAGGAAGTTGAAGTATCTAAAGTAACAGTGAAAACCACAACGGGAAAACGATTTTGCAGTCATGTAAAATTGTGGATTTGGTTAATTCCATATGGAGCCAACGTACCAAATCGTTTTATGAGTCTATTTTCCATGTGGACTCTATCATGGGTATTGGTTGCATATAAAATACCAGTAACTACAATATCCAAAATGCCATCGTGGTCAACACTGTTAAAATGTTTAGACAGTGTTGACCACGATGGCATTTTGGATATTGTAGTTACTGGTATTTTATATGCAACCAATACCCATGATAGAGTCCACATGGAAAATAGACTCATAAAACGATTTGGTACGTTGGCTCCATATGGAATTAACCAAATCCACAATTTTACATGACTGCAAAATCGTTTTCCCGTTGTGGTTTTCACTGTTACTTTAGATACTTCAACTTCCTCCTTTTTCTTATATTCTATGTCCGTGTTTATTTTTGTCTTTCATTTCTTTTCATTTTATCACATAGACTTTAATATGTTTTAATTTTAATATATATGTAAGTACATGTAATTGTTTTTGTACTGATGAAGGCATGAGCCGAAACGTCTACCATTATTTGTATTAGTTGATAATAAAGCTTTAATTTATTGTTTCCTTACACAAATAGTCTGTGTAATTTGTTTTTTTAATAAAAAAGCTTTATGCAGTCCTATTCTGTATGATATAAATAATGCATGCCGCAAAATAGGATTGTAGAAATGATGTGACCTAGTTTATTGCGATTTTCTTGAATTTGTATTCTAAATGATGAGTCCAACTGCCCATCTATAGAAACTGCTTTGGATTTCAATAATGCGACAAAAATGCTTGCAGTTGCATCTTCATGATAGCCTTTGTGTCATGTTCTTTACATATGGCTACGTGGATCTTCGCTAAAATCTGTATATTTTTTTGCATGGTTTGATGACAAATTCCAACTGAATTCTTCGATTTAATTTAACACACAATGATTACAAAAGGCACCTTTTAACATTTGCGAGTATGAAAGCCACGGTGAATAGTTTGATAACTATGAATATCTTAAAAACTAAACGCTCTGTTTCCCTCACTGTCAGCTCTTAACTCATAAATTTTATCAGGGGTCCAACTCATTTGAAAGGTCATGTGTCCAGACATACCTTCCAATATCCAATTTAGAAACTGAATAAGTGTCAGCGACAATCAAATTAGAAACAGTTGCCTCTTCTTTGTCTGGCTGTTGACTTGTACTGATGTACTCAATGCCAAAGATAAGTCAGATGCTGCAGACGCCCCAAAATCTTCTAATAGTCCATAAGTACATCACGCTCCAGAGGGGGGTGAGGGAGTAAGAAAGTGTGACAGTTAGTGGCAGGGGGGGATCCGGCCATATATGATGTCACCGTGTTTTATATTAAACTAGCAATTTACCCGCGCTTTGCTGCGGGAAGTTGGAGAATTAGTGATGAGTGAGTGAATTGGTGGTTGCATAAAAACTATATTTGGGCCCCAAAAACTTCAAAAAGTTTTATGCTTCTACCTACATAGGGAATGGGAGAAAGGGTGATTTTTTAAAAAAACTTTTTATATAGTTACTGTTAGGAAAAAACTACATTTGGGCCCCCTGGCCCCAAGTAAGAAATATTTTAAATAATTGTTCACCACCTACCATCGTAGAAGTGTATTGAATAAACCCCCAAAGTTTCATGCGTTTGCCTTTTCGGAAAATAGGAGAATTAGTGATTTTCAATTTTTATACAGCACATATAAAGAAAAAGCACGTTTTGGGGCCAAGGCCCTCATAAATGTGCATTTAAAAATTATTTTACGCCAATTTTCGTCGTGAGAGGGTACCCAATAACTTCCAAAAGTTTTATGTTTTTACCTAAACGATGAATGTGGAATTTGTGAAGAGTCAGTTTTTAATATAAGAAAAAATTATATTTGGGCCCCCAGCCCCTTATGAGTTGGAATTTACCATTCTCTTTCGCCAACTTTCATCGGAAGATTGTATTCAACAACTTCCCAAAGTTTCATACTTCTACCTACATGGGGAAAGGAAGAATTAGTGATGTTCAGTTTTTTAAAAAGTTTATATTAGGAAAAAACTACATTTGGGCCCCCGGCCCCCAGTAAGGGATATTTTAAATACTTTATACCTGCTTCCATCGTGAAAGTGTGATTATCAATTCCCCTACGTTTCATGAGTCTACCTCATCGGGAAATAGGAGAATTAGTGATTTTCAATATTTATATAGCTCATATTAGGAAAAAAAGTTTTTGGGGCCCCGGCCCCCATTAGTTGGAAATGTAGCATTCTCTTTTGCCAATTATCGTCGAAGAAATGTTCTCATTTTTTTTTACAAAGTTTCATGCTTCTACCTATATGGGAAATAGGAGAATTAAGGATTTGCAATTTGTAAATAGCTCATTAAAGAAAACAAAACTTTTTTTGGAGCCCGGCCCCCATGAGTGTGAATTTCAAAATTCTTTTTCATCAATTTTCGTCATGAGAGAGTACCCAACAACGTCCCAAAGTTTCATGCTTCTACCTACACGGGAAATAGGAAAATTGGTGATTTTCAATTTTTATATTGCCAATATAAGGAAAAAAATGTTTTTGGCCCCCCGGCCGCACATAAGCGAGATTTTTAAAATTATTTTTCGCCAATTTTTGTCGTGTGATGGTACCCAACAACTTCCAAAAATGTCCTGCTCCTACCTACACGTGAAATAGGAGAATTAGGGATGAGTTGGTTTATAATATAAGAAAAACTATATTTGAGCCCCACGGCCCCCCATGAGAGGCAGTTTTAAACATTTTTTCATCAATTGTCGTCGGGAGCGTGTACTCAAAAAATTCCCTAAGTTTCATGCTTCTACCTATACAGAAAATAGGAAAATTAGTGATTTTCAATTTTTAATTAGCTCATATAAGGAAAAAAAACGTTTTGGGGACCCCGGCCCCCATGAGTGGGAAATTTTACTATTTTTTTCCAATTATTGTCGAGAGCACGTACTCAACAAATGTTCTAAGTTTCATGCTTCTAACTACACGGGAAATGGGAAAATTGGTAATTTTTTTATAGAGCCCATATAGGAAAACAAATGTTTTTGGGCCCCCGGCCCCACATAAGCGAGATTTGTAAAATTCTTTTTCCCAATTTTTGTCGTGAGAGGGTACCCAACAACTTTTCTATATTTCATGCTCCTACCTACACGGGAAGTTGGAGAATTAGTGATGAGTCGGTTTTAAATATAATAAAAACTATATATGGGCCCCCGGTCCCACATGAGAGGGAATTTTAACATTCTTTTTTTGACAGTTTTTGTCGGGAGTGTGTACTCAAAAAATTAACCAAAGTTTCATGCTTCTACCTATACGGGAAATAGGAGAAATAGTGATTTTCAATTTTTATATAGCTCATATAAGGAAAAAAAACTTTTTTTGGGCCCCGACCCCCATGAGTGGGAAATTTTACTCTTTTTTCAAGTTATAATTGGGAGCATGTACTTAACAAATTTCCAAAGTTTCATATTCTACTTACACATGAATTAGAAAAATTGGTGATTTTCAATTTTTATAGAGCCCAAATAAGGAAAAAAATGTTTTTGGGCCCCCGGCCTCACATGAGCGAGATTTTAAAAATTCTTTTTCGCCAATTTTCGTCGTGAGAGGGTAATCAACAACTTCCTAAAGTTTCATGCTTCTACCTACACGGGAAGTTGGAGAATTAGTGATGAATGAGTGAGTGAGTCAGTCAGTCAGTCAGTCAGGGCTTTCCCTTTTTTTAAGTATAGATTTTAATTATCTAACTTATAATAAAAGGGAAAGCCCTGACTGACTGACTGACTGACTCACTCACTCACTGATTCATCACTAATTCTCCAACTTCCCGTGTAGGTAGAAGCATGAAACTTTGGGAAGTTGTTGGGTACCCCCTCATTACGTAAATCGGCGAAAAAGAATTTTAAAAATCTCACTCATGTGGGGCCGGGGGCCCAAAAACTGTTTTTACTAAATCACTAATTCTTCAACTTCCCGTGTAGGTAGACGCATGAAACTTTGAGAAATTGTTGGGTACCCTCTCACGACAAAAATTGGTGAAAAAGAATTTTTTTAAATTCCGCTCACGTGGGGCCGGGGGCCCAAAAAAAATTCTGCATCACTAATTCTTCAACTTTCCGTGTAGGTAGAAGCATGAAACTTTGAGAAGTTGTTGGGTACTTACTAACGACGAAAATTGGTGAAAAAGAATTTTAAAAATCTTGCTCATATGGGGCCGGGGGCCCCAAAAAATTATTTCCTTATATTGGCTCTATAAAAATTGAAAGTCACCAATTTTCCAATTTCCGTGTAGGTAGAAGCATGAAACTTTGGGAAGTTGTTGGGTACCCCCTCATTACGTAAATTGGTGAAAAAGAATTTTAAAAATCTCGCTCATGTGGGGCCGGGGGCCCAAAAACTGTTTTTACTAAATCACTAATTCTTCAACTTCCCGTGTAAGTAGAAGCATGAAACTTTGGGAAGTTGTTAGGTACCCTCTCACGACGAAAATTGGTGAAAAATAAATTTTTAAAATTTCGCTGACGTGGGGCCGGGGGCCCAAAAACCTTTTTTGTCTGCATCACTAATTCTTCAACTTTCCGTGTAGGTAGAAGCATGAAACTTTGAGAAGTTTTTTTTTTTCCTAATATGGGCTCTATAAAAATTGAAAATCACCAATTTTCCTATTTCCCGTGTAGGTAGAAATATAAAACTTTGGAATTTTTTTAGTACATGCTCTCGATGATAATTTGACCCCAAAAAAATTGCGACTCATGGGGGCCGGGGCCCATAAAACGTTTTTTTTCCCTTACATGAGCTATATAAAAATAAAAAATAACCAATTCTCCTATTTCCCGTAAAGGTAGAAGCATGAAGCTTTGGAAATTTTTTAAGCACACGCTTTCGGCAAAAATTGCCCACATTTAAAAAAAAAATTCCCTCTCATGGGGCGCCGGGAGCCCAACTATAGCTTTTCTTATATTAAAAACCGATTGATCACTAATTCTCCAATTTTCCGTGCAGGTAGGAGCATGAAATTTTTGGAAGTTGTTGGGTACCCCCTCACGACAAGAACTGGCGAAAAAGAATTTTAAAAATCTCGCTCATGTGGGGCTGGGGACCCAAAAGATTTTTTTTCTCCTTATAATGGCTTTATAAAAATTGAAAATAACCAATGTTCCTATTTCCCGTGTAGGTAGAAGCATGACACTTTGGAAATGTTTTGACTACATGTTTCCTACGATAATTTGAAAAAAAAAGTTAAATTTACTACTCATGGGGGCAGGGGCTCCAAAATCTTTTTTCCATATATGAGCTATATAAAAATTGAAAATCCCTAAATCTCCTTTTTCCGTGATAAAGGTAGAAGCATGAAACTGGAAATTTTTTGAATACACGCTCCCGACGTAAATTTGCTAAAAATGATGTTACAACTCCTTCTCATGGGGACCAGGGCCCAAATATAGTTTTTCTTATATTAAAACCGACTCATCATCAATTCTCCAAATTTCCGTGTAGGTAGGAGCATGAAACTTTGGGAAAATTGTTAAGTACCCTCTCACAACGAAAGTTGGTGTAAAAGAAATTTGAAATACACACTCATGGAGGCCGGGGCCCAAAAACTTGTTTGTTTCTAATATGAAATATAAAAATTGAAAATCTATAATTCTTTTATTTCCCGTGTAGGTAGACAAGGAAAAATAATTAGATAAATTTTAAAAATTTCCACTCATAGGCTGCCGGGGGCCCAAAACCTTTTCCCCCCTAAAATGGGCGATATGAAACTGAATCAACGCTAATTCTCCAAGTTTCCATGTAGGTAGAAGCTTGAAACTTTGGGAAGTTGTTGAGTACCCCCCCCCCCATTCCTTCCCGCGATGGTAAGATTAAATCACCTCTCACTGGGGTGACCATTGTCGAATTATAGGTTTTTTCCCAATATGAGGTTTATAAAAAAGACGCATCTTTAAATCTCTAAGTTCTTGTGTACGTAGGAGCCTGAATTGTTGAAGTTAATATATTTAGTGTATCCATCTTCATTCAGATCAAACTCAAATGGTGTTTTTAATTGGTGTTACGCGGGTTCGCAACGCTAGCTGAAACCCTAATTTCCGCAGCAAAGCGCGGGTAAATTGCTAGTTTTGTTAATAAAAGGAATAATTTTTGTTCGAAAGTGTAACTTCCTTTCAAAAGGGGGGGGGGTCCAAGATTAGTGACGGTTTGTGACAGGGACGCGGTGGGTAAAAATTGTCAAAAATAGCGTCACGTACTTTATGGACGACCCCATAAAATACCATCTAACCTACTAAATGAAGAATTCAAAAGTCAGATAAATAACTGTTTTGACATTGATAAGGACAATTCCAATATTTACAAAAGGATTAAGAATTTTATGACTTTACCTACACTACAAAAAGGCCGTACTTACACTACAAGAAGAGGCATTACGTTAAAAAAAACGGGGGGGGGGGGGGGGGGGAGACCCCTTGATATATTAAAATCTATTCAACAGTATAGATTGGAAAATTATGTACCCAAAATTGTTATTTTGCTTAGAATATTTTCTATAATTGCTATCAGTGTCAATAGTTTTGAAAGAGGTTTCTTCAAACTGAAGTTGATTTAAAAAAAAAAAAATTACCTTCGATCCACAATGAGGGATTTAAGACTACGAAATCTTGCGGTATTGTTCACAGAACAAGATAATACAATAAAAAAAAATTGATAGCATAATACGCGATTTTTATACTATGAAAGTTAATAAAGTAAATGTTTAAATATGTATACATACCAATGTATACAATTTTTGTTTGTTAAAAAAAATAACATTTATCTATAAATCACAAATAAAAGCATTTTAATTGGTAATATTTTTGTTTTCTTTTTTGTTGTTGTTTTTTTCTTTTCTTTTCTTTTCTTTTGGGGTGTAAATTTGGAATAGGTTTTGTCTAGGGCTACAGAAATTAACGATTGATTTCTCAGTTAGGCCTAATAGTTAGTAAGTTTTAACAATTAAATAATTTTTTTAAAGATTAATCGAGCCATCACTTACAGTTCAATTTATTGGAAGTCAAAAAAAAAAAAAAAAGTAGCGGCCAATAAATAATACATTTCCTGACGATTACAGGAATACTTTGGTTTTAAACTATTGACTGCTGGGAAAGTTCAAAATGTTGTTAAAGTTTGCCTATCATGATTCTAACACTTCGCCTACTTATCAAACCAAATGAAAAGCGTAATAAGCTAATGGCAGAAATGAAGTCTGACTCAGAGACAGAAAATGACGACAGCTCTTCTGGCGAATTACTGCGTTACAAAATGGAGATGAACGTTCCTGAAGCCATTAAACCTCTGCAATGGTGGAAACTTAATGAACGCCGATACAGAGGTGTCACTAGGGTTGGTGTCACCCTGGGCAGTAGCTCATGGTGTCACCCCCTCACGACTAACCCATAGATCCCAAAATTTAAGTGTAATTTGACTAACTTTTGTAACTTTCAAAATTAAAGTCAATCATTAAAGAATTATTTAAGCCGAAAAAGTATAACGCGGCATTTTGACTAAAAATAATTCGAGTAAATTCTTACTATATTTTCCCCTTTTAACAAAAATTAAACAAAGGATTCACTAGCTTACGTTTACAACTGCAAAAATCGTGGGCGTCGCCTGGTTTTTCCAGGGGGACATAAAAAACACGTTTTTTAATTGAAGGGACTGTCCAAAATGACGTCGCGTACCTATGGGGAGGGGGGTCCCCAACTTTGTGATGATGTGTGACGAGAGGGGGGTGAGGTTAAGAATTGTGACGTCACGTCAAAACACGCTACTGTAAGCCAAAGTTTCACTTAAATATTATATTTCTTACTATTTATTTTGTTACGTTTTGCACGGATTACCGCGTGTTACACTATTAAAGTGTAGCCTTCACTTAATACATACTAAAATAACTATAAAGTGTTTTGAAAACATGCTCATTTTCAAATAGACAATACCACCTTAAGGAGGGGTGTCACAGCTTTTTGACGTTATATTGTGGGGAAGGGGGTCTTAGTTTTTTTGTAACAAAGTGTGACAAGGGGGAGGGGTGGGTTAAAAATTCGGCCAAAATCACGTGACGTCAATTATGGACGGCCCGCCCCTAACTGACAATGCCATACAGGTTTAATTTTCAATAAAATTTGAGTTAAGTATAATATAAATGCCGCAAACAGTCTTAGAAATTAATAAGACTCACAAAGTAGCTAAAACATAACATACATTAATGCATTTAATAAATCAAAAACGTAAGTCCTCACAGAAAATTAAATTTTGCTGTGAAATAATATAGATCTACGTGTAGAACCTGCAGGATTTCCAAAGATGGATAGAAAAGTATTTACAGGCTTTAAAAAACAACAACAACGAAAAGTAGTGCAGTCGCGGGATTCTGAGTTATCATATTATCTTTGCTACCTCCTATCTTTTGTGAGTAATCATGTTAGATTTGCTACCTCTTATCTCTTGTAAACTATAATCTTAGATGTGCTACCTCTTATCTCATGTAAATTATAATGTTAGAAGTGCACCTTGTGTCTTTTGTGAGTATTCATTTTAGATTTACTACCTCATATCTCCCGTAAAGAATCATGTTAGGTCTGCTCCTGTATATAATAAAGTAAGATGAGCTACCTCTTTTATCCTGTATATAATAAAGTAAGATGAGCTACCTCTTTTATCCTGTGAATAATCAAGTTAGATGCATCTGCTATCTCTTATCTTTTGTAAATAATCGTGTCAGATGTGCTACCTCCTATATTCTGTGAATAATCATGTTACATGAGCTACCTCCTATATCCTATGAATAATCATGTTAGATATGCTACCTCCTATATCCTGTGAAAAATAATGTTAGATGTGCTATCCCCTGTCAGTGGAGTTGAATGTGTTTCTCACATCACATGTCTTGTGTGTAGCCGTGTTAACACATGTTCAACCCACCATTTCCTGTGATAAGTGATCGCATGTTGTCGCATGCTTCTTTTCTTTTGGTCATTTTTACATTCAATTAATATGCAATTTTACACTGTCGTTTCCTGGCCCAGGTGGTGAAATCGAGATGTGAATGACAAGTCAAGCAATGGATCGCTTGGAGCGACAATAAAAAAAATGACGGGGATGATCAATATTTTTTGTCAATTATTTTTAAAAATTAAGTTAATATCCAAATTGTATGTTAAGTTTTAAAACGTTAGTACTCGTAATATATAAAAAAAATATATAACAGACATTGTCTGTTTTTGATGGGCCTTTGTCTGTGTGTCCATGACCTTCTTGTGTAATACTTATAATACTGATATAATAAAAGGTTTCACTTCGCTTTAAATGACCACAGTAAGAAATAAACTACTATAAACCAGTGTTTTCCTCTTTGCTATTGTTTGCCCCACTAACATTGACACCCTAATTAAACAGTATGTTAGCTTACATACATAAAATTATTTAAGGAAGGAGCTATGACCTCACACTTTAGATTTTATTTTATTTTAATCATTTAAAAAAGGCATTAGGAAATCTATTTGTGAAGCATTAAGTACAGATTGGATACAATTGAAGAAAGAAAAATTTTGTTGTCTGTGATAGTCTATTGATCTTATTTAAAGACACCAAGCTGGTGGAGGATGCTTCGATTTCCCCGGACAGAATTAATTTTGGAGTTAATAAGGTTAACACGATAATAAGGGCGAATCGCAAACCAAAATATTAACTGCTATATTTTGTACCTTTGACTTTGACTTAGCAGTAGATCAGCAGATACGTATAGATCCCAAGCTACGTGTAGATCACAAGACACGTGTAGATAGATCACAAGACACGTGTAGATCACAAGACACGTGTAGATAGATCACAAGACTCGTGTAGATAGATCACAAGACACGTGTAGATCACAAGACACGTGTAGATAGATCACTAGACTCGCGTAGATAGATCACAAGACACGTGTAGATAGATCACAAGACACGTGTAGATAGATCACAAGACACGTGTAGATAGATCACAAGACACGTGTAGATCGATCACAAGACACGTGTAGATCGATCACAAGACACGTGTAGATAGATCACAAGACACGTGTAGATAGATCACAAGAAACGTTTAGATAGATCACTAGACTCGCGTAGATCGATCACAAGACACGTGTAGATAGATCACAAGACACGTGTAGATAGATAACAAGACATGTGTAGATAGATCACAAGACACGTGTAGATAGATCACAAGACATGTGTAGATAGATCACAAGACACGTGTAGAAAGATCACAAGACACATGTAGATAGATCACCAGACACGTGTAGATAGATCACAAGACACGTGTAGATAGATCACTAGACACGTGTAGATAGATCACAAGACACGTGTAGATAGATCACTAGACACGTGTTAGACGTGTAGATAGATCACAAGACAAGTGTAAATAGATCCCAAGACACGTGTAGATTGAGCACAAGACACGTGCAAATCACAAGACACGTGCAGATATAGATCACAATGCATGTGTTAGGTCTGGAGTAAGAGTCAAGTTTAAATACCATTTGCTTTATTGCCTTTATCCCAAATAATTACAATCGGATCAAGCAAACCCCTCCTCCATCAGTTAAATCAGCAGCATGTCTTTTACATAATTATATAATCTTCTTATCTGTTACAGACGCTCCTTCTATACTGAAGATTATTGCACCTTACGCTTATCTATGGTTTCTGTCTAGTCTAGCAATCTGATTAGAGTTTAAAATGTTGGTAGCATTTTTTTTTTCTTAATGTGGATCCTTAAAGAGTCTACTACTTTATTTGGTGACTGCTAGAGTCGGATGTTGATTATTGTTGATAGAGCATATCTGTGGTTGCAGTAGCCTATTAGAATAAATATTCGTCCAATGGTGTTTATTTTAAGACAAATTTGGGAAAAGTGCATCAACCAATAAAAATCCTCGCTACATAGTTTGCCGGCAACATTCCACTTCCTGACAATTACCAAGCTCATGCTAAAATCAGGAATCGAAAACACCAAGGTGGAACACATTGAATTCGTAACTTTGAATGCTATTTCTGGTTAGTAGACATTCACGTAAGCGACAAAAGTAAAATTTGATTTTAAAAAGTGATTAAATGAAATTATTAATTTGACAATAAATTTTATTCATACAAATAAGAATAAGACCTTAAATCCCATGCCCATTGGCCCATGATTGGCCCATTCAATCATTGCCATTGCCATTATTATTACATTATTGATTATTGCCATCATTATTATTAATATTATTGAGATCTGAGATGAGATCATCTCAGTAAAACTAGTAAAAGTAAAGAGAAAGTGATTTTGTGACTGATTGTGACTTTGCTTTGCTATATAACTATATAATTATGGTAGGGATGGAGACAGACGTCCGGAAGCATCTCGGTTGTAATCTTAAGTTTGGTATGTACTAATTCCTGTTTCAATGTTGCAGTTCTCAATTTTTTTAGAATGTACCCCTAGGCTACATTTTTACTTAAATATTTCTGTAGTTGTGCTTATTGAATAAGTTATTGTGCCTTGCACTATATAAATATTTAAGATATAACTATAACACTTTACAGTGACTCTAAAATTGAAATCTCCGACAAAATAAAATTGTGTGTGACCTCTAACCTCGATTATGTTTGTTTGTCATCAGCTGTACAGTTGGGACGAGGTGGTCGAGAGGTAGCGCTCTCGAATGTCATACCGATGGTCACGGGTTCGAATCCACACGAAAGTGAGGATTTGTTCTCGCGGCCTGAGGAGTCCCCGAGTCACCCAGCTCCGAATGGGTACCTAACCAGACACGGCTGGGGTAATGCGTGGAACCTCTATAGCCGTGGCCTGTGACCGCTGCATCACTTGCCAACAGATCATCTCTCATGGTCTGTGGACGCAATTATCTTCTGCATAGAAGGAGCGTCTGTATATCTAAGATATAAGATATAAGATTTCCTTGGCTGCTCGTGCCCTCCCAGTCATTATAATCAGTTAAAACAGTTCATATAGTTTATTTAATAATATTTAACAATAGTGGGGTACATTTTCAAAAAACTTAGAACTATAACTTTGAAACAGGAAGTAGACTAAAAATATCATAAATAAACTCCAGATTACAACCGAGATGCCTCCGGACGTCTGTCTCCATCCCTACCTAATTATAATATACTACATAACAATACTCAATACTAATAGTTACTAATAGTAATAAAGTAATAGTCTGCTAAAACCTATATCTCCAACCGGAGCGTCGCGTCTCTTCCTGTTGCTATGAAGGATAGTTGTTATTTTAATTTTAGGGTTTGGGTTTGGGTTAGATAGCTTTAGAATTTTCGGAAAATTCACGGGGCTCGCACTATTTTTCCGGGCCGGTGACGTGCCATAGCAACAAGATGGCCGCCGATAAGGTCGGCCCGGTCGGAGATATAGGTTTTTACCTAATAGTCTTTCTTACTAGACTAAACTATCAGACTATACACACAATACTATAATATATGAACTATGCCTATATGTATAGTATAGTATAGTATAGTATAGTTATAGTATACTATACACTAACTAAACATATACACTATTCACTAAATTCTATATCATATTACGGTAAAAACGAAGTATGTCGACAGTGATGTCACGGTCATTACCAGCTGCCATCTTTGTTGTTATAGCACGTCCTTTAAAAAGCTTTAAAATTAAATTCTATAGTCTATAGCCTATAGCTATACCTAACCCAAACCCTAAAACCTTCCATTTTTGATAATCCTTTTAGAATTTATAGAACTCTCTTTTCCAGCAACCGGTAGCATCGTGATGTCACGGTCGGCATACTTCGCTTCAGCCAAAATAATTAATTAAATTTAAATCTAAAATTTTGAGTTGATCATTCATCCAAACTTGTTGAAAAAATCATAGCAAAAATTATTAATTTTTTAATATATATACTAGCAGACCCATCGTGCGTTGCAACAATCTAAGTAAAAATAAATAAATTTAAAGAAACCAATGAGTGATATGTTTTAAAAACGGTTATGCCAGAAGTCTTCATGAAAGTGTGCAAAAATAAAAGTACCAAGTTTCATAGCAAACGGACAAATAAATTATTTATTATAAAGTTTACAAAAGGAGAAACAATATTAAGGGCCCCGTCCCGAAATGAGTGATAATTTATATTTTTATTGCCATTGTACTTAAGCGATTGTTCTCAATATCGTGTAAAATTGAATGGGTAATAACATTATTAACGTTTAATTAAAAAGACATTTGGGGTCCCTAGCTCCGAGGGAATTGATATTTGGAGTTCAGTCCCTATAGTAATACAATGTAGGCTCTTAAGCTTTTGTATACTAATTTTGGTCAAAATCCATTATTTCTCAATATCTAACACTTAAACTAATTTTTATATAGCTAATATAGAGAAGAAAACGACACTAAGGGGCCCCCCCGTGTCAATTTGGTGCAAAATTTCATTTATTTTCAAGCCTGTTTATTTTCATTCAGTTTCATCATGGATATATTCCTAAAGATCGTTTTAAAGAGAATGGGAAAAATATCTTAAACATATATGAAAAAAAAGACATTTTGGGCCCCCGGCCCTGACAAAATTGACAATAAAATTGCAGTGCCCTTATGTATTTTATTATGGACTACCAAGTTTTTGTATAAAAAGTATGGTTAAGATCCATTCATTAACAAAGTATCTAACGCATAAACTACTTTTTATTTATCTCATATAATCAAAACTGACATTAAGGGCGCCAGGGCCCATACAGGGCAAGATATAAAGTTAAGAAAAAACTGTTTATTTCAATATGGACGCTTCGGAATTGATTAACTCTTAAAGTGCTAGAAGGTTTTCAATAAACTTCCGCCTCAGTCCCGTAAGGATTTCCCGTATTACGATCAACCGATTATGAAATTAAAAAATTTGCGTAAAATCCATTTATAATCTTATTGTCATACTGACTTCATTTTTAAGGCTAAGAATGGCTATTTTACGCATCCAAAAGACCGTACTGAGTTTGAAACAATATTTACCTGTAGTTTATTACTATTATTTTAGTAATAAAGTATAACGAAAACGTATCTTCTAAAAAAAAACGTTAAAACTACCGAAAAATATCGCGAATCGAGCGATAACACTAGTGCCGGCAACGGCCGCCATTGCCGGAAGTCAAATACATCGTTTTTCAAGCATTGAAGAGTTTTTACTTTCCGAGATCTCATTTCTAACGAGATTTGTATCTAGGGACGCATTACGACGCTTTAGGGATAGCGGGAAGAGACGCAATAAATTAATTTTTGAAATATCCCACACCCTTGATTACTGAAATTTTAAATTAAAATTAAATACTATTAGTATTTGAAGATTTAAGTATCTGAATGAGAATCTAATTAAATGATAATAAGAATAAGAAAATTTTTACCTTCAATTTCTGAGTAAATAACTTGTATTATTTATTGTATGCACATTTCTCAAAATGTCATTCATAACATGTGCCATTGTCCTTGAAGCAAGCAAGTATTTAAATTTAAAGATTCAAAATACCCAAAGAAATAGTATTGTCTAAGTTTAGGCATAGGCATAATTGAAATTATTGTATAGGCCTATGATTACGCCAGTACCATGGTCTATGGCAGCGGTGGGTAAACTTTTTTGTATGGAGAGTTACATTGAAAACTGTATTTTTTAAAAGCCAGCGGCATATATATTTTGTCTACTTCAATTACAAATGACAAGGTCTAAATATAAATTAATGATAATAATCATGTACTTGTGATTTTATTTAATATTTTCACACTCTATTACAAATGTACATTATATTTTAAAATACAAACTTAAACAGTTTCTAATTTGATTATAAAATTTACTATTCATTATTTCAACAATAGTTTATTGATACCTGTCATAACTATGAAGAGGTAATTCTTCATAATTTAAATATTAGCTGACCATAGTGTACAATTATAATCAATGAGAGGTATGAAATGTAGTAAACAAAATGAGGGGTGAGACTGCAATCAGGCTTATAAAAAATTAAATGGAAAAGATTTAAACAAGGTAAGGGTTAGCTTGACAGGACGTAACAAAACAGCGAACGTTTCGGCAAAGTTCCTTTGTCAACAGACATACAATACATAAATAAAACGAATATAAAAATAAAAACTTAGCTGCGGTGAAATCCAAAGAATTGAAGAACGTAAAGCTAGAGGGCAGAGCGAGCCTATAAAGGAAAAGAGAGAGTGGGTGGGGCAAAACGCCTAGGTGGTCAAAGCAAACACCACATTCATCCCACGTGGGGCGAGTGTCCCGTGATTTTGTATTAATCGTGTTTGTGCACAAGAAAATGGCTGTGGCTGCCAGGTCTTTGACGCCCATATGGTCACGTCCACTGAAGTGTCGGGAGACGGGACACTGTTTGTCTTGTGTAATCGCCCGAATGTGTTCAGCCATGCCGCAGGAAAATGACCTCCCCTTCTCACCAATGTATTTCAAAGGGCAGCGGTTTTATAAGATTTTATGTAATGATTACTTGTGACTTAAAAACCCTTCACCTTTTTTTAACCATCAATTTTCTGTTAAAAGATCATTTCTAAAAAGCAGATACATTTATCATTGAACAGGGAAACTATATATAAATTGATCAGTTAATAAAAAGCCCTGATTTTGTTGTTACTGTTTTTTGAAACTCCCAAATTTAAATAAAAATATATTTAAAACAAGAACTATTGTTTTCCAAGTTGAGTATTTTATTTTATTATTTAATTAAAATGTATCAATTTCAGTAGATGGAAACTCCAAATCTAATTCTAAAAGCACAAGCTAGTCAGTCTATGTTGGGAATTTCTTCACTGACTATATCACAGTATATCCTAGATTTATTTAGGTAACAATGTACAGACTTTGACACAACATAGGGATTAGAACGTACCAAAACTAATTAACAAATTTTACTGAAAATAATAAAAGCAGACAAAAGTAGCACAATCACATAAGACTTGGGGGCCGCGGTGGTTGAGTGGCAAGCGCGCTCGACGAGCGCTCCGAAGGTCACAAGTTCGAATCCATGGGAAGCCAAGGACCCGTTCCTGGGGCCTAGGGCATCCCCGAGTTCCGCCCAGCTCCAAATGGGTGAAAAGCGGCGGGGTAATGCGTGGAACCCTTAGCCGTGGCATGCGAACGCTGCATCACTTGCTAAAAAAACAACTGCTGCCTTGCAGATGGTCTTGGCTGACCAAAGGCTATGGAAGCAAATCCAGAAAATACAGCAGGCTGAAGTCGGAGACCACGGGCCAATTGGCGCAAAACTCGTGGCACGCAAAACTCAATATTCAATATTGAGAATGAAGAAGAAGAAGAACATAAGACGTACAGTGTTAAATTAAATTAAGACTGTTTGGGTTTCATAACCATTTCAGATTAATCATTTTGGGGAAAAAGATTACCAGAGTGTCAACACATTATATTTGGCTATTCATTATTTTGTGGACAGATTTTGGCTACTTAAGGTTATGGCATAAGATAGTTTTTTTTAACCTTAAAAAAGACTATTCAAATTTAGAAAATAATTACTAAATGCATTACTCATAGGCTGTGCAGAAGTGAATATGAGGAATCAATGGCGGCCAAAGGATTTGAATTGAATATAGAAAAATACAAAATGTTTAATTTTGTTTTTACACTTCACCCAACCAACCACAAGATGGAAATGCCATTATAAAGAAAGTCTTTAAAAAGTTTGTTTACTTTAATAAGATAAATGTTACACAATTCATTCTATATTTAGAGAGCACTTAACATACTCCTAGTACTGATTTTTATTTACAGAGTTTAGGCTATTAAAACGCTTGATCTCTTTAATGTGACCATCTGGTGCATGTCTTTTTTATGTTTTTACTTTGATCTGTTCAATTGATAAGTGTCTCTTGTCACATGGTGTAAATCTTTTCCAGTTTCCTAGCATGAAATACATGTTGAAGTTTCCCCATTGTCAACAAGTAATTATATGCTTGTTATTGCCTTTTATTCATAAGCTGATCCCTTGAATTGGTCTCCTTCACCTCATACTGAACACATCCAATAATTAATGACAGCAGTTTTGGCAAAAAAATTGTGGTGGCCATGCATTTGCATGCTATCATCTTATAAAGAATGACCAGCTTATATGTTTTCATGTGTTATCCCTTTGTTTATCTTTTTAATTCTATGAATACTTAATACTCTTCATTGAACTCTTTTTTTATATACATTTTCAGAAAATTCCTGCAAAGAGATCATCATAAGTAAGTTAAATTTAAAATTATTTGTTCTTTAAAATTATCTTCAAGCAGAACTTCTGAATTCAATGTGAGTTATTTTGTTGTTGATTAGAGGAGCATCAAGTGTCTATTTAGTCCATTCTTCACATTGGGTAATTAGAATCAAATTGTGTTTTAGCTCAAAATTAAAGTATTTTAGCATAATAAGCCGTGAAATATAAACTCTTCAAGCTTCTTAGGTACAGAGGATAAATTTGTATAGATTATGCAAACTCAATTTTAGCTCACTACCATAAATAACTTTGTATTGATTATACAGGCCATTTACAAGCTCACTTACACCTCACTAACGTAGGCCCCAGCTGCTTATCAACACAAAAGTCAAATCTCTAAATCATCCGTTGCATAAAAGGGTATACAGCCCAAGATAGAAGGTGCACTTGATTCACATGATTAAGACCTTAGCTAGCAGGTCAAAGAAGACGTACACCAAAAAAATTTTAGCTAACCCTTAAAGTATCATTGAAATGTATGTGGTGGTGATGTATCTAACTCCACACTTTCCAATAATTCTAGTTTTGGAGATTTCCTTACTAGGTTGTATTTATTTTTACCCCCTTCCTGATGTGCAAGTCCGATTGAGCAAAATTAAAAGATCAACAAAAGAAAAATATGAAATAACTTTGAAGACAAATCATTTCTTAACTAACCTTAGTTAACTTGATAAGGAAGAGTGAAAACTTTCAGCATTCCTTTCAAAGTAAGAAATGTTGCTCAATATTCTTATGTTTGACTACTAAAATAAAATCTGGGTTTACCAGTTGGTTGATATCATTCAAAAACAAACAATAAGTTGGAATTTGTTTGAATATTGCCTTTTAACTGACAAAAGCTTGACTATTTAGGGCATGGTGCAGATCTAAGAGATAAAAATGTTTGAGAACCAATGCTTTGAACCAATGAGCAGTCGATAATACTAGAGATATTGATGAGTATGCATACAAATGTTTTTATGAAACAAATATTCTGAGATGTCAACACCTTTCATCAAAGTTTAGACCATAACCTTATGACATTGATGAAATATTCGATAATCCAACTATGACACCTAAAACAAAACTTATGCAAGTCTTTGATTTTGAAGTCTGATTATAATAATTATATACTATATACTGTTCCAAAAGATTTTTACTAGGTTTGAAATCTAAATGTTTAAGATTAATTCCTAATAGAAATCAAAGAGGTGTGCCCCCATCATCAGTCTCATTGCTATGCTCCAATTGTCAGTCTCATTGATGTGCTCAAAAGGTCGTCACGTAGGTGAGCCCCCATGGCCAGTCACATAGGTATGCCCTCATGGTCAGTCTCATTGGAGTGCTCTAATGGTCAAACACATAGGTGTGCCCCCGGTGGTCAGTCTCATTAATGTGATCCCATGGTCAGTCTCATTGGTGTGCCCCCATGGTCAGTCTCATTGGTGTGCCCCCGTGGTCAGTCTCATTAGTTTGACCCTCATGGTCAGTCTCATTAGTTTGACCATCATGGTCAGACTCATTAGTTTGACCATCATGGTCAGACTCATTAGTTTGACCATCATGGTCTGGCTCAGTTTAACCCTCATGGTCAGTCTCATTATCTATTCCTCCTTGATGTATCTTCCCTTTATACATCTATTCCCCACAATGATGGCCTTCTGGCTGTGCAATACTTTTTGGACAGGCAACCCCACCCCAGTATACCCACACACGCCTTACTACGGCTGGCTGAATTAGTTCTAACCCTCAACTCGTTCGAGTTCAATGGCCAGTTCTTTGACCAAATCAGTTGGGTCGCTATGGGGACAAAAATGGGACCAAGCTATGCTTGTTTGTTTATGGGCCACTTTGAACACAGAGTGGAACAGGAATACACTGGTCGCCTCCCTGAATTCTACAAGAGGTACATAGATGACGGTATCGGGGTGACTAATATGGAGAGAAGTGAACTGGACACTTTTATTAACTTTGTTGACTCCTTCCACCCATCCATTAGGTTCACCTACCAAATTTCTGAACTCTCTGTCAATTTCCTTGATATCACTGTAACTCTCCAGAATAACTGCCTCCTCACTTCAGCCTACTTCAAACCCACAGACAGCCACTGTTATCTTCTCTACCCTTCTTCTCATCCCAAAACTTGTAAGGACTCCATTCCCTTTTCTCAACTTCTTCGACTCCGTAGACTGTGCCAATCTCAGGAGGACTTCTGGGAAAAGGCTTTGGAAATGGTGGAGTTTTTTAGACAAAGGTCATATCCTGAAGCCACGCTTCAACATGCGCTTCAGCGGGTCAAAAACTTCACTCGTGCCGACGCCTTTTTACCACGCACCCGTGATACCAACCAAAGGAGCAAGCTTGTTCTTACTTATCATCCACACAACATCAAAGCCAAAGAAATATTCATGAAGAACCGCACTATCCTCCTTGCGGACCCTGAGACGAACAACATTTTCTCTACCCCACCCCTAATTGTATTTAGGAGGGACAGAAACCTACGTGATCTTCTGGTTCGCACCCGCCTCCCAACATCACCCAATCACCTGGGTACTAAACCATGCGGCCGACCTCGGTGTAAGACATGTCCTTTTGTGGTGCAAGCCGAACAGATAAACTTACCTAAGGGGCTATTTATGATTAAGGATGGTTTCACCTGCGCTAGCCGCAACGTTGTCTACACCATTGTGTGTAAGCGCTGTCCTTTGAAATACATAGGAGAGACGGGACGATCTTTGTCGTGCCGAATGTCTGAACATATTAGGGCGATTACACAAGATAAACAGTGTCCCGTCTCCCGTCACTTCAATGGACGCGACCATATGGGTGTCAAGGACCTGGCAGTCACTGCTATTGTCTCGTGCACAAACACACCCACGAGAGTCCAGATTGAAAACAGATTAATAGA
>MUZC01000037.1:1124192-1134521 GCA_002072015.1 Radix auricularia | reverse complement strand
TGGTCAGTCTCATTGGTGTGCCCATCCCCTTCATGGGCAGTCTCATTAATGGCCCCCCCCCATAGTCAGTCTCATTGGTGACCCCCCCTGCTCATTCTCATTGGTGAACCCCCCATGGTCAGTCTCATTGGTGTGCCCATCCCCTTCATGGTCAGTCTCATTGGTGAACCCCCTTGGTCAGTCTCATTAGTGGCCCACTTGGTCAGTCTCATTGGTGTGCCCATCCCCTTCATGGGCAGTCTCATTGGAGACCCCCCATGGTCAGTCTCATTGGTGACCCCCCATGGTCAGTCTCATTGGTGTGCCCATCCCTCCATGGTCAGTCTCATTGGTGTGCCCATCCCCCCCATGGTCAGTCTCATTGGTGTGCCCATCCCCTCCATGGTCAGTCTCAAGGTGTTAGTAAAAGAAATTAATCCTGACTTCTGTTGCATACTTAACCACAAAATTTCAGTTCTGTTCCCGTTGTACTAGCTTTAAAATTGATATAAGTAAATACCTAATTAATTAAAAAAATTCTCACAGAAGTTACTGAAAAGGATAGAGCTTATCCACTGTCATCATATTGGCCTTCTTTTGTGGCCAAAATCACATACCAGTTATATTAAAAAAGAAATTTTAAAATTCAGGCAAAGCATAACCTCTTCTGCAATCTCTACAGAATCATCAAAGGATTTAGGAAAAAGTTGTCATTGTTTGAATTGCAATCAAAAGTAGAAAGCTTTATTATTTTTATTGTTTCAAAGATTTTGTCAACTTAGATATTTCCTATCGTTGGATGGATTGTCAGATTTTGGCAGAATCGAAAGTGAAATTAATCTTTTACAGACTTCATTGATTGTAACCTTGATGATGTCAACTACAGTTGAAGCAATAACTTGTTGAAATAAAGCACAGAAAAGGAAAACGTATTTAAAATCCCCTGATGTTGAGTTTTTGAAACTGGGGGTTTAGTGTTTCTGGTGGGAGATGCTGATCTTCTATCGAGCGCCTCCCCAGCCGGGGATAGGGGAAAGCCCACCAGCTATGTAGGGTACCGGGGAAATAAAATACCCAGGGTGGACCAAAATCAGCCATACTGCTTCGTAGGAAGTGTATGAATGATCAAGTATCAAAGAAACACCAGAAAGACAACCCAAACATAAAAAGAGGTAAGAAGAGAAGCGTCAAAAAAAGAAAAGAGGGATTGGGAAAAAGCTCAACTAAAAGAAATAGAAGACTTGTCAAGAGAGAGAAATATCAGAGGAATGTACATTAAGATAAAAGATAAAATGAATGGATACCAAGCCAGACCACAAATGTGTGAGAGGCAGGATGGAAAATTAATCACAGAAAATAGTAAAGTATTGGAGATATGGGCTGACCATTTTGAGGGCATACTGAATACAAAAAAAGGACAAGCAGATGATTACCAGCCAACATATGGAGGACCAAACCCTTTTATAAACCCGCCAACATTAGAAGAAGCTAAAGAAGTAATCAGTCATATGAAAAACCACAAAGCTCTTGGAGAAGATCTTATCACAGCAGAACTTATTAAGCATGGAGGAAGAGGACTACACACTCAGATGCATAATCTCTTAACTAGAATCTGGCAAGAAGAGAAAATACCAACAGAGTGGGAAATTTATAACCCCGATACACAAGAAAGGATCCAAACTTCAGTGCACAAATTAAAGATGAATCTCCCAATGAAACATTTCCTACAAAACACTGACGAAACTTATAGCCCAAAGACTACATCCATATGCTGAAGAAATATTAGGAGACTACCAATGTGGATTCAGACAAAACAGATCAACGACTGATCAAATTTTCACCATCAGATTCATATTAGAGAAATGCTATGAATACAACATCCCAGGGCATCAACTTTATATAACTTGTAAAATGGCCTATGATAGCATTAAAAGGAAATATGTAAATAAAACGCTTCAGAAGGTTGGCATACCCTACAAACTGACAAGAATGATATATGTCACGCTGAACAACTCAAAAAGCAAAGTTAAGTTCCAAGGAGCATACTCAAGGGAGTTTAGGATTAGACTAGGACTAAGGCAGGGAGACTCTCTGTCTTGTATGCTTTTTAACTTAACATTAGAGTGAGTTATTAGAAACAAAAATATTGACACCCAAGGATCAATAACTGGATACTTCCTGAGAGAAACTCAAGAACCAAAAGCTATTGGCACTTTCTATAGCCAACCCACCCAGTACCTTGCATATGTTGATGACATTGCCCTGATTGCTAAAAGTACTAAATACATATCAAAATCATACATTGAATTAGAAGAGTCATCACTGCAAGCAGGACTGGAAGTCAACAACCAAAAAACAAAATACATGACCCTAGAAAGAGAAGAAATGACAGGTGAAGACATTAAAATTAGGAACCAGGCTTTTCAAAAAGTAAATAAATTCAAATACCTAGGATCACTACTAAATGAAAGGAATGAACTAATTTTAGAAATCAAAGAAAGAATATCAGCAGGGAATAGAGCATACTTGAGTAGCCAGAAAATCTTAAAAAGAAAAACATTACAAGGGAAACAAAGAAAAACGGTAATCAGACCAGCTGTAACATATGCAAGTGAAAACATATTAAATACATGGGAGAGGAAAGTTCTCGGGAAAACATATGGACCTAAAAAGGATGAGCTCAGATGGAGGATAAGAACCAACCATGAACTATACCGTCTAAACCAGGATAACACAATAGCTGCTGAAATTAAAAAGGGCAGAACGCACTGGGCAGGACACCTAGAAAAAATGTCAAATGATAGAGGAGTAAAGAGGGTACACCACCAAAACCCTAGAGGAAAACGGCTCATGGGAAGACCTAGGCTTAGATGGATGGATTATGTAGAGAAAGATCTACAACAACTGGGCATCCAATATTTGAGAAGAAAGGCGTTGATAAGGCCTGAGTGGAAGGAAGTCGTGAGGCAGGCCCAAGCCCTACATTGGCTGTAACGCCACAGGGATGGATGGATGGATGTTCAGTGTTTGAAACAGGTTATGTCTGTGAGCAATTTTTTTCCGAAAATATAGTAATTTAAACCAACCCAAGGAAGTAGATAGATTGACTGAATAATACTTGATTGGATGCAGCTATTTCAAACCAAACATGGTTGAAAACTAAAAGCCCGTTTCTTAATTCTCACCATCACCTTTTCTTTCTTATGTTATGAGATTTGTCTAAGTGCAAACCAGGTCTAACTGATTTTTTGTATGTTCAGTCACCTTTTTTTGATTTTTAAAATGACCTTTTTTTTATCTTCTTAATGATTATGTTGAGTGACTTTTTTGTTTGTTTTTGTTTTAGTGCCCTCCTCAGACCCACAATGAACTGGGATAATGAACTGGAGCGGTTAAAGTTAAACGTAGCTTTTTATCTGAAAAATACAACCATATTACTCTTCTACTTAATTCACTTCATTGGCTCCATATACTATATAAGCACAAATTTATTACAAACTGTCCCTTCTCTGTCACAACTTCTTTTCTGATTCATGCCCTTCCTATCTCACTAAAGATATCTCTGTCTACTCACCAGTGGCGTCGCTAGGAGGTGCGGTGGGGGCGGGCCGCCCCGGGTGACACCATCAGGGAAGTGACACCAGACTGTAAAATTCTATATATACCCGTTATTTGGCACTGGATAACTCGGAAGGAGTTCTATGGGTTAAATCATGAGGGGGTGACACCATGAGCTACTGCCCCGGGTGACACCAACCCTAATGACGCCTCTGCTACTCACCCAATTGTCAACTACGCTCTCCTACAGATAATGCACACACTAAAACATTTGGTGGAAGGTCATTCTCTTTTTTGAGCCCCCAAACAATGAAATTCTCTACCATTACACACTGGCAGTAATCTAACTGCTAAGGCCTTAAAGACTGCACTAAAAACATCTCTTCAAACTTTACTTTCAGAATTAATTTAACAACAATCCAACATTTCTTTAAATGATAAGCATATTTATAAGCACTGTAATATTATGATATGTTGTAACTAGGAAATGAATGCATTGATAATAAAGTGTGTTACTATTTTTATGTAAAGTGCCGTGAGATCAGTTGCTGGCTGGGGTACTGTGCTATACAAATTATCAATTTTTAAAAAAATATAGTGGTTTTTCGTCACCCCCTTGGAGTTTTGTGACCTCTGCAATAAACAACCAATGAAGATTTACCAATGCCCCCTTCAAAGCAAATCAAGATCAAACAAAGCTTCATACATTGCCAATAAAGATGTAGCCAAGCAGTATGTTCCTTCGGGGCCTCAATTATTGATCTATAGATAACATAAATAAAAACCCCAGAGTTATTGCCTAATTTTATTTTGTTATTATTTAACTTTCCTTGAACACAATGTCTCTGACTGATAACTCATGCAAAAATCTCCAACATTATACTCATATAACCAACTCTATCCAGGGCCGAATTTAGACTTGATGAGGCCCTAAGCTCATTGAGATATGATTTGGCCCTTTATAAGCCCAGATTAGTGTCAAAAATGATTTTTGGATATCAAGAGGGTTAAACTGAAATGTAAAAGAAGTGTATAGATAGTGAAATAATCTTTAACTTTAACATCAAAATCATTTCTATTAATAAAAATTTTTTAAAAGGCATACTGGTAAAAAAAAAGACAAAAATGTTTTTAAAAGGCTCAATTTATGAAGGCTTATGTCTAATCTCTTGAAAAAAATTATAAGGATTTAGGAATTATACAGAAGTAATATATTAAATTTTTTGCATTTGACTATTCACTATTGATATTATCTAATGGTAAACTGCATAGTTTCTTACTTTCTATGCACAAGATACTGAGGGAACATAATTTATCCAGAGGCATTGTTCATTTTTTATCCTCTAAGATCTCTCTCTAGAGCACTTATCTAACATCATACGATGTACTAAAAAATAATCTCAAAATGACTTTTTCAACGGTGAATGCTGAATGGACACGATCATTAAATATTACCCTCTAAGATCCTTATGTGTATCACGTGACTATCATGTGCAGCTAAACCATGCACGTGTCTATATACGTATATTGTATTGATGAAAATGCTTGACTTTTCCTACAAGATTCATGACCACATCTTCAGGATATGTTTGGCATTAAGTAAGCATTAACTTAAACATCTTCATAAATCTCTTCTTCTAATTTTGTTAAGAATGAATTTTTTATTTTCATGCGTCTTTTGTATACTGAGCCCCTCTGTAGCAGACTTGACTCTAATGAATCCATCACGGTACACATTAGGGCTGTGGAAATTAACAATTAATTTCTTGATTAATCTGTAGAACTTTTTATCAATCAAAACTATTTTAATCGATAAAATAGCGATTAAAACTGACGAATATGCCAAGCGTTATTTTTTGATTTATTAATGAATAATTTATTATTAATAATTAATAACAGTTTTTGTTGTTTTTTTTGCGTACAAACTTCTCCATTTAAAAAAAAAAGATTTTGAAAGTGTAAACTTTAAAATAAGCTGTTTTATTACACATTGTTTTTACTTAATTAACATAACAAAATTTTAATTCATTGACATAATATCGAACTAACTTATAATAAAATATATCTCCTAACAATTTTATATATTTAAAAAAAAATATTTAAATTAAATTCTTAAGTTATGATTTTTTTTTTAAAATGCCCTAAAAGGGCACAAAATATGAAAATGAAGGAAAACAACATAGTGAAAAGTGATTATGAGGTCTACAAAAACAATTCATAACTTTTGAACCACTTGGGATAAAAAGATGATCTTGATGTTTTTGCTAATCATCAAACAATTTCTAAATAGCTGTATTACTTTTATATTTTTAAAATTAATTTGAAATTTTCATCCAAGTGCCAAAACTTTAATGTGTTATTTAACTTATTTTTATTGCTAACTATGTTTTAAAAATTTATACTGATTTATTTATATTTTTATAGATAAATATTAAGTTAAACTAAAACATGTAATATGTTAATTACAAATCCTGATTCTTCTTTAAAAAATTATTAAAAAAAACAAACAATTGTAATTGTAATAAGTTTTCGAATATTATCGTTTTTAAAACTCATTGGACCTTTATGTAACATGACTTTTAAAAACACTTGATATATGACATTTAGCAATAATTTACATTGTTAATATGCAGTTTTTTTTCAAACGTATGCATAACTATGATTTTTTCTTTTGTGTTGCTTTAAAAAAAGACTAAATTTAGTTCAGAATATTGTTATTTTTTATGCCTTTTAGACAGGGGAAATAACTCAATAAAAATATCAATTGCCCCTGTTTTTGGTACTTCCCTTGAACATTTTAGTTTAATGACGTGATACATTTTTAATTTTAGCTTTAATAAAAATTATCGATTAATTTATCGGTAATTTTTAAAAAGTTAACCATTAAATTAAAATTAATCGATAACAACCCAATTATAAATGTTTTGATACGAAACTTGTATCTGGGCTCAAAGTTATTTAAAGCATCATTTTCATCATCATTTATGTCATTAAATTAAAATTAATCGATAACAACCCAATTATAAATGTTTTGATACGAAACTTGTATCTGGGCTCAAAGTTATTTAAAGCATCATTTTCATCATCATTTATGTGCATACTTGTGGTGTGCATACTTGTGTATCTGCTTTTTTTTTGTAATCAATACCAGGCAATCTTTCCTTTGAATTTTCTTCAAAATGATTGAACACATGCCAGGAACATTTAACAAGATCTGAAGGTTAAGCATGCAATTTCACACATAAATTGTGACTAATTTTGAGAATTTGCTCTGATTTGTATTGTGAAATTCATCCACCAATTAACTCCACAAATTTAACGTTACCGTAATTTCAAACTCCTCCATTTTATTCTTATGTTCATGGCTTGAATTCTTCTTTCGCCTTTCCCTTAAGTATCAAACTGCAGATGATGCAATGCAAAAAATATTCCATCATATAACTAGCAAGTCTTACATTTGTGGCCATTCAATATGCTTCCCATCTAGTCTTTGACAAAGACTATGGAACTTTTGAAACATCTTTGATGACAGCGGTACTGCCCATCAATAATAGAGATGATATAAAGAAGATGAAAATAAATTATATATTTCTTGAGCAATTCCAACATTATCTACTGCATCTAAATTTTCTAAACAACTTCTGCTTTACCAACAAAATTCAGGGAATTTTCAGCACATATAATATACATAGCATAATTTATAATCTTCAATATTATTTCTTACATACCCTTGCGTTTGCCAGACATTGGCATAATTTTCATATGACTGGCCTCAACAATTGCTAAAACCTATTTTTCACTCATGTGTAAGTGTAAGGTGATTGTGTACCATCTTAGCCATACTTTTCCCTGTGTGGCTACCAATCTCAAGGTGATTGTGTGCCATCTTAGCCATACTTTTCCCTGTGTGGCTACCAATCTCAAGGAAAGTTAGAAAACGTTTAATAGGTAGCCCATTATCTGGTGAAACGTACCTCGTGTTAACACTGGGTTGATCCATATCGGACCAGTCTGGCGTGGAGTCGACAGATAAACTGAAGTCCTAAGCAGCTCTTAAATCACCAATACTGTGTCCCTTACTTTATGTGCCATTATCTGGATAAATTCATCATGTATTGTAATAGAAAGATAAGATGTGACACCTGTTGCTTTATTCCGTACTTTTTATTTACATGACTTGCTAGAAAAAGGATCAAATTTTGCCGTAAGTTTAAATAATCCTAGGTAATCGCCAATGTCAGGAGAGCAAAATGTTTTCTTACCGCAGAAAAGTAAACCACGCCGAGTATTATGACTGCCACTACTTGTTCAAAAACATATTTCCAGATCTGCCTTTTATTATTTATATGTTCTGATTGGTCTTTTTAGCAATCAGTTGGTGAGGGAATGTTATTTGTATATTGCTCATTCAAACACACATCTCCCCCCCCCCCCGAGAAAGTGGGGCCCTAAGCTATAGCTTGTATAGCTTATAGATAAATCCAGCACTGATTCTATGTAATAAGTGAGGTAGCTGTGATGAATGCCGCTAAAATAACTAGCATTTTACTCCTAAAAACATATCTGATTAATAAGGTAGCTGTGGTCAATGGTGCCAAAATATCTAACCATAGACACGAGACAGGCTCATAGAAAGAGGCAAAGAAAGGGGTGAAGTGAACGGACACATAAAGCAGCACGAAGAAATGGGAACAACTCGAGCGAACGTTAGGGACCGCCGACGCATTTTTGGTGTCCAGACATGCGCACTGCGGTTAGCTATAAAAATCCCCACCCTGCACCACCTTAGCTTGCCTAACAGAATCTGTAATCAATAAGTCAATAAGGTAGCTGTGGTTAATGTTGCTTGGGACGAAACAAGACATTTGCCGAACCTTTTATAATTATATTAAAAACAATATTCTATAGGCGGGACAAAACAACACACCGCTTGGTGCGGACTGCCCCTAATGACACGCCTTTCCTACGTCACTACCGAAACTCCGCCCTCGATTTGAGGACAAATTCAGCTCTTTGGGAAGCAAGGCTTCTTGATAGTTTCTGTACCATGGAACAGTTATATCAAGTCATCTCTAAGGTTAACCTACCCACCACAATGTCCGTCATTGCTACCTTCCATTAGAAGCTCTTCTCCCAGGTAGTCCCAGGCACACTAATCATAATCATTGGTATCAGATTACCTTGGTGGTGGCCGTGGACGGAATTAACAAAAGAGAGTTAAGAGCTGCTCGGTCTGATGTATTCAATGTACACTGTACACTAATGGATAACTCTCGCATGTACCTCCCTCCCTGCCCCAAACCAAACTTGCTGGTGAATTGTAACAACAGCCAACATCGTCACATTAAGGCTGGGGAAGAAGAGTGAACACTTATATCTTTATTTGATTTGTATGTTAGAAGGTCATGCTTTTTCAAATGCTATTTTAAAAATTCATTTTATTTTGGCACAATCGCGTCACCAAAATAGCATTGCAGTTGCAGCAGTTCACTATAAACTGAATAAGAATTTTTGCAGTTACTATGTCTGCGTTTCCATAATTAAAATGCTTCTGATCTTGTGGAGTCTAATACTGGTCCGTTACATCAGGTCTATTGGTAAACAATAGTGGTCTATTATTTGAGGTCTGTTGGTGTTGGCGGCTGGGTAGCGAAGTCAACAGTGCGCTCTCCTCACAAGCTGTGGGATCGAGCCCACGCAAAGCCACATTTCAATAAGAATGATGAATGACTATCGCTAAAAAGTCCTCCGCTGACCTGGAAGGGAGATGGGCGCCCCCAAGGTCTACCAAGCCCCGAAAATGTTCTAATGGAAACACTAGAACCCCCTACGACCACAAGGTTATGGGACACTCACACATCTATTGGTGTCCAATATTGGTCTGTTATCTCAGGTCTATTGGTGTCCAATACCAGTCTAGTATATTTAGGTCTGTTGGTGTCCAATACAGGTCTATTATCTAATGTGTAATTGTGTCCGATTGTGGTCTATACTATTATCTCATATCTATTGGTATTCAATTTTGGTCTATTATCTCATATCTATTAGTGTTCAATTTTGGTATATTATCTCATATCTATTTGTGTTCAATTTTGGTCTATTATATCATATCTATTGGTGTCCAGTTTTTGTCTATTATCTCATATCTATTGGTGTTCAATAGTGGCATATTATATCAGATATCTTGTCTGTTGGCGATGTCTCAATGTGTGACTTCCCTTCACCAAACAAAGGCGTCATGAAAGTTTCGTATTGACCTATTGGCGGATGACTCGCGTACCTGTGACCTGATTGGTTGGAGGGTTTCGGTATCATTGACGGCCAAGTTTACTGACGCGGCTCATAAGTCGAGCCACCGTTTAGCAGGTAAGAGTTCTAAAAGGTCTCTGTCTTGTCCGGGTCCGTGTATAGAGGTAATGTGGATTGTGTTGATAGGGATAAATGTCTTTTGTTGAGTTTATGCAAGGAAAATTTGCTACTTTTGGGTGTATGCTAAGAACATTTCCTATTGTTGGGTCTATGCTAGGAACATTTCCTATTGTTGGGTCTATGCTAAGAACATTTCCTATTGTTGGGTCTATGCTAGGAACATTTCTTACTGTTGGCTCTATGCAAGGAACATTTCCTACTGTTGGGTCTATGCTAGGAACATTTCCTTCTGTTGGGTCTATGCTAGGAACATTTCTTACTGTTGGGTCTATGCTAGGAACATTTCTTACTGTTGGGTCTATGTTAGGAACATTTCCTACTGTTGGGTCTATGTTAGGAACATTTCCTACTGTTGGGTCTATG
>MUZC01000037.1:1089406-1116222 GCA_002072015.1 Radix auricularia | reverse complement strand
TACTGTTGGGTCTATGCTAGGAACATTTCCTACTGTTGGGTCTATGCTAGGAACATTTCTTACTGTTGGGTCTATGCTAGGAACATTTCCTACTGTTGGGTCTATGTTAGGAACATTTCATACTGTTGGGGCCTTTTATCGATAAATGTTAATTTCGGACGAACATTTAAAAAAAAAATTGAGTTCTGTCTGTTAATGCCAGGAGCTAATGAGAATTGAATGAGTGTGAACTGTGGTTACAGAGGCTTCTTATATAGGTTTTAGTGAGAGTCATGTATATCTGGAGACACGATTGATCTTGTGGAGTTGTTTTCAAGTCCATTTAGATCTATGTGTGAGCTTTTTTGGTATGTTAATATCAGTTTCGACGTCTCCCTTTCCTGTTGTTTAAGACAGTATAGTGCTGACAATGTTGTTGGCAATGAATGTGTCGATCAAATATATCTTGGAACCAATTGCTCCATTTAAGCTGCGTGGCCGCGCAGATATCTTACAATCACTGCGCAGCCGCTAAGAATTACCACGCAGCAAATTTCGATAACGATAAAATAGTATCTTTTTTGTGGGGTGTAATATTGTGTACAAAATATAGCTGCTGTGCAACGGATCAACGAACGTGTAAGTGAACAGTTCTCGGGACAATGCTATCCTATAACAGCTCATCGCTTCTAGTGCCTAACCAAACCGAACATTAAGAGAAGAACTGACAGCATCGTTGGTGGGAGAGTTTCTCTCATAAATAGCATTCGATACATTTTCTTAATGGTAGTTTGGTTAGTGATTATGTTAGTCTGACTGAGACAAAATAATAGAACGAATTGTACTCCGAATCTAATTGCTTGCTTCTAAAAAATAATTTAATTTTATCACGGATCACACCAGAAATTTGCTTTTGGATGACCGTTTCACCGTTTATAAATACTAACATTGCATTATGAATCTTTCGTCTTCTTACATTTAGTAAAAGTTTAACCGTTTAGTTCGCTAGAACTAAAGTAGAAGTATCTCAACTGCTTTCGTTTTAGCATGCATTAATTATCGAAACATGAAGAATTAATGATTGCGGTTTGGAGCTAAACTGACTGGGTTGGAAAGAACAATAATAAAAAAAAATTTTTTAAACCGCGATATTTAAAAAAAAAAAGTTAAATTAGGGCTAAGCGTATGCCCATACTCTACTATGTACAGATACATCGATGAAGAAAACGACAGTAAGTTTAAGGACTTATTACTTTGGTAATACTACTAAATAATAATAATAATTTTCACGGCTACTTCTCTTTTAGTAATTTAAATTTAAGTCATCATAATTATCCAATAGTTGCAATAGTAGTAGTAATTGTAATTCTAAACCAAACCTAAATTATAGGACTGTTAACGATTAATTTAAATTTAACGATTAATTAATCGTTGATTTCGATTAAAGTAAAGCCAAAAAATGTGAGATGTCATAAAAAACACTGGAATGTCTCCTTTGTATGTCATCTTTTAGCCAACTACGCGATAAGTCAAGTCTTTTGGCATTATTTAGTTCAAGTAATAGGGGGTCTAATTTCCAATATAACCAGCCGAGCTGAACAGTCATTCACGAGGAACTGAGGCAACTGGTATGGACAAAACGTTCTTGACAATAAATGACAATATAGGGTATAGGTGTTGGAAAATTTTATAAAAGAATTTTCAGGATTCAAGAAATTCAAAAGGGGGATTTCAGGGTTCACCGTTTCCAGTGAGGGGCGCCCCTCCTGGGAGCAAGTTGTAACCGGTCTTCCAAGGGAAAGACTTAACCATATCCTGACGACCACTTTTGAAAACCAATGTACCCAATCGTAGTGTAATCCGCCATTAATTGAATAATTGTATCAATCTTTTGTTAACTTGAGAACATATCCATGGGATAAAAACAAGTCAACCACAAACAAAAAGTTCCGCTTTTTTATCCGTCAGTGTGGGAAACCTGTGTGGGTAACTTGGGTTCCGTCAATGTGGCTAACTTGGGTGCCGTCGATGTGGCTAACTTGGGTACCGTCGATGTGGATAACTATGAGACGCCTATGTAGATGGGCCCTATAATGAGTTGTAGTAAACACATGAGATGCGACAATTTTTACTTGCAAGTTTCACATTTCAATAATCTTTAACAGTGGCTCTAGGTGGCTGCTGTGGTAAGATTTCGTGTCAAGGCCGCTACGGCCAACCGCTACGGCCAACCGCTACAAGTTGGAGGGGGGTGTAGGGGTTGTGGGGCAACTGAGACCTTTGTACATCGGCCTGACGAGTAAATGAGGGCTGGGCCCCAAACGTCAGGCTTTCAACGCTCGGCTGTCAGGTGGTCATTTTGTCCTTGGAACGTTAGTCATTACGGCATGCCACGAGTGTCAGGTGGCACGGGCTGTTCATGTCATTTTGTCAGTCACAGCCAGGTATGTGTCATATGGGCACAGCTAGGAATGTGTCATGTAGGCACAGCTGGGCATGTGTCATGAAGGCACAGCTGGATATGTGTCATGTAGGCACAGCTGGGTATGTGTCATGTAGGCACAGCTGGGCATGTGTCATGTAGGCACAGTTAGGTATGTGGCATGTAGGCACAGTTAGGTATGTGTCATGTAGGCATGGCTAGGTCTCATGTAGGCACAGCTCGGTATGTGACATGTATTATGTAGGCACAGCTAGGTATGTGTCATGTAGGCACAGCTAGGTGTCATGTAGGCACAGCTCGGTATGTGTTATGTAGTATGTAGTCAAAGCTATGCATGTGTCATGTAGGCACAGCTAGGTATTTTTGTCACAGCTAGGTGTCATTTTGTCACATCTTCTTATGGTCATTTTGTCAAAGCCAGATATGTATCATTTTGTCACAGCTTAGGTATGGTATGAATTGTGAATGACTGTAAGTAGAGTAACTTCACTCTATAGAAAATGTAATTTTTTTATATCTTTGTTCTAATTTTGAAATATAAAAATATGATACTTAAAATAACATAAACTTTGATGTGACAAAAATATGGAATGTCTCATGTAGTTACTCGTGTATTTCTCCTAGTATTTCTTGGTAACAAAAGTGAAAAGTGGTAGAAGATTTCAATATCTTTAGTTGATCTCTTGTACACCATGATAAGGACAACCAAAACATTATAGTACAGAGATATATATTGGCGCAGGCTCATGCCTAATAGCGTGGGCCTCTATAGTATGTTTGTTTTCTTTTGTTTGTTTTGATACTTGACACTATGTCATTGGGCCTCTAAATAGATCTTTCTGTGTGATGTTTTCATGGGACACAGTACATGGGACTAACACCAGGGGATCCAAGTTGAAATGTTTGATTAGTTGAACGTTTTAAAATAAACTTCTTTAGAAATCTAAACATTCTGGTGTTTGTTGACTTAGCCACCCCTCCCTCCCAAGTTGACCTAGCCACCCCTCCCAAGTTGACTTAGCCACCCCTCCCTCCCAAGTTGACCTGCTGTGTTACACCACACAAGATCCACAGCTGCACCAGGCCGTAGGTTGGTCCTCCTTATAGATTCGAATATCTGGTTCATCATTGGATCCAACAAAAACTTGGGACAAATTCTTCTCCAATAACACATAATTTGAATTCAATGAAAAAAAAAGTTGTAGAAATTGATGGGGCATACTTTATTCTTTCCAGAATCTTTAGTTCATCCCCGACTGTCACGTGGTAGATCAGCACACACAAGATATCATAATGTCTGTCAATGGGGAACACATCAATGGCTATAAGAAAACTGATGATGAAGACCTGCCCCCAAAACTTGGCCACATTCTGGTCACAGGTGGCGCTGGCTATATCGGTTCCACTTTAGTCCCTTTACTTTTGGCCAATGGATATGAGGTGAGTTCAAGGATGAGGTGAGTTCAAAGGTGATGGGCGAGTTCAAGGGTGAGGGGGGAGTTCAAGGGTGAGAGGCCGAGTTCAAGGGTGAGGGGGCAAGTTCAAGGGTGAGGGGGCAACTTCAAGGGTGAGGGGTGAGTTCAAGGGTGAGGGGGCGAGTTCAAGGGTGAGGGGCGAGTTCAAGGGTGAGGGGCGAGTTCAAGGGTGAGGGGGTGAGTTCAAGGGTGAGGGGGCGAGTTCAAGGGTGAGGTTTTAATGCAATGTTAAAGAGATTAGTTTCTGCAGAGAAATTCCCAGTAACCACATACAGTATTTTTGCTTGTATACATTAAAACCGTTTCATGAAGGGTTTTTTTCTATATTGAGTAGAAGGTAAAAGGTTTCTAACGCTGATAAGGCAAGTGTGTAGCAGTATGTGGGACACCACTTATCAGATTGATTCATTGATAAGGAAGTGGGGAAATTTCCTGTATCAAAACTCTCTTTAGATTTTGCCCTGTCTCCTACACACTTATAAATATACCCGCTCACAAACATGCCAAATAACATAATCAGTTTATAATGATTCAATAGAATAGCATTTCATTTTCAACTATTCAAATGCAACAGCTGTAAAATATCAAATAAAGGCTAGTATTATCACCATTTGTCTCATTTTAACTCTACATCATTAAATGATTATGCAGGAAATATTCAAGAAGCAATTACAAATAAAAGCCTAAATTAAGATTTTTTTATATTGGCTAAATCTTAAAAAACTAAAACATTGGCAAGCCTGGATACAAACATGCTTGCCGATATTATCTTAGATTTTTTGCTGATAATATTTCTTACCAAATCATAGTGTCCTGACCTCATGTCTGTTAGTGAACCCAGTCTCATGAAACCAGTTCTATGAGCTTCTTTTAGTTTACAAGCTGATCACTGCATCTTATCAAATTTCTAGGTGACTGTCTATGACTTGTTCCTGTGGGGCATCAGCCCCTTGCTCCCGGTGGCTGAACACCCGAGGCTGCACATCGTCAAGGGAGACATTCTAGACAAGGAAAGTTTGTCGAAGGTGATGGATGGAAAGATGGGCATCATCCACCTGGCCGCCATTGTTGGGTATCCGGCTTGTGACAAGGACAAAGACCGCGCCCAGCAGGTGAACGTGGAAGGCACCAGGAACATCACCGAGTTGAAAAATCCCAACCAGGCGCTGGTGTATGCCAGCACGGGCTCCTGTTATGGTGCCGTAGATGGGGTGTGCACTGAGGAGACAAAGATCAGCCCGCTCTCGTTGTATGGCAGCAGTAAGGCTGGTGGTGAAGAGCTGGTCCTTGCCGCCAATGGAACAGCACTCAGACTTGCAACTGTTTTTGGTGTTTCTCCCCGCATGAGGCTCGACCTTTTGGTCAATGACTTGACCTACAAAGCGCTAACCATTCGGCATTTTGACCTTTATGAAGGTCATTTCCGACGCACATTTTTGCACGTAAGGGACGCAGCACGAGCTTTTCTATTTGCAATTGAGAACACAAAAATTATGTCGGGTCAAGCTTACAATGTGGGTGATGAGTTGATGAACCTGACCAAGAACGAAGTGGCCCAGGTCATACAGAACAGAATACCCAACTGTAAGATCATCCCGTCTGCCGTGGGAGAAGACAAGGACAAGCGCGACTACGAGGTCAGCTACGAGAAGATCAGAAAATTGGGCTTCCGCTCCACGGTGACTGTAGACGAGGGAGTCATCCACTTACTTAAAGTTTTACCAAACATGCTGGACCTAGAGATCCAACGAAGTAAAAATGTATAACAGCTACAATTTAGGTGGCGGGGTGGGGGTGGGGGTTGATGAGTGTTAGGGGGGGTAGGGTTGGATGTTTTATCTTTGTGGTTTATAGCCCATGGTGAGGGTCATTATTTGAAGGGTTTCTATTTTAACCTTGCTGGTTTGTTTTATTGTAATAAATGGAATGTTAAGAACTGATTAAGGACAGTGCTTCTCAAACTTTTAATTAATACATAATTTATCCACGTTGCAGCAGGGACCGCCGCTCAAATGTAAAGTTATTGATCGTTTTCTTGTTTGTAAAATTTATTGAGCTTCATAACCAAGACATTTGAGAAGCACTTTTCTGAAATAGTTCTATTCAGTGTGTTTGTGTGCAATTAATGTATCTACAAATTTATTGTACTGTTGCTGAGCCGATAAGCATGATCCATGAGGCACTGTGATCTATATGACGAGTTGTTATGTCATTCTTACAACCCTGAACACAAGCCCATGTCACCTTGTTCTCTGTCTCAGATACTAGATGAGTCATTGTGGTTTACTTTGGCAGTCCACAAATGACGTCACACGATTTTGGCAGAATTTTACACCCCTCTCCCCCTTTGTCACAAGTTGTCTCAAGTGATCACAAAAAGTTAGACTCACTTCCAGTGTGACTTCACAAAGCTTTGCCATCTCCCCACAAAAGCCCATATCTCCTTTTTGTGAATGAGCAGATTTCAAAACACTTTATTGTCATTTAAGAATGTATTTAGTGTAAGGTTGCACTCTAATATCATAACACTCATGAAGCCATGTAGAATGTCATTAAATAAATTGTACATAGTCAAATATTGAAGTGGAATTTTATTAAAGCTGCACATTTTGATGTGACGTCACAGTTCTTAAACATCTCTCCCCCCCTGTAACACATCAACACAAATGTCTGATCCCCCACTCCGTAACACATCAACACAAATGACTGATGCCCCCCCCCCCTTCACCCCGATTGCGTGACATCATTTGTGGGCGGGGCCTTGAGTAAGTCCATCACTCCTAAGACTGTTAGCATAGTTGTGATGTAAGCCTGTTAAACACTTTTCTATTTATTATCTTGACTTTTTTCACTGTGTGTATATATTTCCCAACCATTTAAATGTCATCCTTTTTGTTGTTACTTGGTTAATGTGACAAGTTAGTTTAAGGAGAAAAACTATCCTACTGAAAGTTGTCATTAATGTTAGTACCAGCAGATAACATGATAAAAGTTGTCATTAATGTTAGTATGAGCAGATAACATGATAAAAGTTGTCATTAATGTTAGTACCAGCAGATAACATGATAAAAGTTGTCATTAATGTTAGTATGAGCAGATAACATGATAACAGTTGTCATTAATGTTGGTATCAGCAGATAACATGATAACAGTTGTCATTAATGTTGGTATCAGCGGCTATCATGAAAGCAGCAACTATTAATCTTAGTACTAGCTGCTAACATGAAAACAATTGCACTGTCATAATATATATAATTAAATAAATTAACACTTAAATTTCGGTTCAGCACCAACTCAAAAGCTACTTGGAGTATGATGTCCCAAGGCAAGATGTTTAAAATGTAATTGAGTGACTACATGAGTGAGATCATAGACTGTAGGTACGGGACTGTAGTGGGTAATTACATAAATCAAATGAAGAATTTTTAATAAAGAAACATTTTCAATAATAGGACAACAATTCTGACATTGATAACCTGAGCTCTCTCTCATTCTCTGTCTCTCCCCCCCCTCTCTCTCTCTCTCTCTGAGGCGTGCTAATCCTGTAGACGTGACCAACTGACATGGATATAAAGTTTAACATTTGTATAGGGTCCTCAGTGTACCAAGCCTGCAGTATGTCGGGGTAAATTAATTATATACAAAACATTTATCACTGTATGATGGAACAAGTTACCAATTGCACCTTTTTTTGTTTCTTTAGCATTTTCAGCTCCTTAACTGATTAAATGCAATTGTACATTTTTGTTAATTATTCTGTGCCATCGGATTGTTATGTTTACAGGTAAACCATTGGGTAGCTCATTAATGTACTGATTTCTAAAAGAAAGTTTAATCCCGTGGGTTCCTGTAGGTTTTCATTCACCTTCATTGAGTTCATATGAATACAAGGCAGACATTGTTTTATTTAGTGGATTACAATCTCCTTAATAAATGAAATAGACTTAATAGAATAATGATCTACAGATACGTGTTTGTTCACTGACCTGACCAGTACCCAGGGGCGGATTAAGACTGCACCAGGCCCCTGGATGGTTTTCAAACCGGGGCCCTATCCAGCCAGCATCCTTTTAAATTTAATGATTGCTACCAGCTAACATAAGACTGTAACTTGATAGTCCATGTACAATGGGATCGGCCTTCCCAACCAAAAATATTATTCATGAAAAAAAAGAACAAGAAGAAATAACTGTTTGAAGAGATTGCCTTTATACTAAAATTTAGTGTAAAAAGACAGAAAATTATTTCCTCCACTGGGAATAGATCCCAAATTCGCACTACACACTTCCACACAGCTAGCAGTGCTCGGCGGAGAAGTAAATTTAAAATATGTTAACAATATTATTTAATATTTTTGTTATTGAGCCTTTCAAATCAGGTTTTTTTATTATTAAGACTCTCAGGTGGGAATAGCCATCAGATTAATATCTAAGATTTTATTTAATTGATGATATTTTCAAGGATTCATGCAACATTTGTCCACTTTTATTATAAAATATACTAAGTTTGAGGCCCCTGGCCTTAACCTGGTCAGCCCCCCCCCCTTAATACGCCAAAGCCAGTACCACCTGACATTCTGGCTTTGCTAGGTCTGCTGCTACTTTGGGTGTTTGCATGCTGTTTATGTTCATCTTTTCGAAGGGAAATGAGCTAAAAATATCTTAAAGAAGATACTAGTTAAACCAGATATAGCCAAAAAATGGCTGGCTGCTAAGGGGTTAACAATTGTTGTGTTCAATATTCATGTTGTAATTACCTCACAATAACACCTATGTCTTGATTAGCCCAGCCATTGATGGTCTCATTATTGGTTTTACCTGTAAGTGTTAGAAGATTAACAGCTCAGCTAGATCAAGAATGGCACAAAAATCAATAGACACATTAAAAGTTCATTGGTCACCTTTTGATCCCTATGGTGAAAAAGAAAACTCGAAAAAACAATGGTGATTGATTTTTGAGGAGGTGAATAACAAGTGATGTAACAGTGCAAGCTGTTGTCTTAACTTAAAATAACCTGTTGCAGACATAAAACAAAAAAGTGCTAATTTCAAGATTATTTATTTTAGCCTGGGTCTAATTGTTTATTTATCTCCTAAATTTTTTACCTTTGAACCTTCATATTTTCATTTTAAAATATAATCTTAATATTTAATATAATAATATATAGTAATATAATGTAATAATGAGGGTTTTCATTGATTAAAGTTTTAGCAAGTTAAAATATTAAACCATTTTTTAAAATTCATCTTTGTTGTGAATGTATTTCATTTTTAAATCCATGTTTATGTACAATCAATTGAAAACTATAAAATCAAAACAATCTAAAATACATGTATAAACAATCAGCGCCACCAGCCCCCCTCCCCCACCCTACTGAGCCAGTGGGCCGCTGTAAAATTATAAAACTTTGACCGGTCCACGATGGTTAAAAGGTTTGGGACCACTGATTTACTGTACCTCATGGAGACCAGACATTACATAACCAGACATCATTAGACATAAAAAAAACTGATAATTCATATTTAAATTATAAGTTGTTTCNCCCCCCGCTTCAAAATAGAGTACCAAGTATTGGTTCTGGCAGAGTGTAATATATTTTTTTTTATATTTACATTTTCAAAATGATACTGGCTTGTTGTATATGCAAGACTGAACCCAATTCATTGTTTTTTTGCTTGAATTCTTTAAAATAATCATAGTGACTATTCTATTATTTTACTATTAATTAAATCAGTGGAAAAAAATATAGTTTTTTTAAAAACTCTTTAGTTGAAATCTGAAGAAACAAATATGATAGAATATATATACTTTTATGCAAGTATAAGTTATATATAAGTATTATTATTATTGATTGTAACTATTATCTAATTAAAATTATTTGTTGTGTGTTTGTAGTCCAGGAGCTTATAAGAAGATTTGATTATAGATTGGCTCATTTACAAAAAATATACATTTGACAAAACCAAATAATTCTAGAGATGTTAACATCTATAAAGTTTTTTTAAAAAATTTTAAGGGGAAATTCTGATTTACTATCTCTTACAGTACTTACACTTACATTCTTACTTTTAAATGATAGTATACACTATACACTTCAAAGATGTGTATAATTTTTGATATTGTAATTTATTTTAAAATGAGTATTTCAAAAAATAATTATGTGGATTTCAACACTAATGAATGGCAGGTACCAAGTTCTGCAATAAACTCTACATATTTTCCCATTGTTCATATCTTTTATGGATTGCACACATAGTTTAATTTTGATACTGTACAGTTTATGCAGGCATTTGCATTATTTATTTATTCTACATATCCTAATTATAAACTGTGGTGTCTATGTCTACATGTACACTAACAATGTCCAGTCTTTCTCTACATAATACATAATGTAAATGCTGTAGTCTTAGTTAAAAAGCACACCAAAAAACTATAGTGTTTTTTTTTGTTGCAATTTAAGTCAATCAATATTTAATGTCAAACAAGATGAAAGATCATTATATCTAGGGGGCATTTTTATGCTCAGCAGCATTAACTACAACTAAGTCAACAGATGAACCTCAGGTACAAAATAAAACCAATAGTTAATCCCAGTCCCAGGCATATGCAGCACTTCTCACCATCTAGTCAGTAGCTGTTGATGGTTTATTTGTTTAAGACTATCTCCCTAATCTGTAACTGATAGAAATTTGATTTGTTTTTTAACACAATAGCTGTACAAGGATTTCTCTATACTCTACTAATAATAACACTATGAAAAAGAAATAGTTAAATTGTTTAAGTTGAAATTTTTTTCTTTCAGCTGAAGATCTGGACAGTGGCATGCAGGAAGGGGAATAAAATGTAACCCACTTCCTGCATTTAACCACCGGAAATTTCTCAACCATTTTTGAAAATTAGAGAGAGAATGAGCATTTATATGTGCCCATATGTTTCCAGGTATACCATGGGGTTGTCTATTATTGCACAGATTTCTTGAAGGAAAAGAAATTGTCAGGCTTCATGCAGGCCCCCCTTTGATATCTTTTGTCTACGACTACTACCAGCATAGGAACATTTCAAATGTTCTTTATTTTGAAGGGTGAGAGAGCAAGCTGCAGTTTTTAATATTAATAAAGTTTGAAATAGAAAGGGGAACTAACCTACTGCCCTTGACTATTGAAGTGTTGCTCTTTCTCAAATAATTTTTGTTATTGTATCTATTTGGATTACCAATGGCTTTTGTATTTAACAACATTCCATCCTATTGTGCTGCAATAACAAACCAGTCCACCATTTTAATTCAGTCATATTGTAGTTGTGGTGGTGGTGGCTTGCAACACACTTTGAAATACGAAAGATACATAAAAATTGGTATACACTGTTGTGAACTTTTATGTTTTACCTACAGGGAGGAAAAATAATTATCTCCCTTATTTATAAATACTTCATTATTTTGAACAGTTCTAGCCTAACACAAAATATTTGAAATGAGAATTATAATTTTATTTTGATGAAAGTGAAAGCAGTTACTTTTGTGTGAATGTGCCCTTTACTTTCAATATTTCCTTAAATCACCCTTCAGTGTATAATCATATCTTATGCAGAACATACTTTGTTGCCTTTCTCTTTTATATGCTTTGATTTGTATGTTTAATTTATAAATTATAAATGTTATACACTATTTTATTGTCTGTATTTTTTTTGCCAAGTTTATGGCGTATTAACAGTATGATTTCTATACTGGTATTTAGTGTTCCAGAAACAAAGTCATATCTATCTACTATGTATTACGTATTTTCTATAAGCCTATCTTTTGTAGATGATGGTAATAATTGGTAACTTGACAAAATTTAAAAAACGTTTTTTTTTTATTTTAAAAAATATGACAAGGGGATATAAACGAAGTTAATAGAATTTGGTTTGTTATTTTAAGAGACTTGTTTTTTTAGGATTATTTTATCCATTAATAGTTAAAAACTTTAACTGCATAAAATGAATTTGATTGATTAAAATTTAAGAAAATCTTTCTTTTTTCCCTCAAATTTATATTTTTTGTTACATAATTTTCCCTCGTATTATTATTTATAATACATAAACAGACATAAACAAAAAGGGTTTTCTTCCTTATTTCTTGCATAGCAGAAAAAATATGCTATATAATGTCACAAAATTTGGGAGCCATGGAATTACTGCGACTTAATGATTTTGTGAAATCATGAATCATAACTTACGGGTTCTATATATGGGTTATAAAAATATAATTAATTTATTACATTTTTTCGCGATTAATCACCAAAAAAAATCGGTATCAGCCCTAGTTTTTTAAATATTTGCTTTACTTTGGGAATCCAAAGGCAAATAAATGAATTAAAAATCTTAATAGTCATTGTTACTGTTGATAAAGTATTGTTAATGATTAATACAAAATTAAAAGTGGCAAAAATGTCAGTACCAGAGGCTAAAATTTTACACAATTTTCTAGAAATATAAATTTTAAGTATTTTTATATTTTATTACAAATTAATTTTTTTTCATAATTGTTTTGTAATCCTCATCCTATTTGTTCATTTTTGAAATAATTATTTCTAGATGTTCATTTTACATGTTTTATAAGTAGTTTTTAAAAAATATTTTTATTTTTAAAATTTCATTTGAATTAATTAAGTTTATCCAAGACCAACACAAGCAAATGAAGTTTATCTTTCAGTACAGTATGGAAATAATCAGTTTCATCTAATCAGACCCCTCATTATTTAAAAAAATATTTCATGATGCAAGTTCTTTGGGTTATTCTATTCTGTACATCTGGGTATTTTGGGATACTTTACATTTTGACATCTCTTGTATAATTGACATGGATAAATCTTGGAAACAATGCCATAATAAAATTAGCTAGTAACAAGGCCATGTCTAAAACACACAAATCTAATGCAAAATTCACTTTGCTATTTGCTTAAAAAAAAATTTAGTAAGCAATCAATTGTAATGAGATTAATTGAACATTACACTATTATAATTATACATTTTCAATTGACTTTGTTACAAATACAGTACTAGTAATTGTAGTGTCATTTACAATGGTGATTCTGTCATTTACAATGGTGATTCTGTCATTTTAAAGTGAATGTGATATTGGTAAAGGCAACATCAAAGATTAATGGTGCCATTTTGTTATAATGTTTTACATACAAGAAAAACACAATGACCACTACACCATTCTTGATTGTTTTATTACAGGATAATTTACTCAACATAACAGGCTACATAAATTAATCTTCACTATTGAATTATGAACAACACATTGCAATTTTGTGGTGCAACATGTATTAATAAAATAAAAATATAACCCAAATCTTTGTTGTTTTAAGATGTTTTGTTAGCATGTGTGATTTCTTTATGAAAATACTAATTTGTAATAAAACTATTTTAAAAAGTGGGTAACTGAAATTTAGCGGTGAAGATTATGTTGAATGTAGTAAAACTATTAAGACTACAGTTAGCATCCCCAAAGCCATTTGCTGTGCCCTTCAACAAATTCTCCTTTTTAAATTATTTTTTTAAAGAAACACCCATGGTTAACTGCATCCCCAGTGCACACTTGAAAACTGCATGTATTAATGAAAACAGGGGTGTCCATAGTTTGGTCTGCGGACCAAACACAGCCTGGGGTTAAATTTTCCCTGGCCCGTGGCCTCATCTTAAATAATTTATTTTCTGGTGCATTATTTCTGTAACTTCATTATATTTATAAGAAAAGTTGAAATAAATTGCTTGCTATTTTGAGTACATCAAATGATGGCAAAAATCAATGAATTTTCATAGTTTACTTGAACTTTATAGTCTTAAAGATCTAAGATAGGTAACAGATTATTTGCTTCTGCTTGTTCTGCTGTTAATAACATTACCTTTAAAAACAATATTGCTTATGAATTGTTGATCATTTAAGAAATTTTCCAGCTTTGGTTCATTGTGTGCCTTCACTTTACTTGCAACAACATTTGAGCAACCACAGTAAGCATATTTTTTTCGGGGGGGGGGGGGAAATCATGCTCAACACCCCAACTACATCACCCAAGCAGAACAAACAGATATTTTGAAAACTGGCTGCATGTCATAGTCGGTGATGGTGGTCTTTATTTATTCAGAATATTCATGAAATACAAGCAGACATTATATTAATGCTTATTGCACAATCCTGATTATCAATTTAGACAATTCACCTCTCTTTAGACAATGCTATAATCTAGCAAGGCTTGGCAGATAGATCATATTATTCTAACAATTGTAAAATAGATATTATTAAAACTATAGTCCTATTCATTAGGACTGAAAATGTCATATCAGGCAGCAAGGTGAATGTGTCACATTATTGCCTCACGGATACAATTTTTGTTATACAAAATTAATGTGTCTCAAGTTATTTATTTTTTTATTTGATTACCAATAAAATAATGTGTTCAATATTTGATTGGGACCTAATTACTGAATATTATTATTAATAAATGTTGGATTAGTTGCTTTCAATAAGCCTTTAGATACCAAAGTCATTACATATAGTACAAATAACACATCATTATTAAAAATGCTGCTAATGTATTTTTAAGTTGAAATAAATCATAAATGGATGCATATGAAACTAATTTCAGTTTTTTTCAAAGACTGCAAATTAATGAAACTATAATCAATGACATTTAAGCTCAAAAGATTAAAAGCTTTGCCACACATTCTCAATCAGTCAAAGACATTAATTTATCAGGTTGATGTTTATGTAAATGTCAACATTGAGGTTAATAGGAAAAAATTAAATCATAATTAACTTAAGTTTTCTTAAAACCTAGTTTGTCCTTGTGTACCTTATTTGTTTGGTCCAAGACAAAGCTGTGGTCATGGATGCATTACAGTAATTACAGTTAGTGTATGTGCAATGTAAGCGGATATTGGGCCTCTGCCTCTGGAGTTCTGAAAGACTTTTTATTAAAATTATCTTGACATTAACATTAATTGCTGAAAAAGATGAAAGACTGATTACAAAAATTTTGAATAAACAGATTTATTATAATTATCAGAGTTCACTGCTGGTGATTCTTCACCACATCTATCAAAATGTTAGTCAACTTGTAGCGCTTGTCTCTCCAAGTGAAATGTGATGGGGGTTCTGTTTCTACCCCAGATGAAAACTCAAAGTGTCTACTTAGTTCAATGGCCAATGAAGATTTTATAAGCCCTATACCACCATACTGCTCTGATGCAGGATGGTACACCCGACCAGTTGCTGGCAACATGCATACGTTTTCTGGTTCAAAGTTCACTGTCAGACGATCACCTGCACCATTGTATGACAGGAGACCTGGATCTAAAATATGAGTGTACACTATCGGGGTGTCATCACAGCGAATGAAATTGAGTTCTCTGCCACAAGGTGAGAGATAAGGGAATTCATCCATGTATTTTCCTGTCTTGTTTCTCTTCAGTCTTTTAAAAAAGAACACAAGAAAATCCTTCTCTGTGAAATAAAAATAATAAATAATATTATATGTGTGAAAGAATTTTTTTTATTATGAAAAATTAAATAAAAAACATTTCACATTGTGGAATATAAAAAAGGAGATACAGAATGTCTTGATGCAGGTATTAATTTAATCAGTGATGTCATAAAGACAATGGCTTCAGGACTAACCTTTCATCAAGTAGTGCATATAAAAAAAAACATTAAAAAAAATTGTTGAACCTACAGTAGAGATTGGAAGAGATCACAAAAGGACATACAATAATTTCATGAAGATCATATGGATCATAAATAATGTGCAGTTCTATTTTATACATTTATAACCCTGGAGATGCCATGTCGATTGATCAACAAATCTGTTACAGTATCTATCATATGATAAGAGAAATATTTAACTTAAGTCATCATTTTTCATTTACTCCGGCACCCATAACTGGTAACACTAGTAAGGAAGAGTAGTTTTGCATAAAACGAAGTCAGTTTCTTTCAAAATCAATTTGCTATTTTTACCCCCACTAACTTACAGAAAATTTGTTATACTTCTCCCCAGAAAAAGTTGTTTCCCATGAGTAAGAAACAAGTTCATTCATCATAGCATTCCTTGTCTAAATAACTGAGGATAGGAGGTAAGAGTAAGAGATTTCAAAAGAGAGGTGTTGGTCAACATTGCAACTTCCCCAATTACTTTTAATTTAACAAATTGACTGATGATCAAAGATGTTCCTAAATATATGATAAGTAAATGTTAATTTTGTGTTAGGAAACACTGGAATTCTATCCCATTTCATTAATTTATAAAACTGTACTTTTTTCAGCTATACTTTCTTGACTGATAGTATTTTTTTCTCCAATAAACATATCTGATGTGTGCAATCTATGGCTTGAAATGACATTATATTATATATTTATATGTTTTGATAAGTTAAACATTGTTTTGTACATAAATTTAATGCATATTTTTAAAGTCTTATTTTTAGGGCTGTTATCGATTAAATTAAATTTAATCGTTAACTTTTGAAAAATTACCGAATAATTAATCGATAATTTTGATTTTAGCTGAAAATACGATGTTTGACGTCTTTTAAAATTTAAAAAACTTAAAATTTTATAAAATGCCCAAAACCTAAGTATTTATTTTAAAAGTATTTTTAGGCAATATATTTAAATATAAGTAGTTCAATTAAATGTCAAAGAATTTAAATTTTTTAATTGTTATGTAAGTAAAAGCAATGTTTTTTAAATATCATTTTCCTTATAAAAACTGCTTATTTTAAGATTTCCATTTTAATAATCTTTTTTTTTTTAATTGAGACGTTTGTAGTAATTTGTACATAAAAACAATGATTAATTATTAAAAATTAATTATTTATTAATAATTCGAAAAATAGTTTTAAATATTTTCTTTAATTTTAATCACCATTTTATAGATTTAAATAATTTTTTAATCGATAAAACATTTTACCGATTAATCGAGAAATTAATCGGTAATTTCCGCAGCCCTACTTATTTTATATCTATACTAATAAAAGGGAAAGCCCTCACTGACTGACTGACTGATTCATCACTAATTCTCCAACTTCCCGTGGAGGTAGAAGCATGAAACTTTGGGAAGTTGTTGGGTACCCTCTCACTACAAAAATTGGCAAAAAAGAATTTTAAAAATCTCACTCATGTGGGGCCGGGGGCCCAAAAAGATTTTTCCTTATATGGGCTCTATAAAAATTGAAAATCACCAATTTCCCATGTAGGGAGAAGAATGAAACTTTGGGAAGTTTTTGGGTACCCTCTCACTACGAAAGTTAGCGAAAAAATTTTTTTTAAAATCTCGCTCATGTGGGGCCAGGAGCCCAAAAAGATTTGTGCCTCATATGGACTCTATAAAAATTGAAAATCAACAATTTTCCTATTTACCGTGTAGGTAGAAGTATGAAAATTTTTTTAAAAAAATCTCGCTCATGTGGGGCCAGGGGCCCAAAAAGATTTGTTCCTCATATGGGCTCTATAAAAATTGAAAATCAACAATTTTCCTATTTACCGTGTAGGTAGAAGTATGACACTTTGGGAAGTTGTTGGGTACCCTCTCACTACAAAAATTGGCGAAAAAGATTTGTTAAAATCTCCCTCATGTGGGGCCAGGGGTCCAAAAACTGTTTTTTTTCCTACATCACTAATTATCCAACTTCCCGTGTAGGTAGAAGCATGAAACTTTTGGAAGTTGTTGGGTACCCTCTAACTAAGTTCGGGTAAAAGAATTTTGAAATACACACTCATGGGGGCCGGGGCCCCAAAATCGTTTTTTTTTCTGATTTGAGCTCCCTAAAAATTGAAAATCACTCATTCTTCTATTTCCCGATTATGTAGACTCGTCAAATGTTGGGGAGTTGATAAATTCACTTTCACGATGGTAACAGGTAAAAAATATTAAAAATATCCCTTACTGGGGGCCCTAATGTAGTTTTTTCCTAATATAAACAATATAAAAATTGAAATAATAAAAGCGAAAGCCCTGATTGACTGACTGACTGACTGACTTTCTCATCCTTTGTACGCTCTCATGACGAAAAGGAAATTTAAAATTCCAAATTATGTGGGGCTGGGGTCCCAAAAACTATTTCTCTTTATCTTTAAAAATTCAAAATCACTAATTGTCGTTTTAGCCGAGTATCTAGAACTTTAAACTTTATGAAGTTGTTGAGTACAATTTCTCTATGGTAACAGGTGAATATATATTTAAATTATCTCTTACTGCATGCCGGAGGCCCCAATGTAGTTTATCTATTGAATGAGCTATTAAAAACAGAAAATTACTGCTTCTCCCATTTTCTGTGTAGGTAAAAGTATAAAGCCTTCTGAAGTTGTTTAGTAACACCCCGCAATGGTAATAAGTAAAATAATTATATAAATTTTTTAAATTTCCACTCATGGGTGGCCGGTGGCCCAAAACCTTTTTTTTCTCCTAAAATGGGCTATATAAATCTAAATCAACACTAATCTCCAATCTTCTGTGTAGGTAGAAGCTTGAAATTTTAGGAAGTTGTTGAGTACACTGCCGCGATGGTAATAGGCAAAAAATATTAAATCCTTTCTCACTAGGGGGATAATTGCCTAAATTTAGTTTTTTTTCTCATAATGAGCTATATAAAAAATGCGCATTTTTCAATAACTGAAATCCTAATTTACGGCAGCAAAGCGCGGGTAAATTGCTAGTATTACAATAAATAAGATATTTTTTTACATCCTATGCTTATCCAAGGTTTATGTCTAGCCTTAGAGTTTGATAATGTTTTTGTTTTCTGACTTGTTCAAGCAACCTACCCTTTTCTTCCTTGCATTCCAGACAGGAAATCAGAAAGAAGGAAGATTTGTATGTGTTTGGAAACAAAAAAAGTGTCTATATGAATATGTCTACATGAGTTTTTGTTGTGTGTTGTATTTCTAAGTTAGAATTTAATGCCTTATGTATTATTACTACTTTGCTCTCCTATTTTCAACCAGGGCTGTCAATATTGAAGAAAAAAGCTTCCCGGGTACCCATCTAAAATTTGAACGGGTACCCGGGTTACCTGTTCGTTGAAATGCCTCAAAATTTTTGCTGTCGTGCCCCCTATTAGCCTTATACTTCTTTGTTTCTTATGTAAAAATGTAAATGCTAATTTAGACGAAATGAATCAGCGATGTAAAAATGATGACATTGAAATACTACTATAGTACAGTGGTGTAAAAGCAATGAGCAGATGGGTGCCAACTTGATATTTAAAAAAACAAATTTGTTTTTTGGTGGGGGGGAGGGGGCTAAACAAAGCCTTATAAATAAAAATGGTGTGGTAATAGTATGACGATATTGCTGATTATTATTTCTAGTTCATAGCTGAAAACTGTTGTAATTAACCAAACTTTCCGGGACTTGCTCCTACTGAGCGGTCCCATACCCCAGCATTTATTTTTGTTATTATAGTGAAAATCATTAGTTATTATAAAAAAAAACCAAAAAAACCAAGAGCATAGCTGTCACGTCCTTGTGACTGATCTATTTACATGTGTGTTTGTGGACTTATGAAATATCATCTCTCACACAATACTTTAATATATTGCACCAATTAAAGTCAGGAAAAATCTCCTGTATATATAACTCTCTACGACGCCCAACCATGCGGGACACAACGCATGCACCTGTATATGTTTCTCTTAAACGGGCATGTGCAAACAAGTTTAACAAGCACAACGAATGACCCTCAACCAATCAGTTATAGTTGGCAAACAAAGGTGGTGGCCAGAGGTGGGTTGGGGGTCATCTAGACAAACAATGCTTACTGAGTTCACTATCATTGTTCCTTCACATAATGACATGTATTTCGTAGTGTAGTGGCTATTATATACACCTAAAATGCAGAAGGTCTTGGGTTCAAGCCCCAGCTAAGACATTTATTTTTTAATATTTTAAAAATGTTTATGTTTTTGCCCATTCTCTTCCCCATTTCTTTTTGAACATGACTTCACTAAATGGCTGCACTGTAAACTTTGTTTCTCAACATTGGGATAACTTTGGCGAGTTCTCAGTAACAGAAAAGTAGTCATATACTCTCCTCAACAATACTTCAGTACGTGAATACTTTAGGAGCAAATGATGGTGAGGAAGAAAATATTGTGATGTCCGAAATACTTTCTGCCAATATAATTATAATCATTTACTTCCTAGAACGTTCTCGAGTCTACAATCCCAGTCAAAATTTGTCTATATACCTGCTCTATAGCGGTCCTTCTGATCATGTCCATTATGAAATTGATTAGGCTCTCACGGTTTATGGTTGGAAAGCTAGGGTGGGGCAGGGAGGAGAGGCAAGTAGCAAACCACAAAGCACATGTTTTGATACCAATAATGCGTCGATACCACCAATGCACTACCACTTAAACCACCACGCCCCTATATATTTATATATGTAAACATATGTCTCTCAAAAGTCAAATAGCCCGAATTATCTCCTCCAACTTCTTAATTCATTTCTCTTGTTCTCTCTCTCCACTACACACCTTGCGTAACATCCGTGTCTGCTTCCATGTCTCTGATTTTACTTCCTCCAAGACCAATTATTCTTTCTAATTCAGATGATTCTATATAAATGATCTCAGACTCACCATCACCATCTCTGCAACCATGGCCATCATCCCTTCTGCCACATCCATGATTGTCAATAGTGGCTACAGTGTCATTAGCTCTTGTTTCTTCTCAATTCATCTTTCTCCTATTATCCATGTCTTAGTTGCCATTTTTTCTCCACGTGTGAACATTATTTCTGTCTCTGGAATAATAACCACATCTACCTCTCCATGATCGTCTACCTTGATCATAATCTCTATAGCTGGAACTATGATTATATCTTCCTCTTCATGATTGTCTGCCTTTGCTTTGAAAGTGACTTTGTCCATATCTTGTTTCTGTTTTTTTTCGTGTTGGACTGCCATTAGGTGACATCCGAATTTCTGTTCTTTGTTGAAATAGCAATGCCTCGCTATGTGTCCTCTCTTGCCGCAGCAATAGCAAATAGTTTCTGGTTTGTTATTTTGGACTGCTCAATGAAATCATGTCTTTCGACCATTTTGATATCAGGATGTGATTCCTTGAAAGTTCGAAGAGCATTTGTTAACTCTGTTTGAGTCAGAATTTTCTTGTCCATTAAATATGTAAATAACTCCAGTGTCGCGTTTTCTAAGATTTATCAATCAACACCATGTCTAATATGGCTTTTGGATTGCTTGTATCTATAGCTGCAAGTTCCAGCAATTTTGTTAGTTTGACTATAGTTGGCTTCATGCACTATCATCTGAGGATTTTTGTCCCTTTTAATTCTTAACTCATTGAATTCTTTTCTGTAATCATTTTCGGATTTTCCAAAATGAAATAACAGTGCCATTTTTACATTTTTGTAAATGCTTCTGTCCTGTTTTTGGATATGCTGTTTTAAGTCTCAAAAGATTCTCCAGTGAATTTAGTCATGAGTTGTGTAGGCCAATCTTTCTCCTCATACCCTTTCATATCCATAACAGATTCAAAATAGTCTAAATAAACATCTATTTTTTTCTTTTTTACAGTCATATTTTTAAACATTGATTGTGTCATTTGGTGTTGATCTTTCATTAGTGTTATTACCTGGATTGTGGTCTCTTCCCTGTAGGTCAATTTGTAGCTTCAGGTGTTCATTTTTTAGTCGTTCCATTTCTCTTCTTGCACTTTTTTTCTTCTCTTTCATTTGTTTGGGCTTCTTTTACTTTCTCTTCAACAAACTCTAGTAATTCTTTGCCAATTAACCCAAATTCCTTGGCTATAGAAGTGAATTCTGTATAACAGTCCATTTTCTATTGATTGTATTCCCTTTATGTCACTGATTATCACTTATTTTCTGTCCTTCACTTATGTCACACAAATTTTAAAGAGTATTAATATTAGAGCTGGTAACTTTTGAAAAACTAATGATTAATTTAATGAATTAATTGTTAATTTCGATTAAAGCCCAACATATTGAAAATATTGATAAGTTAGAACCAATCCAAAAAAGGGACTGCCAGATTTATTACTGGAGAATATTCAAAACTGACAAGAGTAACACCATTAGTTAAATCATTAAACCTTGAAACACTGGAGGATAGAAGAACCAAGAGCAAATTAGTAATTATACATAAGGCAATTAATTCTAATTTAGAAATACAACACAAAGATAACTTAATACAACCCTCAAATAGACATAAAGATAAAAACACCTTTCTTATTCCATATGCAAGAACAAACACATACAAGTTTTCTTTCTTTCCGTTCGGTATTCGGGCGTGGAATGGGTTGCCTGAAGAAACAAGGAAAGCCAACACTTAAACATCATTTAAAACTCTAGTAAGAATACAGGACTAAACACAAACCATAGAAATACGTAGGACGCAATAATCTTCTGTAATCGTCTGTAACATATAAGATAAGATCTCAAGGGAAGTAACATTGGTGATTGACATTTCTTATTTTTTCTAGTTATTTCCCTTGTCTCATTGACATGGAAAAATAATATTTTGACTGCTTTAGACTGTTGTACTATGTTCCTTAGCAATACAGATCCTGTGATCTGGGTTATTATATTGTTTATGATTTATTTTTTAATAAATTTAAAAAAAAATAACAATAAATATTTTCTTAAATTTTAATCAAATTTTATTTATTAAAATTATATGAATAGATATTTAATCAATTAAATTTTAAACAATTAATCAATAATTTCAGCAGCCCTAATTAAAATACATCGCAGTTTGTTGGGACCATGTTTTATTTCTGTTTGACAGTTATTTCTTTACAAGCGCTTTCATGTTAAGTTAAAAATCTATTTCAAAGTATATATTTAAAACGAAAAGCTTTAATTTGATAAATTACTAGCAAGCCCTAATGTGAACCCAGAGGAGCCGCAGTTCGACCACTGTTGGTATAGCCATTGCAGTAACATTTTTAATGGTACCCGGGCGCAATTTTACTACCCAGGTAATTGCTCGGCAATGGGTACCCGCAGACAGGCCTATTCTCAACTGCGTCTAGATTTAGTGAATTAACTAATGGTTAATTGTCAATTTCAAATATAATTTACAATTAATTAATTAATCTTGCATCAATTTTTAAAAAAAATTGTCTAGTTTATCTAAGCTTTTTTTGGTATATGGTTACGTAAACCACAGTGAGTCCAGCTACAAACTGGGGTACTATATAAGTTCCCATTTTAAAATTCTTATTACTACTATTAAAATTACCTTTGAAACATGAGGTGAAGTTTTTCATCCTGGCATCATCAAGAAACAGCTTTGAAAGGAAAGTTTCAAAATTTAAAATAATTTGTCATTTTCATTTAAAATCGATATTAGTCTAGATAATTAAAAAAAATATGTGTTGAAGAAATTAAAATTTGATTTGAATGCCATTATTGATTTTACGGAATTTATAATTAAAGCATAAAGATTGCTGATGGTCACCAGTAATAATAATAATAAATTGATAATTTATTTTATATAGTTAATTATAGAGCTGTACCTCAGAGAGGAACTCATTTTGTCAGTGTGAAACAGATTCAGATACTGGTTTTTGTAATTGTGATACAATTTTTGGCAACTTTAATGCTCTCCATTTCATTAAAATAATGCCATGTAAATGTGTAAAAAAAATTATTTTGGAATTAATATAATCTATGTTAATAATTTTTTTAATGATTAACTCATTAAGTTAATGCATTTAATAAAGTTAAAACTCAACGCAAAATAATAAATGTGTCAAAACCGCAGGAATAGTTCGGAATACCAATAATTGTAGTTGTAGCATATTTAAATGCCTAAGCCTAATCTAAGTTGGATGTCGAATGCCTAATATTAAATAGTAAGTAAATATACTATACTAATATTAAGCTAATACTAATACAATAGTATTACTTATACTAATACTAATAGACAACTTTGTGAAAGTCATACTCATAGTTATGCGAATGCCAGTATAATGAGTGTAAAAAAATAGTATAATATTAATATAGCAGTAGGCTACCAATATTAATTATTAATAAGCTAGTTTAAGTTAAGTAAATAAGTAGTCAGGTAGTATTTTGTAAAGCGAAGTGTCTACTGCTACGACAAAGTAACGGCAGACAACCCGGGGGGATGTGGCTGGTGCTAAGACTACGACATGTCGTAACGCCAGCAACATCCCCCCCCCCCCCCGGATCATCTGCTATTACGACAAATTACAACATGTCGTAAACAATTTGCTGCATTTCAATTATGCTAATAGTAATACTTGAATACTAAACTATAGTTCTCATAATAGAATATCATGATTACTAGGTAAACCTATAAATGAATTTTAAAGGTTAAAAAAAAATTAGAATCATCCTTTAAATTTTAAATAAAAAATGCTTATAAATTTGAAAAATTGAATTTGCACAACAGCTTCGCTAGACGAAGTGTTAGTCGGGTTCGTTTGAAAATGATATTACACTATTGACACAATTGATAGCAGGATCGAATCCCGCTGCCGTCGAGTTTTTTTTTGTTGAAATTTCATTTATTATTTTTTTTTTTTAAATCACAACAAGTGTGCTGATAATTTTTTTTATTATTCTGAAAAGCAGATACGTTGATTAAATCTTAGGAGTCTACCGATATTCATTTTTGCCAAATTGAAGTATCTGATACTTATAATTATACTGATATGTTTACAAGTTCTAGATCATGACCTACATTCATAGATGATAAACATTAAGTGTTAAGACATATGAATATGAATACATGTAATTATGACTCACAACAAACTTCGGCTTTGACTTACAATAATAATTGTTAATTTTAACCAATAGTTAAATAAATTTTGCACACGGCTAACCTTTATGAATGAAACAACGAGAACAAAGCAATACTAATACGCCAATGACAATAGTAATAGTCATAGAGTCAAAATGAAGTTGAAGGATGAATGGAATGGTTGCCAGTGACAAGTCTGCACATTTTATTATTCCACACGAAACAAATTATTTTACATTCTTGCGATTGTGCGCGAATCATTTCTTGAGGATTTTCATTTACGGCATGAATAGTATGATAAATTTTAATGCTCGGCATCGGCATCACTTACACAAGTATAGTATAGTATAATATAGCAAAATCGGCTGACATATTTATTCGGTAGACCAATATTGAATCTATTTTTAAATAATTTATTTAAATTAATTTAGATTTTAGAATTAATATACACACAAATAAGCCCAGATCTATTAATGTCGTAATGTAATAATATATATATGCGTATACAATATAAAGAAGAGTTTGTTAAGATATTATTGCGACTTAATTCTTTCCAAGTGGCTACTGCAAAGAGTGACAAAGACTAGTCACAGCAGAAGTAGTGTATGTCGTAACGCTAGCAACACCCTGCCGGATCGTCTGCTGCTACGACAATCGTGTCGTAACGCTAGCAACATCCGGCCAGGTCGTCTGCTGCTATGACAAAATTGTGGTAGCGCTAGCCACAATCCACATCCTTTGTTAAACTTTGTAAAGAAAGTATATTAGTGTAATTATAGCATTACTCATTACTAACTGTTAAAATTTGACATAAAATCATTATGATATGACATTACATTAGTTATCTTATTAATGAATGAATTGAATGAGTGAATGAGTCATTGAACTGTCATTGATTCAATTTTAATTATTTTTTAATTAGGCTAATTTGGCCCACCTGTCCCTGGTGATCTATGTAATAAAAGTATTCCCTGCTTTTATAATCATGGGACTGGCCTTGTATATAGTGTAAGTGTTTTGCATTGGAGTAGCGTAGAAAGCAGTTCACGAGGTAAAATGATTTTGACAGCCGATTCATTATTTGTTACAATAAAAATAATTTCATGATCCTGTCACTGTTACTGTTACACCTAACAACAAAGGGAAAAAGTGTGTTTACATCGGATATTACCTTTAGCGCATGCCCGTTTCCCTCTTTCCTTTACAAATTTACTACATTTATTTTGATTGGTGCCAGTCAAACGTAATGGCCAATAGAAGAATGTTTAATGAAATTGTGATCCACCATTTTCTCGATCATATTTATCTATTGACTCGGTTAACTAGTGAACAAACAACTATTACTCAGATCTAGTTCTGAATTCTTTGATAATGTTTTTATCAATATTAATCTGAGTTTAATGCAAACAATTCTTTATAAAGAGGAAGGAGGCTTACATTATTTGGTCATTGAAATACTATGACAACGACTAAAAAAGCCTGGAAGCTCCGTAAGTTGTCATTAATGTCAGCTCTTCTGATTTCTCTAAACTGTACACTGTAGGTACTTGGACAAAATTTTCAAATTAAAGTTATAGCTTTAAGATCTAGTTGTTTGGAAAGGGCTTGAAAAATGCAATTTATTGATACCAAAATTATAGTTTTATGTTATTTCTAAAGAAAGTTATGAATTTTTTAGTGAATTATTTTGGGATAACTCCGCTAATTGAGACATATAAGAAAATATAAAACAGACAAAAGTGAAAATTGGGCAGTGAGACTGAGACAGCTGTTTAAAATACCAGTTAATTAAAGTTATTTCAGAAATGACTGAAGATAACCATAACAAACCATATATTTCCGCATTCGTCATACCATTGCCAAAACAAGCGTCCTAAAATTAATCCTGAATTACGCAAGTTTGACTCATTAATATTCAAAATGGCCGTCAAATTTGCATATGTGATATTTTAAATTGAGCACAACTTAAAAATAATTATCCAAAATATTAAGTCAAGCACATCAAACTGTTCGTGTTGAAAAGGAGAAAAATAATTGAGAAAAATCCTTTTTTAATACTGGTTGATGTAGTCGAGTGGCACTTAAACATTACATTTTTTTATATCTCGGGAAAACAAATTAGTATTTA
>MUZC01000037.1:1063557-1086003 GCA_002072015.1 Radix auricularia | reverse complement strand
CCCCCCTTCCCCCGCTTGTGTTCAGCACTTTTTCGCGATGCCTTCAATTCAGAGAATTTTTCAAAAATATCTTTCAAACAAATTTATTAACAGTAACAGTGATGGTTTATAGTCATTTTTTAAACTCTTGCCTCACCTTTTTCGTTGGTGATGCCGACTGAGTGTCAACTTGCGAATCAAAAAGAAAATAATAATATTAGCATACTTAAATACAGTTTTAGTCGTAACTGTAAGTAAGCACATAACACATTTTTACGACTGTCGTCGTCGTAGCAGCTGACGACCTGACTGGTTGTCGTAACGCTAGCCAAGCATATGTGGATTGGCTAGTGTTACGACTAGTCTCAAATCTAAATATTTTTTATTTTAACAGATTTAGTCAACGTATCTGCTTTTCAGAGTACTAACAAAAATTATTAGCTTACTCATTATGATGTTTTAAAAAAAAAAAAAAATTAAATTAAAAAAAAAAAAAACATGACGGCAGCGGGATTCGATCCCGCTATCACTAGTGTCGTATCATTGCAGAGCAACCCGACTATCACTTGATCTAGCCAAGCTGATGAGAATCAGTAATTTTTTAAAATTATAACTGTTTTTCATTTAATGGCTCAATCTAGATTTTCTTTTAAACCTTTAAAATTCATTAATAAGCTTATCTAGTGATCATGATATTTCATTATGAGAATTATGGTTTAGTATTTAAGTATTAGTAATAGCATATTTGAAAATACAAAAAATTGTTTACGACATGTCGTAACGGCAGACAACCCGGTCGGATGTTGCTGGCTTTACGACATGTCGTAGCACCAGCCACATCCGCGCGGGTTGTCTGCCGTTACTTTGTCGTAGCAGTAGACACTCCGTATTTTATAATAAAAGTGTACAAAAGTTTGCACGAACCCTTGAAAATATAATAAATTAATAAATACTATTTATACAACTTATCGCGTTCAGACATGATAGTATTGACAGTACCAAATAATCGAAAAACTTTAATTGATTCACTTCGCATGATATAAAATATAGTTTATATTTTTAAAATTTCCCATTTCTAGAAGTTCCGCTGGCCGAGTGGGCATAGTACATGTTTGGGGTGCTACCGGTGTCGGGTTCCATTCCCAGCGCGGGCAAATATTTTTTTCTTTTCACACTCAATTATAACTACCGCGAACACAAACAGTTATTTCTTCGTGTTCGTTTTTTTTCATTATTAAAATTTAGTTACAGTCTTATATTAGCTGTTAACAATCATTTTATTTTAAGAATGCTGGCTGGATAGGGCCCCCGTTTGATTGCAGCCTGGGGCCCCGTGCAGTCTTAATCCGCCCCTGGTGTACTCTAGTCCTAGTCTACTCTAGTGAGTCTAGTAGTGTCTCTAACTCTACTGACTCTAGGTTTAGGCTCTAGGTATCTCAGCTTAGTTCGCTGTGTTAACTTCTTTTTTCACAGATCTCTTACTAAATTTACTAATTAACTTCAAATTCATTCAAAAAATTATATTTTCACACACTCACACTGTACTCTGTACACATTTCACAGTTAACACAGTTTACACAGTGGTAACACAGTAACTCAGTAACACCTTTTTTGATAATATAATAAGTTTTAAAGACAGTTCCTTGGTCCTTAGTCATTGAGTTTGAGTCACTAGTCTCAGTCTCAGTGGATTGTAAAATTTTAGTTTTAGTCGTGACTGAATTGACTGGTTGTGTGGCTTTCCGAGGCACCATTCAACTGTGGTCCAAAGGAAAACAGAATTATTGAAGACTCAATTAAGACACCGGACCCGTTTAATCTGTACAGGTTAACCGCAACTTCAATTTATCAATATTAATATTAGCCTATTACTAATTACCCAGAGTTAATTTTTTGTTGTGTCACGGCAGAAAACCAGAGCAACCGTGACATCAAAGTGTTTTCTTATTATTTCTTAATATTCCGGTATATAAATAATATAAAAATACACATCACTGTTAGTTTAGTGGAGTTGGTTGGTGAACGATTTTTTAAAAAATTTGCTTATTTGACAAAACATAGTAATAGTACGAGAACTAACACACAGCAAGGCCGTGTTGTTAAAATTTGAATAATGTTCAAGGCTGCAAGTGTTACTATTTATTATTTATATTACAAGAGGAAATTTATGCCTAATAGTACTGAGTGTTTAGAACGAGCATCTCAAAGGCAATTGACTTAAAATTACCACATTGATATAAAATATGATGTTTTCTCAAAATTATTTCAATTGCGATGGATAAAGAGCACAGCGTATCAAAGCTGAACACAAGCAGGCGGTGATGTCACATGTTCTTTAAAGTCACTTTAAAGACTGCGCGAGGTGAAAATTTGATACATACTCTTTTTATTGTTGGTTCTCAAAAAATTAAGGAAAAATACAGACCGAACAGTAAAATTTGTCTTTTTTTTACCAGTTAACCGTTCCTCACAAATGAACTGACTCGACAACAATGATAGCATGAAGTTTTAATACTTTTAATACATAAAATTAAATATCAATCATTACTGTTTACTTCTTTGTAAAAAAAATTAATTGATTAATTATTTTTTTATTCGCTGTTTTGACGGTAGCGTGGCAAAGGTGAACACTAGCATCGGTACATTACAGGCTCTTGGATGTCAAATCAGACAATGTGGGGCTAAAATTTAATGCATTCTCTTGTTGGTTCATGTCTTAGCAACCTTAGTTTGAACTACATTAGAATACTTTACGAAATATGTAAGACTGTAGTTGGTGGTCACCCCAGTCAGAAATTCTCTTGTGATTAAACCGACTTTATCACTGACAAAAAGACACACAAAAGTGTGAACCAGAGCATTTGATACCATGTGAAATGCATAGAAATCCCAGAAGAGGCTGATATTTAAGTCACGGAGTGGACAAATGAGAGTTGTTCACAGCCACAGTGAAAATATATGAAGTGTCTGCTGCGTAGTAATAACACTAGCAACATCCCATCAAGGTTTTTGCTGGTACTAGTCGTAAAAATATGCTATGTATGTTCTGAAAGTTATGACTAACGCTGTATTTTAATTATGCTAATGATGATACTAAATATCAGTTCTCATTTTCTCATAATCAATTTCATGATTACTAGGTAAGCCAATTAATGAATTTTAAAGGTAAAAAAAACTTGATTGGTGTCCATTTAATTACAAACAGATATAATTTTTAAAAATCGCAATCTGTCATGAGGTTTGCTAGGTGAAGTGATAGTGATGGGCGATACTTTGATCATAAAACCAATGCGTGGCTTCTCGCTCCCAGCAAATTGTTTAAAATTCAATTTAAAAAAAAAACACAATGAGTGTGCTGGTAATTGTTATTTTATAACTACTTATTCTGAAAAGTGGATACATTGATTAAATATATTTAAATGAATTTAGATTTTAGAATTAATACATACACAACACATAATAAGCCCAGATCTATTAATACTGTATAAATATCGTATAATATTAGGCTTATAACTTAAGCTATACTGCACTAAAATAATAATGGTCTCTGCCATTTAATGAGTTATTGAGCAATGCCACTACTACAATCGTACAATGCTAATACTGTTATTAATAATTAGCTCCAGTCTGTTTTTTCTATTTATCTAATTAAAATTTTTCTTTAGAGGACTTCACTGCTCACACAGCAGATGTTAAATGTCTTGGCTTGGGTCACAAGTCAGGGCGGGTGATGGTGACTGGTGGGGAAGATCGGAAAGTAAACTTATGGTCTGTGGGAAAACCACACTGCATTATGGTATGTATATTCCATATTGTGTTAATTTTTTTAACTCTTAATGCCCTAAAGCGTTGTAATGCGTCCCTGCTCGCTATTACCAAAGCGTCGTAAAGCGTCCCTAGATAGCACTCTCGTTAGAAATGAGATCACCGAAAGTAATAACTCTTCAATGCTTGAAAAATGATGTATTCGACTTCCTGCAATGGTGGCCGTTGCCAGCCCCAGTGTTATCGCTCGATTCGCAAAGTTTTTTGTAGTTTTTACATTGTTTTTTTTGACGATGAGATTTTTCTATGCTTTATTATAAAATAATAGTACTAAATTACAGGTAAATATAGTATTTAACTCAAAACAGTGTTTTGGATGCGTAAAATAACCATTCTTAGCCTAAAAAATGAAGTCAGTATGACAATAATAATAGAAATGGATTTTACGCAATTTTTAAAATTTCATAACCAGTTGATCGCAATACAGGAAATCCTTACGGCAATGAGGCGGAAGTTTATTGAAAACCTTACGGGGCTTTAAAAGTTAATTATTCATGAAACAGTAATTGGTTAGAATCTTTCCTTTTGTGGAATTTTTTTTTACATGAGTGTTTATGTTTGACCAATTTTACACGAGTGTTTATGTTTGACCAGTTTTAAATGAATGTTTATGTTTTACCAATTTGACACAAGTTTTTATGTTTGACCAATTTGACATGAGTGTTTATGATAGACCAATTTTTGTATTTCTTAATTGATGATGGTTGTAACTAATACCATTTTATGTAGTCCATTATGAGTAGTAGAGCCATGTTTGACATATACTCAGTTACTTGTCAATTAATTATTTCTAGAGTTTAACTGGGCACACAACGAGTGTAGAGTCTGTGAGGTTTGGACAAGATGAAGAACTGGTGGTTGCTGGCTCTCTCTCTGGTGCCCTCAAAGTATGGGACTTGGAACAGGCTAAAAGTAACTATTGAACTTTTCAGTGTGTTTACTTACATTTTTACAGCATTGTTATTAATTGTTAACCCTACATTTATTTATAAAAACCCTTCCTTCAACTTCAAAATACTTATTTTTAAAAGCCTCTTTTTAAAATTTTGATTGAGATAAGCACACACATGTTTTTCTTTCCTTAGTCTTGCGAACACTGACAGGTCATCAGTCAGGTATCAAATCTTTAGATTTTCATCCTTATGGGAATTATGTGGCATCTGGCTCTATGGATTGTAATGTTAAAGTAAGCATTTTTTTCTTGTTGAAAATGTAATTAGAAATCTTAATATTATATAAGTATAAGATACTGGGACTTGATAAAGAAGCAGCTGTTTTTGTTTTTTTTTTCAATGGTTTATCTTTTCAGAAAAAAAACATTTAATGGCAGTAAATAAATATTGTCCACCTTTGTTGTACTACAAATTAAAGAATAATAACAAAGAAAGTAATAACCACAGTTGCAGTATCCCGTAGCATTACATGTTATTTTTTATGTCAGTCATAGTAAGGGAATATTTGATATTAGAGTTCAATGTCAACTTTGTCTCAAAAAAACTTTTGTATCATTTGAAAATCTATTGCATAAGGCATTTTCTTACATGTCATTGAAGTGTTTCCAATCATGGGGATGTTAACATATCCATTAGATACCACTTTGGCTTGATATATAGTCTAAACTATTTCCTTGTTTCACTGATTGGCACAATGACACATAACGAAAATGTCCCACAATACAATAAAGTAGACATCTCAAGAGTGGTTCATGTTAGAGAGACACTTGATTTTATTCTCATAGTTCTTTCCAAAGTTAAGCTGAATTTAATGCCTTTTATTTATATAATTGATCATATCAATTTTTTAATTGTTTGAATGCATTTAGATTGAGCAAAAAAATTCCTATTGTAGACCATTATTATTTGATATAATCTCAGTAACTTATAATAATAATCAAATGATTTTTTTTATCTAGTTATGGGACGTTCGAAGGAAGGGCTGTATATATACTTACAAGGTAAGTAAGTGGACAGGGGCTGAAAGTGATTGATGTTGACATGAAGTCAATAAGTACTCCAATAAAATGTGTTTCTTTAATAGAGCTGATAGGTGCCCAAAATGGCAAATGGTTCATTTAAGGAAATAATTACTTACATGGATATCAATAGAATGTATGTCAACTTCTAAAGTGAAGCTTCTGTTTCTGTTAATTACGCCATAAAATAATATGCATATTTTGATTTTCCCCAGAGTCATACAAACTGTGTTAACTGTCTCAGATTTACACCAGATGGTCAGTGGATTGCATCAGCTAGTGAGGATAACACAATTAAGGTGAAGATGGTTTATTCATCAATATAAATCACTCAGTATCAGTGCTGGCAACACTACAAACAAATACAAAGGATTAAGGTTGTTAAGACCGCTCGTTTTTGAGGACCGACTAACCGTTCAAAAAAAGACCGGTTAACCGCTCGTCCTTATATCCCTAATGTTTTGAGACCCATTTGAGAACTAACAAGAGAATGTTATCGCCTGGCATCGTCTGAAGGCATCAAAGCCCGCTTCCCCCCGCTTGCGTTCAGCTCTTTCCGCATGCCCCTCAATTCAAAGCATTTTTTTAAATCCAAAAAATTAACTAAACAGTGATGGTTAATTGTCTTTTTAATATTTTAGTTTGGGTACTCGTAGTTCACCGGTCTAAATAAGAGGACAGGTTCAATAGTTCGTTAAAGTTAGCAAGGTTTTTTCATTAGTTTCAAAAAAACCAACGCCTCGCCCCGTCCTTTGTGACGTCATGTTTACCTCTCTTGTGTGTGATGCCGATCAACTCGCATATTAAAATTAATAATATAATAAAATTATAAAGCTACGATAGAATGGAATTTATTTTAAAAAACATTATTTTTCGATCGTCAACTCGCCAGAATAATTGAATTTTGCGACGCACATGTTCCCCCTCCCCGTTTTTTTCTGTTCAAATAGGGTTTGAGCTACACTCGGCGTACTATTACTAGTATTAATGTGGTTATCAAATGCCTTTGACTAGCAGGAAAACTGTCACTAAAAGACCGAACTCGAATTTGTGGGCCGATTAATCGCCCGGTATCTTTGCTACGTCTTTCAAATACCTCTCGTAATATAGGTACATGTACTTCACTAAGCGGCGTGCGCCGATAAGTTTTTGAATGCCTGAACTGAAACAGACTATAAACTGGTGATCAGAAAATGCGGATAGGTCACGGGGTCATATGCTCTTATAGCTTTCTTTGTCTTTATAAGAAACAGACTATAATTAATATAAATAGAAACAGCCTCGGCCTTGACCGTTGTTGACATCTAACGCGCACTGTGTTAGTCTAGTACAGTCACCGCGACAAAGCGAGAGGGAGAGGCGTTACCGCTTGTGTTGTTTTTTTTTCACTACGTTAACGCTATGTTTGTTGTTGTTTTCTTTTGGGTTAGGCGGTCCTACGGTCATGAATAAAGATGACCGGCCGCTTAGTGAAGTACATGTACTCATGTACCTATATTACGAGAGGTATTTGAAAGACGTAGCAAAGATATCGGGCGATTAATCGGCTGGATCTTGGTATCGCTTTAACTCACCGCGACAAAGCGAGAGGGAGAGGCGAGGCGCGTTACCGCTTGTGTTGTTTTTTTCACTAGTTTTTTTCACTGCGTTAACGCTAGTTTTTGTTAGTTTGTTGTTGTTGTTTTCTTTTGGGTTACACGGTCTTACGGTCCCGAATAAAGATGACCGGTCCTGGTCTGAGGACCGGTTAACCGAATAACCGGTTAACCGTTAACAACCTTACAAAGGATTGTAAAATAATCGTCTTTATTTGAATAAATCCATTTGGTTTATGATTTTTATAATAAAAATTTTCCTTGTTCCTTTTAGATTTGGGATCTGACAGCAGGTAAACTTCTCACAGAACTGAAACTGCATCGCGGACCAGTGAATGTTGTAGAATTCCATCCATCTGATCTCCTTCTGGCGTCTGGGAGCAGTGACAAGTAAGTGACTTGCATCCACTGTATATTTGTCATAAGGGATGTTACATTTCATATGTTTTTGCTGATAATTTTATTACCACATTTATATAAATTTGCTATTTTGTCTGTCTAGGTCATTTCACCTTTTTTTCACATTTGTTAAGTTCAAGGCTTACCTATTGTTGATAAGTTCCAGACATACCTCTTGTTGATAAGTTCCAGGCTACCTATTTTTGATAAGTTCCAGGCTACCTATTGTTGATAGTTCCAGGCATACCTATTCCTAATCTAAACACTAAAGAGACTACATTTTCTCTGTCTGTAGTTATTGATTGTAGAAAATTTAATCCTGTCATTGATTTTGTGAAAGTTCCTCATTTTTGTATACATTGTATTTTCAATACAATCCATTATTTTACAGGACTGTCAAGTTTTGGGACTTAGAAACATTCCAGTGCATCAGTAGCTCTGATTTAGATAAACACCCTGTCAGGTAATTTTAAATTTCTGTTATATGTGTAGGGTGGCAAATGTGGGAGAAATCATTATTTTTTATTATTTTGTTTAAGGTAACATTTTTATGTTCAATCTATTAATTTTACATCTTAAAAAGTACATGAAAATTTCAGAAAGGTTTTCTACAATGCATAGATTACTTCTTTAGGAAACCAGGCTGAACTCTAGCAAACACAGTACTCGTAACATATGTACTAAAAATGACATGTGACCTTATAAATGAGTCTGGTTTGGTAGATATAGATCTCATCTTAATGAATTGAGTTATTATTCAATGCTCATATTTTATAGTCTTTAAGATGCTCATATCTTATAGTCCATTTGTTTCTCACCTGTTTGTTCTCTGCTTTCCCAGGAGCATAACCTTCCATCCTGAAGGGACTTGTTTGTACAGTGCCTGTGGGGATTCTCTCAAAGTTTACGGTTGGGAACCATTTGTGTGCTATGATGTTGTTTCCATAGCGTGGTCTGAAGTCAGTGACATGGCCATTGCCAATTCACAACTGGTAGGTTTTGCATTCTTGAAACATTTGGAACTAATTAAATAGTTTTTTTGTTTTTCTTCAAGTTCTTACTTTCTCCCCTTATTATATAGATTCAGTGGCAACATTTAAATTTGATGCAATATCGACCGTTCCGTTCCCCACTTCTTAAGTTAAATTTTTGTTCTAGTGCCATAACACTGCCTTTATTTATTGGAACAAGCATATTAAGATATCTATTTAGATAAATGTTGACATTTCTGTTTTTATTCATTTCATCAAGGTCAAATTACTCCATTAAATTTCCTTAAATTTTACTCATAGCTATATTTTTCTTAAAGAATTAGTTTATTTTGAATGCATTTTGTTTGTGTGAAATAAATCCAGGTTTAAAAAAAAAATGAAGGGGCCTGTTCTTAAAGATATTCTAGGGCTGAGGTTATTATCAATGGTCTGTTGATGTGCTGGGGGGGGGGTAACTCTGATATTTCTTTTAGATTATTGTCATGCTAGAAAAGTGGATGAAAGGAATGCGGTGGTGTGTCAGGGTCAAATGGAGGCCAATGTCAAGGCCAAGGGGTGTGTGGTCACAGAGAGAACACGGAGAGAGGGATTCGGACAAAGTTAGAAGTTGAGAGAGAGAGATTAAAACTATTTGAATTCTAGAGATTACTGTCCTACATTGTGACATACTTGTATATAGACATTAAATGTTTTGTTATTAAAGAGTTTAATTCCTGACTTCAATGGATGCACTTAATTATCGTGTGAGAGAGGAGATTGTTTGACAAGCCCACTAGAGAACTCAAAATAGGTCAATCACGAGAAAGTGAGAAATGGGGCCTCGGCCTGTGACATTAATATGGCGTCAGAACCGGTCATCCTATTACAATTATATAGTCTTTAATTTTACTATTCAACAGATAACTGCTTCATTCTCCAAGACCAATGTCTCAACATTTGTTGTAGATTTAAATGTAAGTCTTCTTTTCATTGATTCTAATAATAATTTGAGAATCATTATGCTTGACCACAGCAGTCCCTATGGTTTCAATGATCCTGTTCTAATGTTCATTTGGACATGTAACCATTGGCTTACTTTAAATAAATACATCTGTTAAAGGTGATTAGAAATTAGCCTGCTCCTACAAAAGCATTGTTTTAACCCCAGTAAATATTTGTTGAACGGCATCAAATGGTGCCTTGTTTAAGTTTAATGAAAAAAAAAAACTATTTGAATTTTTTTATAACTATAATAATTAGGCCTCCTAGTAAATACTAGTTTTGATTGTATCTGATTATTTATTGATCCTACAGAAAGTTGCCCCAACAGGGGTAGTTAGTAGATCTGATGACACCAAAGCACCCAACAGAATAACAAGGTAAGACTTAATTCAAGGCCAGCTCATTTCTGTTTTGGTCATTTACATTTTAAAAAGCATTAAGCATTAATGGGTCGTCTTAACAAATACCTTAATTTGAAAAAAAAAATACTTGAAAAACATTAAACCATAACTTGGTGCTCAAGTGGATATAAATAGAATTGTTAAATGGGTCATACAAAAAACAAGAGGAGATAGACTCATCAATGTTTCAGACTCTGTTTTATCTATTTCTAAGCTACTCTGTATGTAAATATGAGTTTAGTTAAAATCTTAACGTGTGCCAGATATTATGCCTCCCCGTGAATTGTTTTATGATTCCCTTTAATGTAAACAGTTCAAAGCCATTTCATAAATTAATTTTAAAATTGTTCAGCTCAAGTGGAAGAAGAAGCTTCATAACAGACAGACCACCAACTTCTTCTTCACGAGAGGCAAAGTAAGTCATTTTCTTAACATTTAATGCCCAGAAGGTTTTAGGCAAACTTTCACCTCAATCCCGTAAGCATTTCCAGTATTGCAATCAACTTGCTATGAAATTTAACTCTTAATGTGTTAAAAGTGCGATAATGCGCACCACTTTGTTTTTACCAAAGCGCAATAATGCGCGCCTCGATAGAACTCCCTTTAGAAATGAAATTACAGAAAATAAAAACTCTTCATTAAGTGAAAAACGATGTTTTCGACTTCCATTAATGGCAGCTATTTCCCTCGCTAGTGTTATCGCTCGATTTGTGAAGTTTTTTGGTAGTTTTTAAGTTTTTTTTTTGAGGTTGCAATTTTGCTATACTTTATTACTAAAATAATAGTACTAAACTACAAGTACTACTTTCTGTGATTTCGTTTCTAAAGAGAGTTCTATCGAGACACACATTATCGCGCTTTGGCATTACAGACAAGGCGCGCATTACCACGCTTTGGGGCTTTAAACATTAATGACTGTCTGTGGGACTCTCTATGTAAATATTTTGTCATTTTCTAAATACATTTTGACATCAGAGCTAATCTCAGTGGCATATATTATTAATTAACGTTTACAAGACAGTCAAATGCAGTTGTACTATGTTGTAACCATTTTACAATTCTCCTTTCATCATGCTACACAATAATGAATTGTAATGTACATTTTCTTGTCTTATTCATTAATGTGTATTGTGGCCTGTTGGTGTATTTTGTTTCTTTACCTCTGTCATACTTAGCTTGACTAGCATTCCCCAATTTTCCAGTGAACCAAAAAGGTCAGACACACCCCCGGATCCAAAGGGACCTGACAAAAGTGACAACACAGATGAGGACAGCATGACATCACAAGCCGATATACAGAACCAAGATGATTATCGGAGGATTTTTAAGGAAAACTCTAAAAATCGTGAGTAGGATTTTTTCTGTTCAGAGCACTAACTTTCCCATATCCACTTTAAAAACAGATTGCACACATTTTTGGTTTTGACATTTAACTTAGTTACTGTTCCCTGTTTTGATCCCACTCCCACTGTGTCCTTGTAAGTTAGAAGTAACCAATAGTTTGCCAAGGCTTTCTCAGTAGTTCAATGTGTTCATAAGTGTACTTATAACTTACCCAGAAGTTTTTGCTGAAATAAACAAATCTAATTTAGAGCTCTTCTATTTTCCTGGTTGGTGTCAATTGTTAACTGTCTACTCAAGCCGTACAAGTCAGTCAGATTGATTTGACATTTTGGAATGCACTTTTCTAAATTTCATTTTATTCTACATCTTGGGGAGAGGGTTGGGAGTGGGTGTTTGCACAGAGATATTGGCTAATCACCGCTAGTGAGGGAACTAAAAGAAATATAGGATATTTTCAATGAAAATTAAAATGATTTAACAGTCCCATAAGAAAATAGGGCCCATGTTGAGCACTAATTTGAAAACTCATTTCTGCACTTCTTTTTACTTTGCTTTTATTCACTGCACGATATTAACTAAAAGATGCAGCTTTTTTGTGGTCTCCCATACACAATGAGACAAGAATAGACATAGAATGACCTGCACAATCAGACAAGTCTAGACATAGAATGACCTAAACAATCAGAAAACCCTATAGAATGACTTAGACAATCAGACAAGTCTAGACATAGAATGACTTTACACAATCAGACAAGTCTAGACATAGAATGACTTAGACAATCAGACAAGTCTAGACATTGAATGACTTACACAATCAGACAACCCTAAACATAGAATGACTTAGACAATCAAACAAGTCTAGACATAGAATGACTTTACACAATCAGACAAGTCTAGACATAGAATGACTTAGACAATCAGACAAGTCTAGACATTGAATGACTTAGACAATCAGACAAGTCTAGACATGGAATGACTTAGACAATCAGACAAACCTAGACATAGAATGACCTAAACAATCAGAAAAACCTATAGAATGACTTAGACAATCAGACAAGTCTAGACATAGAATGACTTACACAATCAGACAAGCCTAGACATAGAATGACTTACACAATCAGACAAGTCTAGACATAGAATGACTTAGACAATCAGACAAGTCTAGACATAGAATGACTTACACAATCAGACAAACCTAGACATAGAATGACTTACACAATCAGACAAGTCTAGGCATAGAATGACTTAGACAATCAGACAAGTCTAGACATAGAATGACTTAGACAATCAGACAAGTCTAGACATAGAATGATTTACACAATCAGACAAACCTAGACATAGAATGACTTACACAATCAGACAAGTCTAGACATTGAATGCCTGTGTTGTGTAAAGAAATATTTGCTTTGATGGTATCTAGAGTCAGACATTAGTTGTTTCCTCCTTAGTTGTGATATTGGTCCAAATGTTTAATTGATGCTGAAAACAACCAGCTGTTATTTTTTTTAAATTGATCATCAGGACTTTTGTTTTATAAAACCGTTTTTTCCACGAAAATTTAGGTTTTTTTTTGTTTGGCTTAAAGTTTGTTTGTGTTTGATAATGGCATGTATGACTGTAGTGTTGCATGTTTCAGCCAATGGAAGAGCTAGAGTGGAACCATTCCAGCCACCTCTGGAAGATGACAGTGAGTATACTAACTTACTGGGAACTTTAGTTAAGATGTCAGGGAATATGCTAACTGAAACATATAACATTGATTTTACTACCATTTTGTATGATTTTTTAAAGCTATAACTGTATTAGTATTATTGTCTAGTTTTTAAGACATACAAAATCCTAATTTTACTGCAATTGTAATGTTTGATTAATTTGAGTGTTTAAGTAACTTCTAGTAATAAGTGGGATATCTAGCAATTGTTGGTTTAAGTACTCTTAGTGCTAAGTGGCATATATACCAAGTTTTTGTTTTAGTAATTTTTAGTAATAAGTGGAATATCTAGTAATTGTTAGTTTCAGTAACTCTTAGTGTTAAATGAATAAAATATCTACCAAGTTTTTTTAAAATAGTAACTTTTAGTAATAAGTGGCATATCAACCAAGTTTTTGCATGTTTATCAAGCAATTGATATTTGTTGCTGCTCAGTGGTTGATCCCCTTGTGCTTTTGGTTTAAGTATATCTACAACATTCATCTATTACATTCTGGCTGTAACAAATCATTCACATTGATTAAACAAAATTATTGTTACACTCACTCAGTTGGACATGCAGTGATATCTCAGTATCCTCATAGTCATTAAGTGATAGTTTTTAAATAACTGAGTCAATATTATCAGTCAGCCATTGAATGAAATAGTCATTAAGTGATATTTTTTAAATAACTGAGTCAATATTATCAGTCAGCCATTGAATGAAATAGTCATTAAGTGATAGTTTTTAAATAACTGAGTCAATATTATCAGTCAGCCAGTGAATGAATTAGTCATTAAGTGATAGTTTTTAAATAACTGAGTCAATATTATCAGTCAGCCAGTGAATGAATTAGTGTTAGTCATTAAGTGATAGTTTTTAAATAACTGAGTCAATATTATCAGTCTGCCAGTGAATGAATTAGTCTGAGTGTATACTGTAAAATACAAGACACACTAACAAATGGTCTAATCAAAACAATCAATTGTCCGGCATCCTTCCGTCTCGCGAGACGATGGTGCATCACCGTTGGGTTGGGTTGCATTTCCTCGAGTGACTGTGCAGTCCTATTCTTGAGTGACAGTCTTTGCCACAGTTTTTACACACGAGTTCTGTGCTTCCAAATGTTTTGGCCTTTCTCCTAGCTCTTCTGTCTGCAGCCTCCTCCATTCTTCGCTCCTCGGCTACTATGACGCCCTCTTTGACAACTGTGCGCCACGTAGATCGGTCTTCTGCCTTACACTCCCAGTCACTTGTATGTATTTTGGCTGCTTTCATGTCCCTTTGACAGACATCTTTAAATCGCAAGCGTGGGCGACCTGTTTTCCTCTTTCCTGAAGCAAGTTCACCATATAGGAGGTCCTTCGGGATGCGGCCGGGGCTCATTCTTTTGACATGTCCTAGCCACCTCAGGCGTCTTTCACTAAGAATTGAGAACATGCTTTGGGTATTGGCACGCGTTAGTACCTCACTATTAGGCACTTTTTCTTGCCATTTAATACCAAGGATGCGGCGCAAGCATCTCAAATGGAAGCTGTTAAGCTTACGCTCTTGTGATGTATAAGTGGTCCATGTCTCGCTCCCATATAGTAGTGTACTGATGACACAGGCTCGATAGACGCACAGTTTGGTTTTCTCCGTTAGCTTGGTGTTTTGCCAGACCCGCTTATTTAGTTTAGCCATTGTTGCGGCTGCCTTGCCAATTCTGCTGTTTATTTCTTCTTCAATGGACAGTGTATTGGAGACCTTGGATCCCAAGTAGGTGAAGCTGTCCACAACCTCCAAGTTTTCATTATCGATATTTATGGTAGGAGGAGGTCGAGTGTCTTGGGCCATGATGTTTGTCTTTTTCAAGCTGATTTGCAGACCAAATTCTTTGCAGGCATTGGAGAAGCTTGACACGAGTTGTTGCAAACCAGATTCTGTATGTGCTGTTAGTGCCGCATCATCCGCAAATAGTAGCTCTCGAATTAGGACATCCGTCGTTTTGGTCTTGGCTCGGAGGCGGGCAGTGTTGAAAAGTCCTCCATCAGCTCTGGTATGTAACCAGATTCCCTCACTGCTATCCTTGAATGCGTATCGAAGAAGTACAGAGAAGAATATTGCGAAGAGTGTTGGTGCGAGTACACAACCTTGTTTAACTCCGCTGCTGACAGGGAAGGCCTCTGACTTAGCTCCATCGAACTGTACTGTGCCAAGCATATTTTCATGGAACTGTCTGATGATGGCAAGTAGGTGAGGGGGACATCCAATTTTTGCCAGTATTTGGAATAGCCCGTTGCGACTGACTAAGTCGAAGGCTTTTGTAAGGTCCACAAATGCAATGTATAGTGGCATCTGCTGCTCTCTGCATTTTTCCTGGAGCTGTCGTATGGAGAACACCATGTCTATGGTAGACCGACCGGACCGGAAACCACACTGAGATTCTGGATAGACGCGGGATGCTAGGCTTTGTAAACGTTTTAGTATAACGCGGGCAAAGGTCTTTCCTACAATACTAAGGAGTGAAATGCCGCGATAATTATTGCAATCACTCCTATCACCTTTGTTTTTATATAGTGTCACTATATTTGCATCCTTTAGGTCTTGGGTGATGTAGCCCTGTTCCCAGCAGAGGGACAGAATCTCGTGCAATGGTTGGAGTAAAGCTGTCTTGCCACTCTTTAGAACCTCTGGTGGTATTCCATCATTCCCAGGCGCTTTTCCACAAGCTAGACTGTCAATTGCTTTGCTCAGCTCTTCCTGTGTGGGCACGACATCAAGTTCTTCCATGAGTGGCATATCTGGGATGTCATCTAGAGCGGTGCTGGAGACTGTGGTAACTGTTGAATACAATTCCAGATAATGCTCAACCCACCGTTTTAGCTGTGCTGCCTGGTCTTGAATAATTTCTCCATTTTTGGACTTTAGGGGAGCAGCTTTTGACGTCAAGGGGCCCGTTGCCTTTTTGATGTTTTCGTACATGACTTTTGCATTGCCCATGTCTGCAGCTGATTGTATACTGGAACAGAGCTTAAGCCAGTAGGTATTGACACATTTACGTGCAACCTTTTGGGCAAGTGACTTAGCTGTTTTTAAAGCATGCAAATTGTCAGGTGTAGGCTTTTCCTTGTAAGCCATAAGAGCTTTCCTTTTTGCTTCAGTGACGGGTTTCATCTCGTCCCAATGTTCATCAAACCAGTCCGTGTTTTTGTGAGATTTTTTGCCAAAGGCTTGTATTGCGGATGTATAGATTGTGTCTCTCAGTTGCGTCCATTTGGAGTCAATGGTGACGCATGGGGACATCTTTGAGAGACTTTCCTTCACCTTGTCTTTGAACAGCTGCGCTATCGCAGGGTCTTTCATGCAGGAGGTATTGATGCGTGGACTTCCCTTTTTCTTTGTGTGGTACGAGTTTTTCCTCATTATTCGTACTTTGCTGGCGACAAGGGAATGATCCGTGTCACAGTCGGCACTGTGATAGCTGCGAGTGAGTAGGACGCTAGCTAGTTGTGCACGCCTGGTGATAATGAGGTCCAGCTGGTGCCATTGGTGGGATCGAGGGTGTCTCCAAGATACTTGATGTATATCCTTGCACTTGAAGAAAGTGTTGGTCACACACAAGCCTCGTGAGCAGCACAATTCCAGAAGCCTTTGTCCATTTTCATTTAACTTTCCTCTTCCAAATAGTCCAAGGCAGGTGGGCCAGGCTTCGTGGTCGCTCCCCACTCTAGCATTGAAATCTCCTAGGAGATAGATTGCCTCGTCTTTGTGGATGCCGGCTATTGCCTGGTCTAACGCTCCATAGAACTGGTCCTTCTCTTCCGGAGTTGAATAGAGTGTTGGGGCATACACACTAAGAATGTTTGCTGGGCCCGCAGTTGTTCTGAGTCTTAGAGTGAGGATCCTCTCCGTGCCTGATGACGGTGGTTCAATGGATGGTAGAAGAGTGTTTTTAACAGCGAAACCCACACCATGCTGTCTAGGTTCGTCTTTCGGTCTGCCTTGCCAGAAGAAGGTGTAATTGGCCTCTTTGAGTGAACCGTTGTCTGGGAGCCTGGTCTCCTGAAGGCATGCTATGTCAATCTTTAGCCTTTTAAGTTCTCTATCGATTATTCCTGTCTTCCGTGTGTCGTTTATGGACTGCAGATCATCAGTGATGCCGGGACACATAGTCCTCACGTTCCAGCTAGCGATTCGAAGAGCTGGGGTCTTCTTTTTCTTTTTTGTATTTCTTGGTGCAGGGCTTAGTGGCCCACTTGTTGAGTGGTACTCTAATCTCCACGCACCCAGTGGAGAAGGCAGGCCATGACGGGATAGCACCTATTTGACTGGGGGCTGCCCAGTTTGAGGCGGGCGGTAGCTGTCCAGTGAGACATTGGTAGTCTCTCCCACCGTCGGAAGCAGCCCCTGGCGCCTAGCTCTACGTCAATTGAGCTTTGGCTTATAACCGGTAACTGCTGCTTCCCGTGTTTTGTCGACACCTTGCGGCGACGCTGGAGTGTCCTCTCCAGAGGTGATGCAAGCCTGGGCGGGTATTATGGAGAATTAGCTGCTGCCCATACAGCATATCCCCCCTCTCCACGTCAATGGTGTAACCAAGGGAACGACTTGCGTCGATGCAGCTTGGCTGCCATTGGCGTCGCAGGAGCTGCCGGTATGTACATAAGTCTTATGTATAGACCGCCTGTAGGTGCTCCAATTCCTGATTTTCTTTCAGGGTTTACTCCCTTAGCCTTTCCCGCAAGGCAGGTATAGCCGCAAGGCAGCGGAGGATTTGTATTCGGAGTCTCCTTCTCCTAGATGAACTACCAGCCAAGGTTTTAACGAGCATCATCTACCCGTAGGGGTGCCAGAACCGGGGTTTGAACCCGTGACCGATTTTTATTTTTATTTCAGAATTGTTTTTNTAAATATATATTTAAATGACAAAAAGTAATATGTAACATGCTAATTTTCAATTAGAGAACTTGGCTTTTACGGGGGAGGGGGATGTCAAAGTTTTTTGCCATTATATTGGAGGGGGGGGGGTCTAAGTATTTGTGACCAAAGTGTGTGTGGGGCAGGAGGTTGAAAATATGCTAAAATTGTTCAGAAATCCATTTGCATTTAATTATGAAACATTATTGCATATTGACTCAGTCGGTCTCAAATGCCAATTAATGTTACTAGGCTTAATACTTACTATTTAACATGTGTTGTACGTACACATTCAGTCAAGCCTCCCCTCCTCAATTAAAGCTTTATTTATTGACTTATTCAAAACAGACATTTTGCTAAAGCCTACGTCAGTACAAAAAACAACAGACCCAGTACAAAAAACAACAGACCGTGGTGATACGGCATATAATTTGGGGGGGGGGGATGTTGAAATGCTGTAAGAGTCCTTTGACAAAAATCAACAATCACACAATTTGTTTGTGTATCTTGTATTTTATTTTGAAAAGCTTTATTGCTGTCCTAGTCTATTTAATTTATTAGTGTATCCCGTCAATAACTTAGTCAATTTTTCTGTCTGTAACTTGCTTTCATTGTTGTTCAAAATTTTATGAGTTTCTTGCACATACTATTCCTTAGTTATTATTTCCTGGAAAGTAAAGACCTAGTTTTCCCACAATATTCCAGTACACATTACTTGGTATTCCTCAGGTCCAGAACCAGTCAAAGTTGTCCCTAGTCCTGCCGTAAAGAAAGAAATTTCTCCAAGGATTAAACCAATGCAGCAGAAAGTGTCATCAGTTTCAAGTTCTGTTTCTGATTACCAACCAGTAAGTTATGTTAGTGGAATCATCCAACCAGTAAGTTATGTTAGTGGAGTCATCCAACCAGTAAGTTATGTTAGTGGAGTCATCCAACCAGTAAGTTATGTTAGTGAAGTCATCCAACCAGTAAGTTATGTTAGTGGAGTCATCCAACCAGTAAGTTATGTTAGTGGAGTCATCCAACCAGTAAGTTATGTTAGTGGAGTCATCAGAGAATTCTCTGGCTAAATGACTCATTTAACACTTTTTAACTTAGGGCTTTTAGAGAAAGAAGATCTTAACATTTATCCCCAAATCATATACAGTAAATAACACCTTCATCCACAATGAACATTCAGTAAAAAAAAAACCAGCTACAACCAGAAAGCAAATAGATCCAACAAATTTATTAACATTTAATGGTTTTTAATAAACTTCTGCATCAGTCCCGTAATGATTTCCCGTTTATTGCGATTCACTGCTTATGAAATTGAAAATATTGCGGAAAATTTATTTATATTATTGTCATACCGGCTTCATCTTTTAGGATAAGAATGGTTATTTTATGTATCCAAAAGACCCTCTCCAGTTTAATATTATTTTTACCTGTTATTTAGTACTCTTATTTTTAGCGCATTTTCGAGAAGTCGAATGCGCTATTGCACCCGTTTTGTCCGTCCGTCTGTCATCACCTTTGATCACAGCATCCATAAGTCCTAGACCCATGACCTGACATTTGTGCATCAACACTCAGTTACTCGATCCGTTAAAAAACCCCGTTAAAACTACCAAAAAACTTTGCGAATCGAGAGGTAACACTGGCGCAGGGAACGGCCGCCATTGCCGGAAGTCGAATACATCATTTATCAAGCATTCAAGAGTGGTGCGAAGGCGTGCAAAAGAATTAGTGGGTTTTTTTTTTTTTTTTTTTTTTTTTTGTTGTTGACGTCATTAGAATATGTGTAAAAGTTTAGAGAGTTTTACGTCATCATTTGTGGTGACTTGTAGTTAGATTAAAGAGAAAATAAAATTTTTTAAAATGTAAAGAAATGACTTTTAAATTTAAAAAATGTCAGGTATATTCATTACACAAGAAAATTCATAAAAATATGTCTAAAATCTAAACACAATTACTGATAACTACATAATGCTGATATCTAACATAAGTACTGATACATAATACGAAAATGCGCTAACACGTCCTGAGTTCCAAAAGGGACCAGGCTTAACATGATTTTTTTAAAAAGTATAGCAAAATCACATCTTCAGAAAACCCCGTAAAAACTACCACAAAATTTTGCAAATTCAGCAATAACACTAGCGAAGGCAATCGTCGCCATTTCTGGAAGTGGACTAAAGCTTCTCTCACTAAATGAAGAATTTCTAATTTCTATGAATCCATTACTAAAGAAACTGCTAAACACTAATTACCGTACTAAAATCGGGTATTTACTGTGATGCATCATTTATGAAAGTGAACTACAAAAACTAAAAAAACCCTACTTTTTGATTTTATCTCACAGAATAGTCATAACCGAACATCTCAAATCCATGTTTTGCAAGTTTTTAAAAAATGTCTGTTTAAATTTGGAATGTTGTAACAATGCAATTGATAAAAGGAAAACTTTTAGGTGTATTAGTCTCAGAAATCGGGGGAAATTCATAACATTCATTTAAAAAACTGACCTTGCTAATAAATTTTTGTTAGCAATGATTTTAGTCACTTTGCAAGATAGAAGATTATTTATGTTTGTTTTTGGGCTCAAAAGGAATATTTTGTATCAGTATGGAACATTACTTGTTTTTTTTGAGGTTCTAGTCGTTTCTTATACTGTTGGCTTTGATGTCCCCAGAAACAAAAAGCACCAAGTGATTTAAGTGAACCTGAAATTATTGACCTGATGACCAAAGGTCATAGTACGATGATCATGGTTTTACAACAGAGGAGTCGCAACCTACAAGTGGTCAGAGCTATGTGGACCTCGGGGAACACCAAGGTAAGTCTATATTAGATCATAGATCACCAAGGTAAGTCTATATTAGATCATAGAACACCAATGAAGTCTATATTAGATCATAGAACACCAATGTAAGTCTATATTAGAACACATAGGTTAAGTCTATATTAGATGATCATAGGTCACCTATGTAAGTCTATATTAGATCATAGAACACTAATGTAAGTCTATATTAGATGATCATAGGTCACCATGGTAAGTCTATATTAGATCATAGAACACATGGGTTAAGTCTATATTAGATGATCATAGGTTACCAATGTAAGTCTATATTAGATCATAGAACACTAATGTAAGTCTATATTAGATGATCATAGGTCACCAATTAAATCTATATTAGATCACCTATGTAAGTCTATATTAGATCACCTATGTAAGTCTATATTAGATCACCAATGTAAGTCTGTATTAGATCATAGAACACTAAGGTAAGTCTATATTAGATCTTATCCCTCATTTATGGAGGCCTATGATAGAAAGGACAATGATTGATTTTTATTTTTATAAAATGTTGAAAATTTTAAAAAATAAGTAAAGTTAGATCTTTAATTTTGCAAACATCAATCTTAATTATCAATTGTATTGAAAGTAAGGCTGCGGAAATTACCGATTAATTTCTCGATTAATCGGTAAATGTTTTTATCGATTAAAATTATTTTAATCGATAAAATAGTGATTAAAATTAAAGAATTGTTTTTAATTATTTTCTCCGATTTATTAATAAATAATTAATTATTAATAATAGTTTGTTTTTTTAAGTACAAACTGCTACATTTAAAAAACAGACTCTAAAAGTGTAAACTTTAATATTGACATTATATAGAACTACTTATATTTAAATACAGTCAAAACCGCTTAAGTCGACGGCGTTGGGGTATGAAAAATGGCATCGACATAACCGATGATCGAGTTAAAGCGAAAACCAATATGGCGGCAAAATATTAACATGCGCTTGAAATTTCTTTATGTACGTGTTGTGCGTTAATTAGTGATGGGACGATTAATCAGAATCGTATCGGAATATCGGGGCCCTATTTCTTCACTCTTTCTTAAGGTTGTTAAGACAGTTCGTTTTTAAAGACCGTTTAAGTTTAAATATAACGCCATTTTGCGGTGATTCCCAGATTGAGCGATACTGTACTGTGCCTTCGAAACCACTTGCTTGATTTTCCTTACAAGCTACACAAATAAGTAACCTACACATCCCCTCATTGTCCCCGAACCATTCTCTTTCTAATCATCTTCTTTGGTCCGTCCCCTCAGAATGGTCTATCGTGACCTATATAATATGACTCATGACAAAGCGAACTCTTCTCTATATAAACGTCGACAAATAAATTAGGTACTCCTTTTGAACTTTTGAACCTTCAACTTTGACATATTTTAATTAATTCTAACCAATAGTTAAATGGCTTTTGCACACGGCCACTTCTTATGAATGAAACAATGAGAACAAAGCAGTAGTACAGTACATGTAATAGTCAAAATGAGGTTGAAGGATGAATGGTTGCCAATGACAACAAGTCCCA
>MUZC01000037.1:1034166-1060006 GCA_002072015.1 Radix auricularia | reverse complement strand
AGAGGAAATTTTTAAAATTTATATAATTATTTTTCCTTGTCTACCTACACGGGAAATAAGATTTTCAATTTTTATAAATCTCATATAAGAAAAAAAAAGTTTTTGGGGCCCCGGCCCCCATAAGTGTGTATTTCAAAAAATTCTTTTACACCGACTTTCGTCGTGAGATGGTAATTAACAATTTCCCGAAGTTTCATGCTCCTACCTACATTGTAAATTGGAGAATTAGTGATGAGTCAGTTTAAAATATAAGAAAAACTATATTTTGGCCCCCAGTCCCCCATTAGTGGGAATTTTAACATTCTTTTTTGCCAATTTTTTGTTGGGAGATTGTACTCAACAATTTCCCAAAGTTTCATGCTTCTACCTACATGGGAAATTGACAAATTAGTGATTTTCAGTTTTTATATAGTATATATTTGGAAAAAACTACATTTGGGCCCCCGGTCCGCAGTAAAGGATATTTGAAATATTTTCAACCTGCTACCATTGCGAATGTGAATTTAGCAACTCCCCAACGTTTTATGTGTCTACCTACACGGGCAATAAGTGAATTATAGATGTTGAATTTTTATAAATCTCATATAAGAAAAAATACGTTTCTGGGGCCCCGGCCCCCATGAGTGTGTATTTAAAAATTCTTTTACACCGACTTTCGTCGTGAGAGGGTACTTAACAATTTCCCAAAGTTTCATGCTCCTACCTACACGGAAAATTGGAGAATTAGTGATGAGTTGGTTTTTAATATAAGAAAAACTATATTTGGGCCCCTGGTCCCACATGAGAGGGAATTTTAACTTTCTTTTTGCCAATTTTTTGTCGGGAGCGTGTATTAAAAAAATTAACCAAAGTTTCATGCTTCTACCTATACGGGAAATAGAAGATTTAGTGATTTTCAATTTTTATATAGCTCATATAAGGAAAAAACCGTTTTTGGGGCCCCGGCCCCCATGAGTGGGAAATTTAACTCTTTTTTTTCCCAATTATAATTGGAGGCATGTACTTAACAAATTTCCAAAGTTTCATGCTTCTACCTACACGGGAAATAGGAAAATTGGTGATTTTCAATTTTTAAAGAGCCCAAATAAGGGAAAAAAAATGTTTTTGGGCCCCGGGCCCCACATGAGCGAGATTTATAAAATTCTTTTTCACCAATTTTCGTCGTTAGAGGGTAACACACAACTTCCCATAGTTTCATGCTTCTACCTACACTGGAAGTTGGTGAATTAGTGATGAATGAGTGAGTGAGTCAGTCAGTCAGGGCTTTCCCTTTTATTAGTATAGATTTTTCAAAAATTAACTATTAAATTTAAATTAATCGTTACCAGCCCTAACAGAAACATTAACAAAAACTAGTTTCTTAAAGCCAGGAGAAGTATGGAATTAGTTCACTTGGTTATTCTTATACACTTATCAGTTACATGTTTATGGGAATTAATAAATTTAGAGATGGAGATTCCAAAATGATGTTTGGGGAATATTTTAAGTTAAATTTAAAAAAAATAAAATAATTTATTGGCTAGCTAGTCTTTAACCTTGTGTGCATTTTATTATTTATTCCAGACAGCCATAGATTCTGCTATCTCAATGAAGGACCCAGCTGTTATGGTTGATCTGCTGAACATTATCAACTCCAGGGCGTAAGTTGATAAAAATTTGATGATATTTCCTTAGCTTAATTTTAATGACTGTAGCCTTGTGTGATGCTGTTATAGTTTCAGCAATGATTATGAGTCGAATATTTTTTTTGTACTGTACTGATAGTGGTCAAAAGGAAAAAGACTTTACCTTTGTATTAGATTTTACATCACACTTAACTGTTAAAGCCCCATAAGGTTTTCAATAAACTTCCGCCTCATTCCCGTAAGGATTTCTTGTATTGCGATCAACTGGTTGTGAAATTTTAAAAAATTGCGTAAAATCCATTTATATTATTATTGTCATACTGACTTCAACTGTTAGGATAAGAATGGTTAATTTACCTATCCAAAAGTCCGTCTTGAGTTTAATACTATTTTTACTTGTAGTTAAGCACTATTATTTTTATAATAAAATACAGCGAAATCACATCTTTTTAAAAAAAATGTTAAGACTACCAAAAACTTTGCGAATCGAGCGATAACACTAGCGCGGGCAATGGCTGCCATTGCTGGAAGTCGAATACATCATTTTTCACGCATTGAAGAGTTTTTATTTTCGGTGATTTCATTTCTAAAGAGAGTTCTATCAAGGCGTGCTTTTGCTGTAGAGACGAGGCGCAGATTACCGCGCTTTGGGGCCTTAAGAGCTAATAAAAAAAGTCACTATTTTAAATTCAATATCTTTTTTTTAGAGATGATTCTGTTTACTATTGACTAATAAACAATACTAAGAAGTGTTGTGAAACAAGACTAAACTGATACAATGTTTAAAAAAATAATAATTCAATAGCACATTTGCTTTGACTTGCATGTGCATTTTATGTAACAGTGTAACAGATTGATTCAAATATTCACTTTCACTTTTCAAAAATTTTCTTAAAATAGATCTTTGTGGAATCTGGACCTCTGCTGTTTACTGCTCCCACAACTCAAGGACATCATGTTAAGTAAACATGAAAGGTAACAAGTTCACTTTACTCATTATCTTGTCATTGCTGAGATATGTACATTAATTTATTTGTAAATACAAATCTTTGACTTTTATGGAGGTATCATTCCAATTGCACCCCTTCCTGTTGTAGAATTTATATATATTTTTTAAGTTAATAAAATACTGTGCCCTACAAGTTTTAAGTTTTTAAAAGTCCTTTCAACACTCATATTAGCACTTGCTTAACATGGAGTTTATTTCCATTTGGGATTTTATTGATATTTTCTATTTAAGCTTTAACTGTATTATTGTCAAGTTTTTAAGCTAAAAAATCCTTATACTGCAAAAATGTGTATATTATTTATGATCATAAACTAATCGTCAACTAAATTTTCCTGACATTGGGAATTAACTTCACCTAGCTTTTGATTGTGATTAGAATAATATTTTTCTTTTTTGCAAAATATCTTACAATTTGATGAATGCACCAAGAAATGAATTAGGTTTAATAACACCATAGCTTTCTAGAAGAAAAAGCTCTCTTTAGAAACCAAATCATAGTAAGTAAGAACTCTTCAGTACATGGCAATGGCGACCGTTTCGCTCGCTAATGTTATCGCTTGATTCGCGCAGTGTTTTGGTATTTTTAAATTTATTATTTTTATTGAAGGTGGGATTTTTAAAATACTTTATTATAAAAATAATAGTACTAAACTACAGGCAAAAATAGTATTTAATTCAAGATGGTCTTTTGGATATGTAAAATAACAATACTTATTCTAAAAGATGAAGTCATTATGACAATAATAATATTAATATAAATACATTTGACGCAAGTTTTTACATTTCATAACCAGTTGATCGCAATACAGGAAATTCTTTAGGGTATATTAAGGAAGTTTACCAAAAACCTTCGGGGGCATTAAATGTTAAAGACTGATAATGATTTTTGGAAAACCATGCTAGATAGAGACATGTCAAACTAAATCACGCATGGATTGAAAGTGAAACAAAATATAATCTTCATTTTTAAAAATTGAAATCATGTAGTATCACAAAATATCCTTAAGTCTTGTGGAAATTGAGATTTTGATGCTATTTTTAACTAAAAATGTGAGAGCGCTAGTGCTGTATTGACCCCTCCCCCCCCCCCCCCCCCCCTTAGGACGCATTTAGTTGCAACAGGGGAGAATGGGGGAGAATGAGATAAGGACCAATCTGTGGAGAACTCACCGTATACTATAGCCGGCTCGTTCATAAGCCAAATTATTAAAAGTGTGTAACTTGCTCTAAAGCCCCCCCAAAATAAATAGAACAGCGTAATCAAAATGGTACATATGTTTTTTAAACTACAAGCTAAATCGGATATTTAGATTGTTTTCTTTGTACTACCTATCTTTGTCTTTGTGCTCTTTGTTAGGCAAGAGTTACCTATATTTTTAAAATATTTTTTCTTGGTTAACTGTGGCAAAATATTGTACATTAAATTACGTTGTAAACAAAATTTGTAAAACAATCTTTTTAAAACATTCACACAATTAAATGAAATGATTAAATAAGGTAAGTGAAGATGTTTAATCATATTTTATAACTTCTGGTAGAGCAGTTGATTCTTGTAGAATGTAGAAAAGGACCTTGATGATCTACAATAACATAACCAATAATTAATGTACATGCAGGAATCCCATATGACCCATTTGTAAGCCTGCCCCCCATCTTTTCCGCCTAGATTTTGTACAAGTATGGCTTTAGAACGAGTATATCATGTATTTAAACCGATAACAAAGTAGTGAGGTATATTTAAATACATGTTATATGTTTCTTTATCTATCTCCCTGCATACACATTGAAGTAAAGATATCATTATTTGTTGAGGATGTGGATTATCTATTCATGTCCTCTATGTGTAATTCTTCTCTCTCTGATAACTTTTTGTACTGAGGAGTGAAAAATTTGTTATTCTTTACTTACAATTGTCACCCCTCTATCCCCTGCCCTCCCCCCAGCCATGTGATTACAGGGGCCAATTCCGTCAAGTTGGTGCTGAGGAATTTCGGCAATCTTATTAAAGCTAATATGGAGGAGCCACCATCATCCATTGTGGACATCTCTAGGGAGGAAAGGTCAGAGAAGTTTTCACTGTACAAATCTCTTATGTTATGTTTTTAAAAAGTAGATATTTGCTTGATATGGCATGCAGTTTAAGTCACAAAAAGCTAAATTCAGTATAACTGAAATTATTGGTGCTGAACAATATTTTCATAGATTTCAATTTGGGTACCAAAGTTTTTAAAAACTGACCATCATTAAATGATTGCCTTTTGTGCTCAAAACTTCCTGTCAATATAAAAATGATTTTAGTATTGAAATCTCTTGTCTGGCAAATTGTATGCTCAGTATTTAAAGCGTTTTAACATTGTTTTAAAATAACTTTTGATGACACTTTATGGTCTAAATATTTTCACCTGTTTTTATGTCTAAAAATGGCCTGTGTTAATATTAAGTATTGCACTTAATCTCTGATTGTCTTGTCTTGTCTTGTCCACAGGCCTGTGTTAATATTAAGTATTGCACTTAATCTCTGATTGTCTTGTCTTGTCCACAGACACAAGAAATGTCTGGCCTGTTACACTGTCCTGAGTTCCATTAAAATTATGATCCAGACAACACACACACATGTCACAGCAAAACTGGCAGGTGTATTTAGAGAAATTATGCTTCTCATGGCTGGCTTAGATTGATCACTGTGAGAGACTAGACAGACATTCATGTGTGTGTGTGCGTTTTGGGGGAAATACTTGTGTTGGTTGTGTGGGAATGTAAGTTTCTTTGCCCGTAAAAGATTTTGGTTTTCATGAACTGAACAATATGCTTGGGTCTGAATAATTATTTAGATTTATCTTTTGACTTTCAGACTCACTAGAATAGAGAAAAAAAACATTTGTTGAATGCAATGTTGTTTATTGTCTTCATTGTCTTCATTGATCAAACGGCTGATAACATTCTAGATTGTCAATGATCTTCTGATTTCAAAGAACAAAATATCACCAGCTTCATTCATTGGTTAGCCCTAATTTAATATATCAATGGTTATTTCTGAAAGTTATAACCATTGTAGTTTTGTAAAAAAAAAACAAAAAAAAAACATAATCATAGACGCCTTGAGTTCTTCAAACTCCACATGGACAATAGTTTGTTTTGATCTAGACTCCCTGGCATCTCCTCTAAGACGAATTCTGTTGCCCAAGGGCAGTCAAGGGTTGTACAACTTCTTTGCTTAAATGGAATGAGAAATCATGATGGAAAATTTCTAGAGAGGCCTGACTTGTCTCCCTTTTTCTTACCATTCAAAAAAAGATGAAATCATTAAATCTATCAATGGATTTTTAAAAAGAATTTTTGATGATCCTTTTATTATCATAGTTTATGTTTTAGTTTATTATGAATTGAACAATTCAGTAATATCAACATTTCATAAATATCATTTCATTTTCTTAAATATTTTCATATCTTGAACCATCCATTCCCTGACACAAAAGAAATGTAACATAGTGTCAATATTGGTAACATTGTGTCAACATTGATAACAGTTTACATATTACTACATGAACTTCTGGTGCTTTGTCTTTAAAGTACAGTGCTATTAAAAACCATTTGCTTGTCATGCAGTAATCAAATGTTGTTTTCTCAAAGTAGATTCTCAAGTAATCTATTGTTTAATTGTGTTTAGCTTTCAGCAGAAGAATGTGGCTGTTTGTACTTAGTTCATCATTAAATGTCTACGATACAAATGGTGTAGGAGACTCATTGTTAGTGAAATTAACAAGAGAAATACAATGCATCAATGAGTTAAAAAATACCATTCTCTTCCCTTTCATTTTTTCCATGAGATGAATGGAACTTTACTGTATTAAGAGCATGAGGTTTTCCATTCAGATGATTTAACATACTTTTTAAATGACTTTAGAAGCTCCTATTTTATAGTATTTTCAAAATCTAATTCATTAAATATTACACTGTTTTTTTTTCAAGAGTCTATGAAATACAACTACTAATTTTGTTTAAAGGGTTGTGAAAAGTTGAAAACCATGAGCAGTTAGTAGTAAAGTCTTTGTAAAATCTTTATTGTTTGGTTGTCTTATTTGATCAATGCTTGCATGATAGTGGAGAGGAGAGACAACTCTTCCAAAATTGATTTTTATTGTGTCTTTAACCCTTTGAACCCTGCCCCCCTGCGCCTAATTTTACCCTATGCCTGGGTTCCTGAGCATTTTATACCTATTTCATAATGTGCCATGTTTGAGTGACAACTGAGGAAAAACCGTGAAAGATAACAACATGAAATTAAATATGCAAGTAAAAGAATATGTCTACCTGAACTCTAGAAACAAAATTCAACTTTAGTATGCCAGTAGACCCAGCAGGGATCCCTCTCTTTATACACAAGTAGCGTTCACACTTGGGACATGCCCCTTTTGATTAGCTGATCCCTTCAACACACCTTCATTATCGGTCTCATTTTTTATCACTATCTGAATCCTCCAAATCACTATCATCATTATCACAATCTAATTCTGACAAATCTTTTTTTAAAAAAATATTTTCTTGTGTTGAGAATAAGGAAGAACGTTGACGTTCTGTCCCAGATGGACCAGGTTGAGGCTCGTCAAGATCCATGACCAAAAAAAAATTTTTACTCACAAGCTCAATGTAAATATTGTAAACACATGTTCAACAAGGGCGCAGACATCTTGGATAAACTCCTTACCAAACAAAACATCTGATTGGCTGTTACAGGCAAAACTAAACCAATCCACGTAATTGTACTATCGCGAAACCGGTATACCGGTGACGAGGTTTATGAAGCGATTACTGCTACCACCGGTATACCGGTGGCGGGGGCTCAAAGGGTTAAAGCATTTATTATTTGGTCCCCAGTTAATATCCCACTCAACTATTTATTTGGGCAAGCCATTGTGGCACCATACTCACTTCATGACTCGATTAGTAAGGTATGAATGCTGGGGTTATAGTTATTGACACAGGATACTATCTGGGGCATCTATTTGTTCTTAAGAACTTGCAGACAGGTTCTCTGCTGATGGGGTCAAAAGTCTTGATTAGCTGGAGGAGAGGCCAACATTCTGTTTCTGGCACATTTACTTCAGGGAATTCCCCATCTATAGCTCCACATGCTTTGTGAAGAATTCATTGACTTTTTAGCAGTACACCTTTTTCAAATTAAGACAGTTTTTTAAGGCTTCTGGCAAGTTCTATCCTGCAATAGATAGCAAATATATTCCACTGTGTCACTTGATTTGACAGAGAACTTCAAACTTGTGTTTAGTGACCATATAGATATTATAGCTGGTGATGTTCAAGGAGTGGGATCACATCTAATCTGGGCATCAGTAACCAAACTTGATGAAGTCTACTGCTATGACCAAGTTTGATATCTTCTGCTTCATTGAACGTGTTCTTTTGATTGGTGTTTAATGGCAACAGTATAGTTTCACCCGTTTTTTGATTTGGTTTTGTTGGCAAAAAAAAAAAAAAGTGTGAGAAACTTATCATATTGTGATTTCTAAGAGTTTCTCACTCAATGTGTTTGTGTTGTCCTCATGATGCCTCCTCCCCTCCCCACAAAATCTGATCCCTATTTGTATTCAATCAAAATCTTATCAACTGCCAAAAGGTTTTCACTGTTTACTATCATTTTATTGGATGAACTGCTTTGTTATTCTTTAACTTCATGTGCTGGCCTTAATAATTTTAAAATTTCAATCCTATGTTTTTCTTTACGAAAGATTATCAGCCAAGTATTTTACAGTCAGGGAAATATTAGTTGATTATTGTTGTGTATGGAGATGTATGCAAGTAGCAGTGATTTGAATTACTCGACTGTTTTATGTTTACATTAGAGAAAGTTTAATTGGACAGGCCTTTAACATTTTCAGACTTGAGTTTGGCTGTCGTTTTATGCCATGCCTATCCATCAACAACAAAAGTGTTGGCTTGTATGCTCAACTGAATGATATAGAACCTTTGTAGATGTGTGTTTATCTCATCCTGAGTTATGACATCTCTCGCTGATTTCTATTTGGAGACTTAATTATGTACACGACAAAGTGGAATAAATTTAATAATTCTTATGTTTACAAAGTATTGTTACCTGAGAGTAATAAATTTGCTGAAATTGAGCACATTTTTAAATGTATCCAAATTGATATTTGATATCTACTACCATCAGCATTTGATGACTACATTGATTTATTTTATAATATAATAAAATTAAAAATTCTGAATGATCACTTGAAACTTGACTCCAGAAATAACCATTAAAAAAATCCTTAGTTACAGCACTACTTTAGTGTAACATTTTTTTTTTGAAGAACTACAAAACAGTGTCATTAAAAGAAAATGTCGTCTAATGTCTATGCCGTCACCTTTGTCTTTCAAAGCTGAGAATGTCAAGAATTTTGATAGTTTCAAATCTTTATTTATATTTGTGTGTGTGGTCGTCTACTTTTGCATGTGGTAAATAAAATTATTTTTAGAAAATTTCTAGTTTTGTGAAAGGTTTTGAAAAAAATTTCTATGCAGTATACACCATAATTTGTGGAGTGCAGTTTTGTATATGCATATATGCAAATGATTTAGGTTTTTCTACACTACTTATTAAACATGTAGCAATTTTTTCCTCTTCTGTTGTTTTCCTAAAATTTACTTATTCCCACACCCTCAAAATCAACTTCCGAGCCATTTTTTTAATTTGAAATCGTTTGTTGACTTTTTGTATTTACAATCTTGATGGTAAAAATAACATTTGTTATGATAAATAATTCAAAAGCATTGCATCAATGAAAATAATCAACAATTTTACTTCAGCTTTCAGTGGGTTTTTTTGGTTTGATGAATTACCATTTGATTTTTGAGCTGGTCATATCATCATGTCCCCAGGGAAAGTTACTTGCCCACTTAGTTTTGATCAGTTGAGTCGAGATGTCCTTTATTTCACTTGGAAATATTCATACCATAAAGGATGCATATATATAAATTATAAATATATAAGTGGGAGCTTTAACTTCTTCAAAAAAAGTCATTTTAAATGATTCATTTGATTTGCCTTAAGCTTTGTGAAATATAATTGTTGAATTTGTCTGTTTTGATCATATATCCATCAAATATTGTGAGTACTTTTTTTTTCCAGATAATTTATCATTTCCTATTCATGCTGTACAGTTTTTCTTGTCAAGAACAAAACTAATTTCTAAAACTGAAATGTTTAACTGACCAAAACTTGTATATGTGAGTAACTTAGGTTAAAGAGTGTGTACATAGTGTGAAAGTTATGTGTATGCTCATGCTGACAGTTTGCTGATATACTTTGTGCTAGAAGTTGTATTTTCACAACAGGTTTCATATACCTAACTCACAAAAATAAAAATATTTTAATAAAACAGAAATGTTGCTTGTTTTGCATAAAATATTCGTATGACCCCTGGATCCAAAAACACAACTGTTGCTTCCCCCTTTCTCTTTTTCCACAATGGACAAAAATAAATAGAAAGCACTTCCACATGAAATCCATTATTCTGTAATAAATCAATCTTAAAAACTTTAAGAAGGCCAAAAGCAAAAGATGAATTTTTATTTTATTTTAGGGAAGTAGATAAGTTGCCATTTTTAAGGCTGCAACTAATATTCAGTGCAAAATATCAAATACTAAAATGTGATATACATTTCAATTTTTATATTTAAAAAAAAATACTGCAAAAAGTAATGTATGAAAAATCAGAAGATGTGTCTACATTTTATTTTCTGAGAAAATAGTAAAAATTAAAGTTTTTGTTCAGTAAAAAATTTCCTATTTAGTTTTGCAGGATCAAGCAGCTTGTAGGGACATATGCAAATAAATACATATTAAAATAAATGATAGACAGATATGACTTTGGAGTCAAGAAGTTGGACTTACATAAAACTGAGATCATTACAAGAAATAATTTCAACATTTTGTTATGGTATTGAAAGATAGGGTGGAATTAATTACCCTGTACTCTTCCTTTATTGAATATACAATATTGTTATGGTTGATGTTCAAGAACAACTCACTTTTATTTCACTTAGTATATAACTCAAGAACTGTAACTGGCGAGGTGATTGGTATTGAAATGAAAAAAAATATAATTAACCCAAAAATCCGAGACACATTCTTTAGAGGGTTTAACAGTTAAAACTCAATATTAGGAATCAATAACTGGGGACAGAGCTTTTTGTAAACTTCTATTCTGAGACTAAAACTTAGTTGCTGAACAAGAATTTATTTATACATAAACATTCTTACATCACAATTTACAATACCATTCGATTGATAATAGCACATGTCATTATGTTGATAGTAATATATGGTCATTTACATTGCTTGTTACAGTATGAGACAAAGTTTCATGATGATGGCTGCCATGAAATTAAGGAAAATATCTGAAATGTATGATTTCAAACTTTATTTTTATTGATAGTACTATGAGTCCACCCAGAACAATGGGGATTGTGTGTGATTTACAACGGTTCAGTTGACAGCAACTGTATGGAGAAAACTGAATGCTGACATGTATGGCTTACCATTAGGTTGATAACAGCACATGTCATTATATTGATAGTAGCATATGGTGATTTACATTGCTTGCAAGTGTATGGAGAAAACTGAATGCTGACATATATGGCTTACCATTAGATTGATACCAGCACATGTCATTATATTTATAGTAGCATATGGTGATTTACATTGCTTGCAAGTGTATGGAGAAAACTGGATGCTGACATATATGGCTTAGATTGAGATGAAAATAACAATTTCATACAATATGACGCGCACAGTTAAAAATGGGTAATTAAAAATGCTATTGACATTTGGAATATTTGTATATATATATATAAATAACAATGTTTTTTTAGACACTCAAAAGATGTTTTACATCAATAAGGGTACCCAAATTTTTGTTACTACATCATGTACATGAAATTTATTTGAGGCATTCCCCTTTCCTTAATTTTTTTTTTTTTTTAGAAACATGAATTAACTCTAGAGAGCCTGAGACTCAATGTTGTACACACTCATTCTAATTGATGCTTGTGGACAGAGACTCCCAAAAAATAATAGCGGTTTTTAGTATTATAATAATTTGGTATTATCTGTGATTGGCAAATTTTATTGATAGTCTTACCCCAGCATGTAGGTAAAACCAAATCACAAGTGACACATGGGGCCTGAAACACTGTCACTGACATTTATGTTTGACATTATTTACAGTTCAATAAACCATAGTAAAAGTAAAATAATATTAAGAATATTTAGAAAAATAAATTGTTGGTTTCTTATGGGTAAACTGAGAAGCCTACCTGTTAAAGCACATCATACATTGTTTCAGAATAAAAATAAAGGAGCATAAATTTAGCGTTGGAACCAAATATTTAATCCCATGAGTCCAGTGTAACACAATGGGTACATGATACCACTGAAGAAGATAAAGAAACTAAAAGTGTGTATTAAACTGACACATTGCAAAAAATTTTCTTTAAAGTAAACATGACTAGAAAGATAAGTTAATCATTGGTTAATATTGTATCAGACAGTGAGGTCTTTCTTCGCTCTTAACAGGGCACTTCTCGATATTCAAGTTCATAAAACAAAAAATAGTTACCATCATTGAAACATTTGTATCTCCCAATCCTCATCAATTGATGTCTTCCTATCCAATGTATGGTCAATGGGCACCAAGTCGGTGACATTGTGTGGCCTTTTGGCACCCAGGCAGTGATGTCGTTTGGTCAGTTACAATTCATTGACTTGACAACTGCGCTTCTTTATCCCTTTTTTTTTTACTAGCCCCCTCAGTAATTTTTTTCCACCTCTTGGTTAAGTACATGATTTAGCATTTCTAATAGGAGTGAAAATTAGTTGTCAGGTAATATATTTATTTAATTGTTCGATTCCCAATTAGAAATATAGGCCAAAGAGTACAGAAAAAGCAAGTGTGGTTCTAAGCTATACTGTGAAATAAGTAAACCACACTAAGTTTGTTAAGTGGTTGGTACAACGTATAGATTTCTTTTATTTTATATTTCTTTAATTAAAAACTAAATGCACCCCCTTTCACCACCCATATTTTAAGCTAAAGTAACAAAATTATTGTACAGTTAAGTAATATCTTTATTCTGTATGTTTTTTGGGGCATGTGTAATATAATCAACTACTAAATTTATTTTTAAATAAGTGATTTTCCAAGGCCAATGTTTTTATAAACTTGTCAAGTTATAAAAAGCATATTTTCATTAGCTGAATTTTCATTTGGATGTTCAATTATGTAATTTCAAATATATTCTTCTGACAAGTAACATTTCCATTCAAATAATATTAATCCACAAAAATATTATTAAATAAATAAACTCAAATTCTTATCATCAACTAATGAATTCATGATTTAATACATTACAATTACAAGTTATTCTTACAGAATGATCTCTTTAAATAACTGTCAATCTGGAGAAAAGTGTGTTCTAAGAAAGTCATCTAATGACAGACAGAAATGGGAGTTTCAATCTCTTTATCACAGTTGTTTTAATTTCTCACTATGGTCGGAAAGAACAAAAAACTGATTCAAATTCTGGCATCTGCTGTTAATGAGGAAAAAAAAAAAATAAAAAAAATTCAAAGCTTTACAAAATAATTTTTTGGCAAAACCAATATGAAGAGGCACTTTCTTTTGCATGTAAAAAAGAAATGATAACATGAATTCATTTGTGGCTTCGACCCACATTTACCTCCTGCATTTATAGTAGTATTTTGGTCAACAATGAGCTTGGTAAAGTGATCTGAAGTTGTTTTTTTTAAGTGATCAGATTTTTAAACAAGTAATTTTTTTAAATTTAGATTAACACAGAAGTGTTTTTAATTCAAAACATAATTTTTTTAAGAGATCAATTATACTTCATGATTTATCAATAACTCAATATTTAAAAAGTTATGAAAAATTTATGGTAATTTTAAGAGTAACTAATTTGTTTTTAGATTGAAAAAAAAATGGAATTAAGTTGCACTGATGTAGCTAATTCACAAAGTTCCTTATAAAAATTGGATTTAACAAATCACACGTTTTCAAATACTAGAAATGAATAAATAAATCGTCTCCTAAATCCTTTCCTTCTGAATTCATAATAGCATTTTGAATAAACTTGGATGGATAATTTGTTGGGATTAAATTGTATTATTTATTTTAAAAATCAATTGATCACAATCTATACCAGGACACTTTTATGTTCAAAAGCAAGGTACAAAAAAAAAAAAAAAAAAAAAAATGCTGAGCGTTTCAAATTTCTCAAATAAAATATCATTTTAACAAAAAGAAATTCTGTCTCCCATCTAATACAAAGCATATGGAATAAATATGAGGGGAGAAAACTGGCTTTACAGGCCCAACCCACCACTTCAAACCATGACATTTTATGGAACCCCAATCCTCACATCACATGGCTCAAAATTCAAATAAGAGTCAGGAATATTTATCAGGGAATAATTTTTCATGAAAAGCCAACACACTTAGTTTTCTTTCATTTATCATTAGTCTTGTCTATTACAGAAGATTATTGCGTCCTACCTAGTATAGGTAATGTTAAATAAATATTGAAAATAACAGTTTTTTTAAAGAATGAATTTGTTTCACAAGTCCCAAATGTTCAGTCTGGCTGCACTAATCACACACAAAAGTAACCCACCAGCCCAACTTTCACACCTTTCATTGTAAGGATGTACACAGCAGCCGATGAGTGAACATTCAACACCAAAAGATAGAATAAAATTAAATGAGCTGACATTAAATTGCTGCAGTTCAAATTTTATGCTTAGGGTTAATTTAAAACATGAAATCATATTGAAAGAATAAATACAAGTCTCTAGTTTATATGAAATCATAAACTGAGAAAGAAAAAAAAATGACAATGTTTATTACCCATTGAAAGAATATAGTTATGAACTGTTCTGATGTTTTTAGAAATAATTCTTTTAGTCTCAGGATGAGCAAACAGTAAATCAAATATAAACGTTAGGTGTGTCTCCATTTTCCCATAGTTGTCAATGCAGGCAGAATCCAACATTTCATTAAATGTTTTCTTACTGCAACATTGTGGGATGTGAACAGATTGCTTTCATGGCATCAATGCCACCTCGCTGGGCAGTCTTTCAAATGAGAGGATTTTAAAAAAAATTATTTGATTTAAAAGAAACTAAAAACCCGTTTTTACAAATCCTTTTTACAACCAAAAACAAGTGTAAGTATAATTCTCATATGCCATTTCTTATTTGTCTGTCTGTTTATTACTTAGTCTTATCTTGAACAAGTTTCATCCAAACTGCTTCGTGCAGTCAAAATTATCAGAGTTTCACAGCTATCTAAATTCATTTTTAAAACTATAAATTAATACATAGGAGCATAACAGAAATTTACATTTTAAAGAGTGCCCTGTAGCCTGACAAAAGATTCAATGAACTTAAAAGTGACTTGTATTATATCCTATTCAAGAATGGAATGCTAAAAACTGCATTAGTAAGCATAAGAGAGAAGATGTAGCGGGAAAAAAATATTGAAAGAATTCATTTAATAATAAATTGTGATGTTATCTATTGTTTTTATTTTGGATCATAATTGGAAAACAATGACTAAAGTTGGAATAAAACCACTGATCCAAATTGTCTTTTACATAAACAACTTTACACTTGACCGAGCCTCTTGATATTACTTCATAATTATTGTAAAATAAGAATCGTTTTGGACCATGAAAAAATCCAAAGCCAACAAAAACACAACCCACAAATATATTTAGGTCATAACAACAGTGTAAAGAAATGAAAAAATAATTTAGACAATGTAATATTCAGAACTTGATAGTGGCATTGAGAGAATAAAAGAAACAATTTCTTGGTACCTAACATAAAATGTTTTATTTGACATCTTGACCATTAAGTTAACCAAAATTGTCCCTCAAAGTAACCACACTTGAAACATTTATCAGAAAATCCTATCAACAAGCTGGGAACAAATTTATAGATACCGGTATTAGAAAATGTGTATGTTATGTTCCTAACGTTTAATTCTAAATGTCATAAATTGTGTGTTAACAGTCTGGTGCTGTTAATGTGTTTGATTCTGTTAGTTAAAATTGAATAAATTAATTAACCCAAATGGAAAGTCATAGATAAATCTTTAAATCTTTTTAATTTAAAATTTGTTGTTTTTTTAAATTCCATTTTTATTAAACTTCAAACTTTAATTTGAAACATAGAATCTATTTAAACATAGAATAGTATCTATTTAAACATAGAATCTATTTCAACCAACTTTCAATAATCTATCATACCATTGAGCTGAAATTTTTACTTACAACATAACCTAGTTGAGCACTGTGAAGTTTCAAAAATATTGTTTAATCCTGACAAAAAATTTATTTATTCGTGTATCTTTAAAGATATTCCTAGTTAAGTTTGGATTAAACCTATGGAAGCAACTTTATATTCTTTACGAGGTAATTCTTACATTTATTGAAACTATTTCACTTTATAAAAATGATTTTTGTAAACTTTTCTTTGAATAACAATGTAATAAATGAAGAGGGGTTTCTTGAATTTAAAGAGCTTGTTTTTTTTTAAATTTAATTTTCTTATTAAGTATTAAGTTATAAAAAAATCTTTAAAATACATTGGCTTAGCACGGTGAAGGAGCATTTCATGTTAAATAGGTCACATACAAGATTATGCTTCACTTGTCTGGATTCCTGGCAACTTTACTGTCTGGTCGTAGCTAAAGGGAATGGCCAGTTGGTACTTGAGGAAACTTCATGACTAGCTGGCAAGTCAGATTGCTCCCAAGGGTCAAGAGGATATCGAGGCTTCTCTATTATTTGATGACCAATACAAGGTCACAGAGGCTATATGTTGATTGGACATTACCTGTAATGACCATGATAACAGAAGATTTATTAACAAAACATTTCAAGCAGAAGAATTTTATTGACAAATATATGATTGAACAATTAATGATTTATTAACTTACTGTGAAACAACAGCTGCCCCATCCCTCATCTACCCCATCCCTCAGCTACCCCATCCCTCATCTATCCCATCCATCATCTACCCCATCCCTCATCTACCCCATTCATCATCTACCCCATCCCTCATCTATCCCATCCATCATCTACCCCATCCCTCATCTACCCCATCCCTCATCTATCCCATCCCTCATCTACCCCATCCCTCATCTATCCCATCCATCATCTACCCCATCCATCATCTACCCCATCCCCCATCTACCCCATCCCTCATCTACCCCATCCCTCAGCTACCCCATCCCTATGAATATTGTTTCTGAGAGAAGTTAATTAAGTCTAACAAGTCTTCAAGGTAACCTAAAATGTTTCAATGCCTAATGTCAACAAAATGATCAAGTTTTTGTTGAATATTTACTGCAGTGTGAGGACTAATGGTTTCATCCACACTTGTGCCAAAAACTAACACACATTTTGTTTTTTAAATACCAAATTGAGAAAAGAAATACAGACCTCAAATATCAAATCCTGCACTCCATAACAAAAAGTGGGTCCAAATGGGTTACTTGTGTTGGTGGAGGCAGAGCGGTTGAGTATAACCGGTCTGTGCTTGGGGCTGGTTAGAACTTTCTGCACTTCATCCCACTGAGAAAATCAATGTTTGAAAAATATATCTCTCCAAAACATTAACACATTTTTATTTTTATAGAAACAAAAAAATAATTAAATTATAAATGTTTAAATTAATATTTGTATGCATTTTAGTTTTGTTTTTTAATTAAATGCAAACATAGTACATGTGCTACATAAAAATGTATAATAATCAGAAATGTAAAATTTCCAATATGATGCACTTTAATACACGTAATATATTTTTTTGTATAAATCATTAACATGAAATTCTTTTGGAACTGTGAAAAATTTCAGTCAGCTCAGTTTCATATTCAATAATTTAATAGTTCTGAGATCAGTAGTAAAGGCTTTATGCCGTAATGATGACTTGAAAATATAAAGTAAACATTTCTTCAATTCTTTGATTGGGTGCTTTAATAAATGTATGTTAAAAGCAAGGAAACAAGCGACTAATTTAAAAAGTCAAATTGTGAGACTGAAAACTGACCTTTGAGTAAGCCGTGACCACCAGCAGGTCATCCTCCAACATGTTGGACTGTGACTGATTGACTTTGCTGGTTGGCTCAATGTTGATGGGTAACTTGAACTCACAACGACAGTAGCTGTAAACAAACACATAACCTTCTACTGACTTCAATCACAAGGTCCATTGTCCCTGTCATGTCATCCAATTATTTTCTATTCACAGTTGGTTAAATTATAAATAGAAAGTAATTTTCAACTTAAACCAGTATCAGAAAAATAGAATACTAAATGTCAAACTATTATGTGGTAAAGACTAATATGATGAAATTAACCAACTCAGTCCTGTAGCAGGAGAATCTGGCCATGCTGCTACAATGTTCACTCATTGCTACATAGAAAGTGGAAACATTCGAATTTAAATGGAAACCTCTTGAGAAACAAAGGGAGATTACTGTCTATTTTTCAAACATTTTGTTGATTGTTTAAAAAGTGCTGGTAATTATTATTTTAAAAGAAGATCTTTTATTTTATAATTATCGTCATTAGTTGTTGAGAACTTGGTCGTAAATTGAATTTTAAGTATTGACACAACAAAGCCATTGAGAAATAATGTAAAAACATACAATGAGAAACCAAATATGAATGTCTGTCACTTTATGTCATACAAATAAACAGATAAGTAGATTGGTTCATTGTTCCCCCCACTCCCCTTAAAACCTATTATTCATAAGGTGGAGTTGTTGCCCTTGGTCTGGGATTTAACCTTTAAAAATTTCCCAGCAGGATTAAATGTGCAAAATTTAATATCAAACAAATATGAGGATAGATAAATGTCAAGCTTTCAAAGTCTTAACAAGGAAAATATTGCTACCCTCTACATTAAAGATAAAACGTGTCAAACATTTACATTAAAGTGAAGTAGTGTTAGAGGAACAAGAGGCATTTAATTTAATCTAAACTATGATTTTTTTTTTCAATTGTACACGTGACCATCAACCCTTGACCTTACTGACCCTGACTGAGACTCACATGTTAAAGTTGTAATCCCCAGGGTAGTTGGTGTGAAGTACAAACTTCTTGACCCGGTGTGTCACTGCATCAAACAAGAAGTCCTGCGGCATCAAGATTTCATACTCTCATTAGAATCATGCCATTAACTTTGTCATAATTTAACAAAATTGCTGTTAGTTGTAAACAGAAATTTAGACAATGGATAACACAATGGAATAACAAAATCTATAAACACAATGAATAAACAAAATGGCACTAATAAATGATTAACTTAATTGGATCATTCAGATCCAGTGGCCATGCAAGAATGCCCTCTCCCTGTCAGAAAAACACAATGGAGAAAACATTTTTGAAAAGCAAAGAAAAAAATGGAATAGAATAAGCCAAAAGACAAAATTTCCTCCATGACTCACCACACCCATTGTGAAATAGTTAAAGAAATAGTCGGCACTGCCAGATCCAACATGTTTGTGAGCATCTCGTAAATGAATTTTCATTTTATCTTCAGATTTGTAGAACTTCCGACTGGGACAACCTAAGGCACTCACGACATCCTGGGGGAGAAATCAACAAAATATTTACCGAGTCACATCACTAGGGACGATACCAATCATTAGGTTTGGTGTCACTGGGGTTGGTGTCACTGGGGTTGGTGTCACTGGGGTTGGTGTCACTGGGGTTGGTGTCATTATTTATGTAATAAGGGTTGTGGTCCCCAAAACAAGTTTTTAAATTGGGTCACTACATAACGAGCATGAATCCTTCCACACATTAATAACAATGTTTGGTTCAGCTCAATAGTTCTTACCTTCTTGATGACACTTCCCTGAACTTAATTACTACTTTAAAGAACATAACAAAAATGTATTAAAAAATATCAAAGTTTTTTTTTGACAATTAATGTAATTGTAAACAAAAATATAATGACACACATGTGGTAAGACTTTTACACCCCACTAAAAGCCTTCCATTATTTTGGTAGTTCTCACTTAAAATTCATTTTTTGTTGTTATCCATTTAAAAACCAAGAGTAATGTCTCCTTTCAAAAAAAAAAACTTCAAAATTATTTTAAAATTAAAATGTAACTCCCCGTTGATTAGTATTCTCATTCAGTGACCTAAATACCTTTGAGGTGTATAAAGTACAATGACTTAATGACTGACCTGTACAGAATCTCCAAACCTGACCACTCTAACCACAGACTTCTTGCTGGGGTCCACCAGTTTGCCTTGAACATTACCTGACAGGCAAATAAAGCACAAAGAGACATTTGAGAATCTTATAGTCAAATAACAGACTTTTACAAGGCGGTCTAATGAATCTTTTTGTTATTAGACTGGATAATTCAGATGAGGACAAATAAGACATTGAGATAGATCAAAATGTTTTAGAGTCAGAAAAAAAATCCCACAAAAGTGAAGCTAACAACATTGATGAAGACACTGTCATCTAGTATTAGTCAGACAATCTGGTTAGTGTTAGTTATTGATAGCATGTTCAGTACAGTGCCTGGGCTGAATGAAGACATAGATGCTACCAGTGCTCCATTGATGGCAATGAATTACATAAAAGAACTAGAGAGAGAACAACGGGTTGCCAGTTTGTGCCATGATGACTAATGCTTTTCAAAGTGTCTCATGGTCATTAAATCCATAATAATTAACAAATAAGGTGGGTCAACTCTTTTTTTTTTTAAAATAAATTTTAAAAAATAAATGGATTTATTGTAAATATGTTTTTAAATTAAATAAAGCGTATAAAAAAAAACTATACAAATGGTCATCAAATTTTCTTTTTTCTGTTTTATTAAACTGGTTTGCAATTATTATTTTTTAAAGATTGATCTCCCTTTGTTTAGTAGTTCAGTTTTTGTGCTAATGTTTGGTAGCATCAAAGAACTAGAGTTTTAAAAAAATTGTGCTAGTGTTTGGTAGCATCAAAGTACTAGAGTTTTATAAAAATTATGCTAGTGTTTGGTAGCATCAAAGTACTAGAGTTTTATAAAACTTGTGCTAGTGTTTATTAGCATCAAAGAACTAGAGTTTTAAAAAAATTGTGCTAGTGTTTGTTAGCATCAAAGAACTAGAGTTTTATAAAAATTGTGCTAGTGTTTGGTAGCATCAAAGAACTAGAGTTTTATAAAAATTGTGCTAGTGTTTGGTAGCATAAAAGTACTAGAGTTTTATAAAAATTGTGCTAGTGTTTGGTAGCATAAAAGTACTAGAGTTTTATAAAAATTGTGCTAGTGTTTGGTAGCATCAAAGAACTAGAGTTTTATAAAAAAAATTACCTTCAGTGACAAGAATAAATTTGAGTCCCGATGTAATGTTGATGTCACGCAGAACTTCCAGGCAATCCAAGAAACAGTTACCATAGAAACAAGTAACTGGAAGTGCTGGAGCTCTGTTAACAACATTAACAGATATTTTTATTAAATGAAAATAAACTGGGTTCTGAGTCAAAGTTTTATAATCCTGTTTTAATGAAATAATTAACAAAATATTTTTTATCCGCAAAAGTTTGTTGAAGCATTGATCAAAATTATTTTTTAAGAAAGAAACTAATGACCCCATTTTTATGAAACTAAATGTAATTAATATAATCAACAAATCTCAATCTACGCCAATTTAGGTTTGGAAAAATTAATTCAATTTAAAACTACTGAACTTGAATGTTTTACATTTTTAAGTACTGTGTTGGTGACACACAAATTCCCTTGCAGTGTAAGTTATTGAGTTGACTAAATGCCCTACATTAAAGTTATAGCATCACAGTTGGTGATTCTTTGGATGGTCTCAAGATTATCTCATATCTTAAGCTATAAGTACAAGTACAAGAGTTAGAGACCTGGCATCGATGAGACTGTTGCCAGCATAGATACACATCCTAGCCACCACTGGTGACATGCCATTTGGAAACTGGAGCGAACCCAAGCCGTGGGCGTACTTGGGCTGGTGATAATACAAACATGTTTCTATGATAATAATGTTGATATGATACAGTGTGTTGATATAGTTACGAGTGTTGATATAGTTACGAGTGTTGATATAGTACTGAGTGTTGATATAGTACTGATTGTTGATATAGTACTGATTGTTGATATAGTACTGATTGTTGATATAGTACTGTGTGTTGATATGATACAGTGTGTTGTTAGAGTACTGAATGTTGATATAGTACTGATTGTTGATATAGTACTGATTGTTGATATAGTACTGATTGTTGATATAGTACTGTGTGTTGATATGATACAGTGTTGATATAGTACCGAGTGTTGATATGGTACTGAGTGTTGATATAGTACTGTGTGTTGATATGATACAGAGTGTTAATATAGTACCGAGTGTTGATATGGTACTGAGTGTTGATATGATACAGAGTGTTGATATAGTACTTATTGTTGATATAGTACTGAGTGTTGATATAGTACTGTGTGTTGATATGATACAGAGTGTTGATATAGTACCGAGTGTTGATATGGTACTGAGTGTTGATATGATACAGAGTGTTGATATAGTACTTATTGTTGATATAGTACTGAGTGTTGATATGGTACTTAATGTTGATATGATACAGAGTGTTGATATAGTACCGAGTGTTGATATGGTACTGAGTGTTGATATGATACAGAGTGTTGATATGATACAGAGTGTTGATATAGTACTTATTGTTGATATAGTACAGAGTGTTGATATAGTACTGTGTGTTGATATGATACAGAGTGTTGATATAGTACTGAGTGTTGGTATAGCACTGAGTGTAGATATAGTACTGTTTGTTGATATGATACAGAGTGTTGATATGGTACTGAGTGTTGATAGGGTACTGATTGTTAATATAGTACTGAGTGTTGATATGGTACTTAATGTTGATATGATACAGAGTGTTGATATAGTACTGAGTGTTGATATAGTACTGAGTGTTGATAAGGTACTGAGCGTTGATATGGTACTGAGTGTTGATATGGTACTGAGTATTGATATAGTACTGAGTATTGATATGGTAGTGAGTGTTGATATGGTACAGAGTGTTGATATAGTACTGAGTGTTGATAAGGTACTGAGTGTTGATATGGTACTGAGTGTTGATATGGTACTGTGTGTTGATATGGTACAGAGTGTTGATATAGTACTAAGTGTTGATATGGCACTGAGTGTTGATATAGTACTGAGTGTTGATATAGTACTGAGTGTTGATATGGTTCTGTGTGTTAATATAGTACTATATGTTGATTGGTACTTTCTGTTTTTTAAGGGCTGTTAACGAGTAATTCAAATTTAATAGATTTTACAATTTTTTGAAATTATTAAACTGCTTTGGGCTGTTGTAAAAGTTTTCTCAGCAATACAGATCCTGTAACCTGGGCTATTTATTGTTTTTTTAAAATTATTTTTTAATAAATTGAAGAAAAAAAACTAAAATTTTAATTGAATTTTTATCAATTAAAATTATTTTAATTGATATTAAATCAATACAATTTTTAAAGATTAATCGAGAAATTAATATTTAATTTCTGCAGCCCCAGTTTACATGTTGGATATATGTTTCGTTGTAGTATGAGGCATGTTTTGTTGTATTATGAGGCATGTTTTGTTGTAGCATGAGGCATGTTTTGTTGTAGTATGAGGCATGTTTTGTTGTAGTATGAGACATGTTTTGTTGTAGTATGAGGCATGTTTTGTTGTATCAACAGAGTTTGAAATTGTTTTTAAAAATAATTTGTTTATTTTAACTCTTAATGAGTTAAAGTGCGGTCATGCCCGCCTCGCCGTTATTTTCAAAGCGCGGTAAAGCGCGCCTTGATAGAACTTTAGAAACGAAATTACAGAAATTTAAAATGCTTCAGTGCATGAAAGATAACGTATTCAACATCCGGCAATGGCAGCCATTGCTAGTGTTATCGCTTGATTCGCAAATTTTTTTGGTAGTTTTTGCTGGGTTTTCTTTTTTTTGAAGATGCGATTTTGCTATACTTATTTACTAAAATATTAGTACTAAACTACAGGTAAAAATAGTTTTAACTCTTAATGTGCCATCAGGTTTTTGGAAAACTTCCGCCCCAGTACCGTAAGAATTTCCCGAATTGCGATCAAACGGTTATAAAATTTAAAAAATTGCGTTAAATCCATTTTTATTATTATGGTCATACTGACGTCATCTTTTAGAATAAGAATGGTTATTTTATGTATCCGAAAGATCGTTTTGAGTTTAAAACTATTTTTACCTGTAGTGTAGTACTATTATTTTAGTAATAAAGTATAGTGAAATCGCATCTTCGAAAAAAAACACGTAAAAGCTTTAAAAAAACATCGCGAATCGAGCGTTAACACTAGCGAGGTAAACAGCCGCCATTGCCGGAAGTCGAAAACATCGTTCATCCCGCACTGAATAGTTTTTATTTTCTGTAATTTCGTTTCTAAAGAGAGTTCTATCGAGTCGCGCATTACCGCTCTTTGGTACAAAACGGTAAACCGCCGATTACCGCGCTTTGGTACATTAAGAGTTAAACTCAATACGGTCTTTTGGATACATTAAATAATTCTTATCCTAAAAGATGAAGTCAGTATTACAATAATAATATAAATGGATTTTACGCAATTTTTTTAATTTCATAACTGGTTTATCGCGATTCGGGAAATTCTTACGGCACTGAGGCAGAAGGTTTCCGAAAACCTTATGGCACAAGATGAGTTAAGATACTTATCTCAAAATTGTTAAATTCACTTTCCTTACATTTATATTTACTACTGGAATAACGACCAAAGTAAGAAATAACCTACTGAGTGCCTTGTCAAACTAATGATCAGGGTACGAGTAAGTCATGCCAAGCAGACTTGTTAATAGTAAACCTACCTCATACTTGGAATTGATAGGAAAATCAAATGAAAGACCTCTAAAATTCAATACAAACAGCTGCTTCTCTGCAATATAAACTGGAAAAAAAGGTTGGGAAACATTAAATATCTTACAGGTGACATTAAATAACATTAATAGTATTAATAATAGTAGAAACAATGTTCCCTTTAAGCTAAATAGCTGTGCAGAAAATTTTGGAAGATATTGCACAAAAAATGTGTAGCCATGTGGAGGCTTAAATTTGCTACAGGTTTAATAATGTGAGACTAAAGCAGTGGTTTGAACAACGTTTATTTAAAACAAATGTAAACAAATCAAAATCTCGCGCACCCAACTGTCACTCTCTCTCTCCACTTCCTTTTCTACTTCTATACCCAGTGCATCTCGGTGCGATGTGGTGTGGGTTTGCGACAGGTTTATGGAATTTATTGTTACAATTACAATCCACTGAGGGCTGAGTACACCTGTAGTGCCAACCACCACCGACTGCTGAGGTTAGCTCTAGCAGACACTACAAATGGTTGCTGCGCAACTTTGCACATGGGTGTGTTTTACTTTGCACACCAACAAACTTTAGAGTGAAAACTGGTGAAAACTGACGTTCCTTTAAGCAGTGCAGCCACGAAGATATCTGACTGACACCGCGCAACAGTTTGGAATTCCAGCGCAGCAAATTTTGTAAAATGCTGCACAAAAAATGGATGCTGCACAACTTTGTTTACTTTATACACGGACCAATGAACCTTAGAGGAAACATGATATTTTTTAGAAATTTCACCCGTTTTAGAAACAGATGACCTAACTTATCTAATTCATACAGATACAATACTTGAATTTCACCCTTTCTAGAGACAGATGACCTAACTTATCTAATTCATACAGATCCAGTCTTTGAATTTAACCCTTTCTAGAGACAGATGACCTAACTTATCTAATTCATACAGATACAATACTTGTATTTAACCCTTTCTAGAGACAGATGACCTAACTTATCTAATTCATACAGATACAATACTTGAATTTCACCCTTTCTAGAGACAGATGACCTAACTTATCTAATTCATACAGATCCAGTCTTTGAATTTCACCCTTTCTAGAGACAGATGACCTAACTTATCTAATTCATACAGATCCAGTCTTTGAATTTAACCCTTTCTAGAGACAGATGACCTAACTTATCTAATTCATACAGATCCAGTCTTTGAATTT